>CM053588.1:214871779-214898004 GCA_028646515.1 Pseudochirops corinnae | reverse complement strand
ACTCTTACTGTCTACCTGTCGTCCCTTGCCCTTTCTACATGTATCACCCATCTCCTCTTCTTATTATACATTTCCCTGATGACATCCATTTGAAGTTCCTCATTGGTTGTACTGTAGGATGCAGCCTACTCACATATACCATAAACCTCTCCAAAGTCTTCCATGTGGTACTTCCCGACACATACATACTCTTTGACCCAGTGACATCAGACTCCTGGTTGTTCCATGAACAAGACATCTCTCAGCTCTAGGCATTTCCTCTGGCTGCCCCCCTTGCCTGAATGCTCTCCCCCTTCCCCTCTCATGACTGACTTTCCTGGTTTTAAGTCCTAATTGACATCCCATCTTCTACTGAAAATCTTCTCCAACCCCTCTTAATTCTAATGCCTTCCCTGTTAATTGTTTCCCATTTATCCTGGATGTAGTTTCTCTTCTATATATTTGTTTTCCTATTGATTCTCCCAACAGATTGTAAGTTATTTGAGGGCAGAGACAGCCTTTTGCCTCTTTTTGTATTGCCAACATTTAGCATGGTCTAGCAATGGTAGATATTTAATAAATGTTTATTGATTAATATTAATTTTCAGTTCTTCAGAGACTATTGCATTCTATGTCTCATGGACACACAACACTGGTAGAATACTGGGACTTTTTTAATGAGCCTTTGTTTCCAGGAGAATGTTAATTTAAAAAGTTTTACAGCTTCCTAAAGGGCATTTAGCCCATTTTCCTCCTCCTGTTTAATTCTGAATCCAATACAGTGCATATTTAGACTGTGTGTCATGTATACACACACACACACACACACACACATATATACACACACATCACATACACGCATACATATATATACACACACTAATAGATAAGCACTATATGCTGTCTGTTCAACTACATGTTCTAATTGGGGCAACAGATTTTGGTCATCCAGTTAGCCCTTATGTGAATAAGCAAAATAAACTCCTTTGAGTGGTTAAGAAACTTCCTATTCTTCTTCTAGCAAGTTCTGCAATGTATCAAAAGCTTGATACAAGCAGAAAAATGTCATCTTTGAACTGGAACATTATGAAGATCTTATAATCCACAGGGAATCCCTCTTCAACTTGGAATTTGTGTGAGGACTCCCCCATCATAGTACCAGATGCCTTTAGCATGCATACAGCTCCATGTCTTAGGTATCACCTCATATTTATTCATTCATTCATTTATTTTTGCTTTTTGGAGAGGGGAAGGTAGAGCAATTGGGATTAAGTGACTTGCCCAAGGTCACATGGCTAGTTTGTGTTGTGTCTGAGGCCAGATTTGAACTCAGGTCCTCCTGACTCCAGGGCCAATGCTCTATTCACTGCACCACTTGGCCACCCCATCACCTCATATTTCTGATCAGAAGGTGGTTGAACAGGCTTATTTCTGTTATATCTTTCAGATAATCTTGAATTATTTTACTGCATGGATGAGAGATAACTTGCTGAATGATATCATTTCAATGGTCCAAGGTCCAAATCAATGGACCTTATATTGCTGATAAAAGGCTAATAAAGGAATATCAATAACTGGACCCATAAGATTATTTCCCCATAGCTAGAAAATATTGATGGGAATAATCTATGTATCTATAAAGGACATTGTAATACATACGCAGAGTGTGTGTGTGTGTGTGTGTGTGTGTGTGTGTGTGTGTGTGTATATATATATACACACACATGAACACATATATATATGCATATACATATTTGATTTAGCAAAAAGGCTCTCCTCCAACAAAATATCTCAACAAGATCATTAAAGATCTAAAAGATATATCAACACAGATACCTATTTGATAACTTTCCACTTAGGTTTGTGATACTTTGCCTAATAAATGACTCCTTACAAATAGGTGGTTGACAAATACTTTCTTGAGTGATGTAATGTTCTACCCTGAAGCCTCATTATGCTCATCCAAATCTAAGCAGGCCCTGTGATTTTGAAGATGACATCAGCATATTACAAGCCCTTATGGGTCCTGCCAAGCTGGAAAGGCTTCAAATATCGGTTGGTGATAGACGATGTGCATCTGTCTTTGAGAAGCAGCTTAGCTGAGTATGCAAAGCCTCGGTGCCTGAAGGTTGGTCACAGCTAACACCATGTACTAAGCTAACATTATGTTTTCTCTCAGTGAATAGTATACCCACACTAATAAAATCACAGACTCTTGAAACATTGATATAAATAAGAATGCAATCCTATTACATCAACCCTTTATACTTCAAAGAATAGACAATCTTCATATGCTAGAAGCTTTATATGACACAACAGAAGATATTACTTATGACTTCCAGAGGCCAAAAAAGACAAAATACACACAAAGAGAAGAAAATATGAAAAATTTTAAAAACTTGGGCTTGCTTAAAAAAAAGAAAAACTCCCAATTTTTCATTTTGTTTGTTACTTGCCAGATGCCTACACTAAAAGAGATTATTTAGCTATGAGAATTGAAATAATCATTTCACAAGTCAAAGAAAACATACTGAATATAAAGATGTTAATAATAATCACAGTATATTCTGATCCTCACCTGAAGAATGGAGTATAAAGCATAATAGTCTGAGATAGAATAAGTGAAATATGCTTAAATTCATTTGTAAATGGTCTACTACTTTTTAAAAATGACCTCAAAGGTCTTTTATGGCTCTAAATCTATGATACTATGCAGTTATTATTCTATTGAATTACAATTTAAAGAATAATTGACCTTCTTGATGGTGAGTGCACTTGGTTTTAACTCTAGATAATCAACTCTCTGGCAGTCATTTCTTCTTGTCAATGTCCACATTTTAATGGATAATTGAAGATTTCAAATGGCATACTCAAACTGATGAATCATGATTGACATAGTCCCTCCTGCTCAAGTTTGGATCAATGGTAAATATATGCTTCTGCACTCATGAAAAATGCCTCCCTTTTATAAAATATCTTCCCTCTTTCCCCCACCAAAAACAAAACATAAAAAACTTCTCTTGTTTATCATACAGCACAAATGCACTTTTGGAATAGATGTTTGTATTTTGAATTCTAAACAGTTTAAATGGCTAGCTGATTAAGCTGCTATATGACCATATGCCTTAAACACTTAATAATGGACTATAAAACGTGCAATAGGAGCAAAAGTACTAATGCTGTCCTTTGTATTTCCATAAGGAACAAGATATTAAGTATTCCAGGGGAAAAGAAAAGGTCTATTTTAAAGGAATAATAGTGACCCATGCATTTTTATTTCAATGAAAACTAACATCACAACAGCAGATGCAATGACCTAACATTAATGAAACATAGCCTGATCACTGATGAGCTGGATTAATCATTCCTAATGAGAGATGCAATATTGAATGACCTTCAAGATGGTCCTTTCCAATTCATTTTCTGCAAAAGCATCATCAATAGCAGAGAGGAAATCTTATTTAAATTAGAATAAATCTCAGTTTGAAAGATAAATAAATCATTACTGTATGGAAAATTCCATGAGACAAACATGCATTTCCAGGAAGCCAATGATCAGCCACCTATCTGAATGCTCTGATTTGGTATACCTGAAATTAAATGCTTTGTAAGTGCTTGATTTTTTAAACCAAAAAGGCATATACCCAAAATGCTATTTTAGAATCAAAGAAATCTGTTCTGAATCTCATTTCACTATTTAATAGCGCAGCTGAAAAATGACTTAAAGATGTGGCCATATGGTGTGAAAATCCAGAATCAAGGAAAGAATGAAATACTGTAAACATGAACCTAATGTGAAATTTGAAAAGGCAATAAAAGGAGGCACCTCCAGGTTCAGTTAATGAAAAGTTGATGATGGAGATTGTCTTTTATTGATTACATTTGAGGACAGTGACTCACTAGTGATTTCCAAAATATGAATCCCGCATTTAAAGGGCCATTTAACATATTTCAGGGAGGTTCATTGGAATATATTTCACTCAGCCTGCAATCACTTGTGCAAAAAATTCTGCCCACGAAATATTGCCATACTTTCAAGCACAGCTCATCTAACTCAAAGACACAGGCGGGAAAGAGCTCCAATCTGGTAGCCTCAGACTAGAACCTGGCATTTTATTTGCTTAAACACTTTTCAGGGCATTATTGTGCCGCATTAAAATTGGGGGTTCTAGAGGGAACATAATAGGATGAAGTGTGAGGAGCCTAAGCTGACATTCACTTTTGACTGCTGGCTCTGCAGGACATCAGGAATCATATGTTTTCATTTTGGAGCCATTTTACAGGCTGTCTTTGTATGGAATTTTTTTAAGCATTTTTTTCTTTCCATAAATGCTCTTTTAAAGATGAGCTGGTTTCAATGGAAAAAAAAAAAAGATCTGAACCTTCACACCAGCCTTAGGTTAAGCCAAGCTTTTTCTGATCTTCAGAAGTTCTACATAGCCCTAGACTGTCTCTCATACAGCCCTTTCTATGTTGTGATAAATACGATGTACATCTGAACACAAAGCCATATGTTAATACCCGGGCAAATGATGGCCTTCCGTACCTGAAGGCAAATCTTGTTCTGGTCCAAAATCTGCTTGTGAATCCAAATTAGGGAAGCCCTACGGAGACTGGGTCAGTTCCAGGGAATATTAATAATTAACATTTATCTAGTGCTTTGGAGTTTGCAGAGCACTTTTACATGTTGTCTCAGTTGATTCTCACTACAACCCTATGAAGTAGATGTAACAGATTATATTACCCTATTTTACAGAGCAAGTGAGGCTCAGAAAGTATAAATGACCTATCCAGGGTCACAGAGCTAGTAAGTACTTGAGACAATTTTAGAATCCAAGTTTTCTGGGCTCCAATTCCAAAACTCTGACACCACCACACCATGCTGTCTTGCTATCTTCTGGGCTTTTCCCAAATTCATTTCTTTGGAAAATTTTAGACAAACACTTTCTTTGAGATACTCTCTTTGTCCTTTTTGAAGGCCTTAGATGTCTGTTTTTTCCCCTCATAATGTGTGGGTGGCAACAGAAGACCAACTGGGCTGCATAACTTTGGGAAAGCTTCAGCTCTGTTCTGTGCCCTTCAACTGTCTCTAACTACCATGTGTCAAGACAACAAAAAAGGAAGAATCATGTTAACAAACTTGAGGATGGCTCACACATTAACAGCTAGCTGCTGCCCTCAAATGTACATGGAGCCCACAGCCAAAGAAGTCAATTCTTGTGGAAGCCAGGGCAACCACATGTTAAATGCTGGGAGCTCCAAAAGGCATCAGTGACGATTCTCACAATTAAGCGGCATCCTTCTCAACCCTGAGTGCTGAAAGCACAAAGTGTGGCTGCAAAGATGGGCCCATACCATAAAAAACAAGAGAGCAAAGGATGCACAAAACAGCTGATAATGTGTCAGGAAACCCTGTCTCACCAATCAAATGGAAAAGTCACTGGACCTCCTTACGCTGCTCTCAGTCCAGATGCTCCATGCTCAACATGGGTTTTTCTGGCCCTTCTCCAATGGCAGTGGCCTAATGTGCTTCATATGAAAATAAAACAAAGGACACCATTCATCATATTTTTCAACAACTGCTTTCTTTTTCTAGATTGAAAGAAAAACTTGGCAATCACACCACTAATTTTTTTTATTTTTTTATATTTTCCCCCTCAGATGTCAAAGTAAACTTAAAGAGGAAAGAAAATAGCCCAATGGTGAAGGAATGAAAACACACAAAACCCTTCAGGCCCAACAGGGGCAAACCCTTTCATTCATCTGACACCAAGCAGAGGAATGCATCTCTGTGAATGTCTGGCAACCCAGAGAGACCTACTGCTTTCTGCTTCTGGAAGATGTGGCTACTTAAAGAAGCTCATTTTGGTTCCCAGTGTTAACAGCTCTGCAGATTGGCATCATCCAAAGTGACATTTCCCAGATGGTGTCATCTAGAAAACCTCTTACGAACTAAGGAATGAAAGAGAATTGGGTTCTTAGGCAGTACATGCAAATAGAAATTGGATGCAGGTGTGCATTTCCTTAAGCCAACCCAGTATCTGAAAATACTAGTTTATTCAACAGATATCTACATTCACCTTATAAGAAAAAATTAATAATAAAAATGGCAATAATAAAATCAGTTAGGATGAGAACAAGATGATAAAAATTATTCATTAATAATATGTAAACAAAGAAACATTGTGAAAATGACTACACTGTATAGATTTTTTTTTTAAAGAAATGAAAGTGTATGTGATGGTGATTTATTATCAGGTTACTGGCACTACAGATTATGGAAAGGTTACCCTTAAAAGGGCTAAAAGTAATGTTCTTTGTAGATTATGCAAAAAGGGTTAAGAACTGTTTAATGTACTATTTCACCTACCAAATATCCAGAAAGACACAATAAAGTGGTTAGAATTACACACTAGAAGCTCAATATCTTTCAGAAACTAGTAGAAGACAAATCCTCATATTATAAATACTGAACCTTAACTACCCTGAATAATTCAACAATAAAAACAGGGAACTGCGGCATTATCAGAAGTTAACACTGTTGCCCACAATGACCCCAACATAACATTCAACCATACAAAATTTAAGAATGCTTTTAACAGATGTGACCATACAGAGACCAAAGGCTTATAATCTACAAAATATATAGAATGAAAAGTTCCCAAAATACATACCCAACAAAAGAAATCAAAACCCCGTGGGAATACAAGGAAGTTCATATCATCCCCATCATCTTGTCTGCTACCAGAGTTATTCCAAAGATACTTCTGCAAGCCCTTGGAAGATGAGTTTATAGCCCAATATTTTTATTTCAAGGACAAAAGGTAATCATTTTATCCATCAACATGACAATTTGCCAGACATATTGTAGCACATCAACTTGTCCTAGGACTGTATCTACCTGAATGCCATCAAAATCTGAGAACTACAATAATGATAATTGGCATTTATAAATTACTTTAAGACATTATGAATTACTTTACATATATCTCATTTGATCTTTACTTATATTGAGGAGACAATTGATTGACAACTATCAGAAATACACAAATGGTTTGTTTACAATGGTTAATTTTAAAACACCTCCATTTCTCTCCCTAATGCAAGGGTTCTTATCCTTTTCTGTGTCATGAACCATTTTGGCATGTGATGAAGTCTATGAACTGACCCTTTCTCAGAATGTTTTCAAATGTATAAAACAAAATACATAGGGTTACAAATGGAACTAAAGGTCAGTGAAAATAAAGATGTAATTTTTCCCATCCAAGTTGACAGACACTCGTGAAACTTATTGGCAGACTCCTTGAGATCCCCAGGTTAAAAACTTCTGTCCTAAGGTATTGATGGAGTATTCTTGTCTTGATGATTCTTGAGCTGAAGAGAAGTATGGCAGAGAGACTGTTCTCCAACCCCCAACCACTGCAAATTAACAGCTTGGAAACCTCCAACTAGGTTCTGATGAATTCATGAGTGGTATCAAAATGTGTTAATCTCTCTACTCACCTGGATTTAATTCGCAGTTGTGTCACAGTCTGCTTCTAAGATCCAGACCCTATACCGAGGCACCAAATCACCCAATGCTAAGGAAAGGTCTTTCTTTGGGGAAAGGCCTATGTCTTCACATCCTTCACTCTACATATCACAGAGTGTGAAAAGGAAAAAGTTAAGCCAATGAGTATGTAAAAGCCACCAGAATTATTGAGCCAAGGAAGGGCCAAGGGGGCTGTAGATAGAACAAAGACATTGACAAGTGAAAATGACTGCTCTTTAGTCTCTAAAAGGAGAAGGAAAGGTGACTGTAGCCATTATTTCACCTCATTTTTGAACTCATACTCTACTTTCTTCCCACCTCACAGAGCCCCCTTTCCCTTATTCCCTACTGGTTGGGCCTCATGATGCTCTATGATTAGCAGCCTCACCCAGGACTGGCTTATCTTGAAGTGATCCATGTTCTAAGACTACTTTTAACTCCTTGTTCTTCTTGCTCCACCTGCCTCCCATGCTGTTGCTGCTGTTCAATTATTCAGTTTGTCAATTATTCACTTTTCTTGACCCCATGAACCATAGCACAACAGACCCTTCTATCTTCCACTATATTTTGAAGTCTGTCCAAGTTAATTTTTGTTGTTTCCATAACACTATCTATCCATCTCATCTTCTACATCCTCTTTTCCTTTTGCCTTCAATCTTTCCCAACATCTCAACAAATATGTGGCCAAAGTATTTAAGCTTCAGCATTTGACATTCCAGTGAATTGCCTGAATTTATTTCTTTAAGTATTGACTGATTTCATGTCCTTGCTCTCTAAGGGACTCTCAAAAATATTCTCTAGCACTACAATTCAAAAACATCAATTCTGTGGTGCTCAACTTTCCTTATAATCCAATTCTCACAGCCATAGCTTGTTACTGGAAAAATCATAACTTTGACTATTGTTGTTGCTGTTCAGTTGTGTCTGACTCCTCATGAGACCATTTGGGGTTTTCCTAGCAATGACATTGGTGTGATTTGCCATTTTCTTCTCCATTTCATTTCATAGAGGAGGAAACTGAGGCAAACAGGGTTGAGTGACTTGCCCAGGGTTACACAACTATTAAGTGTCTGAGGTCAGATTTGAACTCAGATTGGTCTTCTTGACTATAGACCAGGTGCTTTATTCACTGCTTCACCTAGTCGACCCCAGCTTTGACTATATAGATCTTTGTTGGCAAGGTGATGTCTCTGATTTTTAGTACGCTGTCCAGATTTGCCATAGCTTTCCTTCCAAGTAGCAAGTGTCTTTTAATTTCATGAATGCAGTTGCCATCTGCAGTGGTCTTTAAGCCCAAGAATATAAAATCTGACACCGTTTCCATTTCTTCTCCCTTTATTTGCCAGAAAGTGATGGGACCAGTTGCCAAGATCTTAGTTTTTTTGATGTTAAGCTTCAAGCAAGCTTTTATACTCTCATCTTTAACCCTCATCAAAAGGTTTATTAATTCCTCTTCACTTTCTACCATCAGAGTGGTATCATCTGCATATCTGAGATTGTCGATATTTCTCCCAGTAACCTTAGTTCTGGCTTTCGACTCATACAGCCTGGCATGTCACTTGATGTACTCTGCATATAAGTTAAAAAATAAGGTGATAATATACAGTCTTGTCATACTCTTTTTCCAGTCTTAAACCAATCACTTGCTCCATATTTGGTTCTAACTGTTGCTTCTTGGCCTATATGTGTAGGTTCCTCAAGAGACAAGTAAGGTGATCTGATATTCATTTCTTTGAGGATTTGCCACATTGTGTTGTGACCCACATAGTCAAAGGCTTTAGTGTAGTCGATGAAGTAGAAGTAGGTTTTTTCCTGGAGCTCTCGTTTTCTTCTTAATCCAGCAAATATTGGCAATTTGGTCTCTAGTTTCTCTGCCTCTTCAAAAACCAGCCTACTCTTCCGGTAGTTCTCAGTCCCTATACTGCTGAAGCCTAGCTTGCAGAATCTTAAGCATAACTTTGCTGGCATTTGAAATGAGCACACTTTTTGGTAATTTGAACATTCCTTGGCAGAGCCCTTATTTAGGATTAGGACATAAACTGGTCTTTTCCAATCCAGTGGCTACTGTCGAATTTTCTTAATTTGCTTGCAAATTGAGTGCATCACTTTAACAACATCATCTTTTAGGGTTTTAAATACCTCAGCTGAAATTCCATCACTTTCACTAGCCTTATTGTTAGCAATGCTTGCTAAGGTGCTCTTGAGTTCATTCCCCAAGTTTCTGGCTCTAAATCAATAACCACATCATGCTTATCAGTGATATTAAGATCTTTTTTATATAGTTGTGGTTTTTTTGCTTTTGTTTTTGCTTCCTATGGAACATCCCATTACCTAGACTTCTCTAACCCCTCATGAATAGCTATTTATCTTTTGTTTCTTCCTGTAAAAAAAGCTTACTTTTTCTTAAATTCTCATTATTGCTATATTATTCAGGGATTTGTCTATCCCTGCAGATGTATAGAGGTATGCATTATAAGCACCTCCTGAAGTTCAAGTTAAAGTATAGACCCCTTTAGTCCTCTCAATGGATATCTTCTTATCAAACTAAATAAATACCCAATTAGTGGAGTTTGAATCAAATGTGGCAGAGAATCTTTAGTGGAAATCATGCCTATCCTTGAATCTAATACAACCAGATATTCCATCTGTATGTGTCACTTGGAATGAGAAGGGAAGGGTGAAGATACATTTGTAGTCCCTTCCATCTAGGGATAGTCAAGGAAAGGATAAGAAGAGAGCTACTCTGAGACTTTTTCTGAAAATTCTAGTGTTCATAAGTATCCATAATAAGATTCAGCTACCTGGGCCTCCCTGGAATCTCTAGAAGGAGTCTAAGCAATCTAGGACTGCCTAGCTGATAAATATAGCTATTTCTAGTTAGTAGCACAAGACAAAGTTCCTGGGGACAATTTGATTCAAAATCTGGAAGTGCCCTTCGCTAAGGTCAGACTGGAACAGCCCATGCCGCATGATTCAGATAGAAAACTCTTCAAGTGTGGACAAAGAGTGGTGGTCTCCTCTTGCCAATTCCTCACTTTGCAAGGAAAAAAGGACATCTCCTTTCCCCTCTTCTCTTCCCACTGTATTAAAAGGCAATATTTATTATATTGGCAAGTATCATCCTAACTGAACCCAATGCTCTACCCCTTTCACATAATGTCTTTCTAGGTACAGAAAATAGTCTTACTTGCTCCATGGAGAAACTGGCTTTATGTATAAATAGTCTATGCAAAGAACTAAATAATTCTTCCAAAAGAGAAACATTTCTTACGGTGAAATAGTGATAGAGTAAGACACAGTTGGGGATTACGTCCCTGAAATGATTTTAAAATTAAACTCAAAAGCTATTTTTCCACCACCCTACAAACAATAGTACAGCAACTGGAGAGAAGAAACTAGAGGGAGGCTTTCCTATTCCCCAGGAGCACTCATGGATTCATTCTTGAACAAAAAAGAGAGAACCAAAAATTTTTTTATATCTAGTCACTTCATGGCTACTAAAAAGGCAAAATTGCTTAACCATGGGGATAATAGAAAAAAATCTCTTGAAATTGTGCTCCAATTTTCTAAAGGGACCAAGGTAAATATAACTGTACACACCAGTTTCTATAGAACAGACTATTAAGTTTTTTATTTCTCTCAAGGTGGTTTTATTTCCTGCAATTTTATTTCCATGACTGTACTAATAAAGAAATTAAGAAAATCTCAGTAAGAGTTCAACTGCCATTCTATATTTATGCCAAACCAAGATGTCAGGTGATATGTAGCCAGAACTTTTCAAGAAGCCAGCTATCAGGAGCACATTACTCTGAAGCAAGTCTGATCTGGTTACCATATCAGAAACAGAATATGGTCTTCAGGTTGGATCTACTCATTCTCAAATGTTAAAGAGGGTAGGTTTGAAAGAATGAGTCCCAAACAGATCTGAAATGTTGCTGGAAAGGATTTTCAAGGCCAGATTTGTAAAACGTGTCACAGAGTTAACGTATACTGAAGAACAAAATACTGTTGACTGGAATCTGTTGACTTGTCAGAATCTAAGTACTAAATATAGATCGAGTTTTAAAAGGGCATTGTTGTCTTCTCCCTCCCTTCCAGATGGTTGATAGCAGAGCCATAGAAAGGGTTCCACTGTGCCTTTTGCTCTAATAACCTCTTTGAACAGCTTAAGGCTGTGTCTGAAATGAACTGAATGTTTTGTACTTTTGAATTTTTCCCTCAGAAATATCTGAATAAGAAAGGAACATACTAATCTTTTCTTCCCCTGCTCCTTCCTCTGCTGAGTTTCAGGAAGAGGCTAAAGTCAAAGTCCAACTCTAGGCCTAGTGCTTCCTTCACCGAATTGTCTAACTGTCCCTATTTGTGAATAGGCACAAAGAGACAGTAAAGCATGTTGGACAGAAAAAAAAATTATTTTAGATAAAAAATTATCTAAATTGAGCATGTTATGGGGTTTTCTCTCTGTTTGGAGACTCCTGAGCTATATGAGAGAGAAATATAAGTTGATTATTATATTTTATAACTTTTTCAAAGCATGATATCAAATCATGTGGATCTAGAGCTCTGAGCCTTGATACTGACTAACCCATGAGTAGCTTTAGGGGGAAAGAGGCTTGCTTAGCAGGAGAATGCTCCTACTATTGTCCTCTACTGACAATGTCATCTACCCTATCTGACCTTGATTGAGTGACCAATGTAAAGTGTTGACTAAGGGAACTTCACATCAATGGGGACAGCTAATGAGGTGAGGGAGAAAAAACAAACATAGTTCTGTTGTAATGGTTTGTCCTTCATTTTCAGAAAGGACTAATGACATCATGAGTAATGTCTTGACTTGTACATGAATTAGATTTAAGTGAGGGAGAGTTACACAAAGTTATTGGTCTCCCTCTCTCTTCTTGAATCACTGAAGTCCAGTGACAGGACAGAAGTCAAGATGACTGGTGATGACCTGGGATACAGTGGATGACCTTGCTATCTTAGATGCCTGACCAAGTTCTAAGCATTCCATAGTGCCTGCTTCAGCAGCCTTCATGGCTGTTGGAACAAATTATTCTCATCTGCTCATTCTGCCAGTGAAAAATCTTCAAATGCTTAAGATAGACATCCCTCTAACTCACAGACAGGCTGAGACCTATTGGTTACTCTCATTTGTGGTTAAGCCTTTCTGCTGAAATATTTTATCAGGGTGTGGCTGCTGCATATATTACAGCTTCTTAGAGCCACAGGTGAGATTTGGGTGAATCAAGTGGACACCAAAGGTGGATGAACAGCCCTGAAAAGGGTTCAGCAAGCCCTTGCACCAGTGGTGCTAGTCTTCATGAACACCTCATACAACCCAACTGCCACCAAAGAGGAGGGAGGAGAGAAACATCTAAGACTAACTGGCTATTCTGCTAAACTAAATATGTCCAACCCCAGGTATAGCTACAAATGCAAAGTGAAAGAATGATGCACTCTTACCACTTTGCCCTGATACAGGAAGGTTGTAGGTGAATGATGCCCCAGGTTGCCATCTGGTCTCTCATGATATACCCAGCTTCAGTTTTGGTAGAGATAATAATGATGGTGAATGCATAGTAGCATAAGTGTGCCTGGGTATTTTATTCTCTGTGTGTGTGTGTGTGTGTGTGTGTGTGCGTGCGCATGTACACACACCCTACGGGAAGAGGCCATGGCCAAGAAATGTGGAGCCATAGAAGAGGTTTTGAGTTTGTTTCTTCATCTCTTCTGGACATCTGTTACCACTGTGGTGAGTCTGGTCATCTTGCCAAGGATTGTAATCTTCAGGAGGATGCCTGCTATAACTGCAGTAGAGGTGGCCACATTGCCAAGGACCACAAGGAACAGAAGCAGGAGAGAGGGCAGTGCTACTGCAACTGTGGCAAACCTGGTCACCATGCAGATGAGCAGAAATGCTACCTGTGTGGAAAGTTTGGACACAAGATTGCACCAAAGTGAAATACTATAGACGTGGTAAAACTAGTCATGTAGCCATCAACTGCAGCAAAACAAGTGAAGTCAACTGTTATCACTGTGGCGAGTCAGGGCATCTTACAAGGAAATGCACAATTGAGGTTACAGTTTAATTATTTTCCTGTGTGTGAAAGATCATAAAGGGAGCTATATGTCCAGCTGGGCTACCTGTATTCTGGGGTAAATTCTGATAGTGATGAATCTATATCCCCTAGCATGTTAAAGCTATTCCCTCTTCCCTAAGGTATTTAAATGTCATGATACTATATACCACATACCATATGGAAATGAGGGGGAAAGATGCCTAAGGGAGCTTTAGGAGAAGTAGAAGCCACATGGATGATTCTAAAAGTAATGTGACCACAGGCAACAACAGAAAGAAGTTGCAAGGACTTTTGATTTCAATCTAGTCTGAAGTCTAGAGCTGTACATCAGTCCCAGGTGGAATTTTACTCTAGAGTAAATTATAAAGAAACATTATAATCACAATTGAGTTGAAACAACGATTAGAGTAAGTTGTGAATGACAATATTTAAGGATTGATGAAAATAATGCCTGGGAATCTCATTTTCTTTAAAACTTGCTCTCTATAAATCATCTTTATACAGCTGTGCTTGGTAATATTAAATTAGGCTATATTAATAAAAGTGTTTATTTTTAAAAGAATGAGTAACAACGTAAAGATTTAAATCCAGCTATAAGACAAAATATGTGTCTTTGGTTGGATACTGGACGACATGAATGAGGAATAGCTCTCACCTGTTGGCAGTATACTCTAATTTCTGGGAAAGTACTTAAGTGGAGGAGGGGGGCTGCTAGCTGAATTTGCAAACCTGAACTTACTAAGTTATAGCAAATGTCTTGAATATGGTGAGTCATCGGCAAGAATCTTTGACAGAATGATGATCAGTTTACAAACTGCTAGTAACAAAAAGTAAGTATAAACTTGTGGTAAACTTCATCTTAGTTCTTTTTTTTTCAGAAACATACATATATATGTACATATATATATATATACACACATAAATACATACAAATATACATACACACAACATACATATATATGTATATATATATATACATTATATATGTTGTGTGTGTATGTAATTATTACTTTATATGTAGAACCAGAAAACCTGAATTTAAATGGTGAAATGAAGAGACCTCTGGATTTGGAATGGATTGCCTGTATGACTTTGTTAAGTCACTTAACCTCTCTAAGTCTCAGCTTCTCATCTGTAAAACAAGAAGGTTCAGAGGCCTCCAAAATTTCTTTCGAGTCCTAATTGCATGATCCTAAAATCTTCACTGCATTACAGCTATCTCTTCCATATCATGACTTTTCCCACTGCAGTTTCAATATTGTAGGTGAAATTAAATGGGAATTTGAGGGGAGTTTTGTGGAAGCTCATACAATGACACAAAAATGCCAGCACCTATGCCCAAATACTTAACCCAAATTTTGCAGTAAGGTACTATAAACACCCCATAAAAGAAAAAAAAAAATCAGACTTCTTTGGTATGATGGGAGGGACAGATTGCAGGGCCAGTGCACCTCTAACCCCGGCAATGTGGAAGGGATAATTGCCTTTACTAGCTGTGAGGACTTGGCCAAGTCAGGTAACCCCCATTCTGAATCTGTCTCCTCTTCTGGAAAATGACATGAATGAACTAGAGGCCCTGAGATACCTTCTAGCTATAAATCCTATGAACCTACAATATAATTGTTTCCTTTATTAACTCCTGTTAGATTTACTGAATCACACAATTAGTACTTTACTATTTCCTGTCTTGTCATCTAATGGTTTTATGTCTTGTTTCAATAACTAAATTCTGACCTTCCTATGGGCCAGGACCATGTCTCTTATACCTTCCATAGCACATAAAATAGTGCTTGATACAGATTAGGAATTTAATAAATATTTCCTCATTATTAGTCAACCAATAAGCATTTGCTAAGTGTTTATAACATGCAAATCACTGTCCTGGGCACTGAAGAAACAAAGACTGTAAAGATTCATTTTGATTTTCTTACCCTTTGTTCTATCTTCCTCTCCTCTTTTCATCTGAAAGGCTTGACAAGGCTACTGTTAAGCATGTAGAGAGGTCTGGAGAAAGCCAGGGTCTTGACTTTGCCTCCTTTATTACAGGCAGCAACTCACACACTTCTAAGGGCAGGACAACAGTGATGAGGCACCCCCTCACAGCAGCCCCTGCAAAGATGTTATTGACATCAACTACCACAATATCCAAAGACCAATAATGTCTATTTAATGAAGACAGAATTCTGGAATTAGAGGAAGACACAGGACTTGCTCTGAGGCAACTAGGTGGTGCAGTGGCTAGAGTGGTGGGTCTGAAGTCAGGAAGACTCAGCTGTATGACCCTGGGTAGGTCACTTAACTTTGCCTCTGTTTCCTCACCTTTAAAAAAGTGATCTGGAGAAGGAAATTGCAAAGCACTCCAGTATTTTTGCCAAGAAAACCCCAAATGAGGTCACAAAGAGTTAAACACAACTCAGAAATGACTGAATGGTGCTTGCTCTCGCATAGTGGCCAGCTGCAGAGAGAGCTCGTTAAAGGACAGAAGTGTATGGACAGGAAAGGATGGGTATAGGGCTTGGGAAAATGTCTGGGTGAAGCTAATGGGGGTAGTTTAATTGATAAAGTGAGACAGTATCTAAAAGGGAAAGTTGGTAAAGATTTCAGTGGACTAAAGGATTGATACAGGGGGCATTTTTGACACTATATGGCTGTATTTTATAGGGTAGAATAGGCTATATCAAGGAACATCTTGAAACTATCCATTTGGACACCCGGTTACCTATAAGCAAGCCTCCAATAATATTTCTCCCCCTTACTCCAGAGATATAAGTCAGATCCTGTCCAGCTGAAATGTTCATAAAGACACAGATGAAGCAAAGAGAGACTGATAAAGAAGAAAACAAAGAGACAAAACAATGGGGGGGCTGACAAAGAGAATAGACCATTTATTGTCATTTATTAGGAACTGATGATCCTGCAGATTCTCTGCCTCTATTTCTGTGTCTCTATTCTCTCGTTCTTAGGCTGTCAGAGGGCTTGTTTCCATGCCAAAAACCTTGGAGAATAAACGGGTTTAGGCCTCTGCTTCAACTCCCAAATCATGCTAAACTAACCTACATCAATGCTTTATGGGAACAAACCTGAATATACACATAAATTAAAGGGAAGCGGCCAATTGATCAAAATTCAGACTAGGTGCTCTGGGCACATCCCACATGCATAGCAACATTTGCTTTAACCATAACTGAATAGTTACAGATGTTTTATTAGAGATTGTTCTTAGTAATTGTTCATACCTATGAAAAATAGATTTTTCTTAAAAGCCATGTGCAGGCTTGCTTAAAACAATAAGCCTTTCTAGCCCCTAGAGCACAACATGCTCTGGTTGTGCAGTCTGGATTCTTATCAGACAAATTCTGTGCTATGCCCTGAAGTTTCTGTGGAAGTACAAACAACCAAGTCAAAGAAATGCTTTAGAAAAGCGAAGCTTTGGAGCACGTAGCCTGTCAGTGAGATCCTCATATTCCCACAAAGTAAACAGTAACACGAGAATATTTATACTAAACAAAACTATATATCAAGCCTGCTTTTGCTCAGCCAGAGGGAATGATAAATTTCTTACAGATCTCTATTATAGTGGTTCTTTGTTGACCACAGACTCCACTTCCGAGATGGTAGAAACTAATTACAGTTCAAGACTTTCTTTTCATGTCAAGTAAAGACAGTATCACTCCCTCTCAACTTTTTTTTTGCTTTTTTTTTACAGTTACATTTTACTTAACCCACCTTTCATTGACATGTTTTTATTTCTTATGATCCAGTTCCAAAGTTGCTAGAAAAAAATAATCACCACAAAACATTTATCACTCCCAGACTTGCTTTCTTCTGTCCTTGGCCCTCTTAAAAGAAATTAAAGTTTAAAGTTTTAAATTGGGCAGGGTAAGAAATATCAAGTTGTTGATAGAGGGCAAATTCTCTATTTTGTCCATGTCAATTTGATTTTGTTCTGGCATGGGCACACATGGTGAACAAAACGATCTGGGAGGCATTGAGAACTAAGTGGGATGATTCCATCTTCCATATAATGCCCATTATATGCCCAAATGAAGAAAAAACAGAAGGCAAAAGTCATTGAAAAGTAGAACAACTTCTACACAATTTGATATGATTTTTATACTAAACCTAAATGAATGACTTCAAATATTGAGAAAAAAAGGTTATAGCCCTAGAATAAGTCTGTGAAGAATTGCTAGAGGACAGGAAAATTAAGTGCACTCTCCCCTTTGTGTTACACCCAGAGGTACGTTGACCTATCCAGTCCAATGGGAAAGATGCTTCATATCTCACAGCTCAGAGCGCACATGAACAATACTCAGATACTATGACACCTCTGCTGTTTTTCCTTCCACTTTTTACTTATCATGATAAATAACTAAGAAAAAACAAAAATCACAATCCTGGCAAGAAAATCAAGCGTTTGAGTCCAAGGTTGAAATACAAAACATAATGAACATTAGGGTAATCAACAAGATGCTGTCCAAGAAATAAGTGAGTTCATCTTCTTTTGTAGTCCCTTCAGACAAATTCATATCATGGGCCGTTACCAGACAAGTTTGTAATCTTTCTTGCTAAACAAAAGTGATCAAAAAGTCCATCATGAAATTCCATTTGTTTATGGCTAGACAGGAGTACCATGGGAAATCATGTGCTAAATAAATTCTGTGTATTTACAGACTATCTTCAAGGATTTCAGTGCAAATTCTATGTATTTACGGAATATCTCCAAAGATTTCAAAGTACTTTAAAGACATTAATTGTCACAACAAGATGTACTCCACACGTTGCCTTCTTTCTCCTGAAATTTCTTCCAACAAATGCCATTCTCCTTACTCAATAGCAATGTATTACTTCATCAATCAGATTGACTATATATTCCACATCACTTAAAATTAATCAATCAATCAATTAACAAACCTTTCTACAGCCCCTATTACATACTAGGCACTGTGCTAAGTGCCTAGGAGGATATGTATGTATGTATGAATATATACAAACATATACATATATATATATATACCTATATGTATATATACATATGTGTGTATACACATCTATATGTGGGTATGTGTGTATATATATGTATGTATAATGAAACAATCCATTTTCATAAGAATAGTCAGTATGAGAGGCAGTATAGCATAATGGCATAAACTTTGAGAGTCAGAAGACTGAGATTTAGTCCCAGTTCTGATGCTTTCTAGCTGTAGGACTATGGGCAAATCACTTAACTTTCAACCTCAGCTTCTCCATCTGTAAAATGGGAATAATAAGACTTATACTACCTACTTCACATAGTGGCGATGAAAAAATTGGCTTTTAAACTCAATCCACTTGTAATTATTTATTGAATTGTAAACTTGAAATCACTTATAAAGGTGCTGTTATTTTTTTTTAATGCAATTGTTCCCAGTATGAACCCTCAACATAATATAAACCCTGCTCTCAAGATTACCACTATAGTACACAAAATCCTATAATGAAGGACAGGAAAATATGAAAATAGAAAGTGGAGTATTTTTTTATAACTCTCCCCACCCCTCAATCATAAAATTACAGAGTTGGAACGGAGGGACCTCAGAAGGCACACAGTGCAACCTCTTCCCCAAGGCCTGAAAGTCCTGCCCACCACATCCCCTAGAAGCGGTTGTGCTGTTCTGAGTTGTGTTAGGTTACACTATTAAGTGAATCATACTATTTAGTCTATGAAAAAAACTCTCTATATTTCAATGGTTTCTGAATACTATTTTTAAGTATCTATTAAAACAAGATAAATAATCATCTACCCTAACGATGGCCTGACTCTCTCCCAGTAATCTGATAGGCAGTTAGGTAGGACGGTGTATCAAGTACTAAAGCTGGAGTCAGGAATTCCTGAATTCAAATCTAGCCTCAGATACTTATTAGCTCTGCTACTCTGGAAAAGACACTTAACCTCTCTCAGCCTCAAACTCCTCTTCTGTAAAATGAGAATAATAATAGGACATATATCCCAGGGTTGCCATGTGGATAAAATAAAATATTTTAAAGTACTTTGCAAACTTTAAAGCATTATAGATGCTAGCTATAGTTACTATTATTATAGGAATTAATATAGTTCATGAGTGGCAAAAGAAAATAATAATACCCAAGGCTTTAATTAGTATAGGGCAATGAGGGGTTGACAGCCCCATTCCCTATATTCCTCAGCTGCCCTTTCTTCCAGGAGAATGTATAATTTGTATTTGTATTTCCATAGACTAACAAATATTTGATAAAAGCCTGTCGATTGTTAAACTTTATTCCATCTTAGATCTCTTACTGCACATTACCTTACAACTCTTTGCCTTTTCATTGACTGTTTCCCATGCCTGGAATGTTCTCCTTTCTCTCCTCTGCCTCCTGGCTTCCCTGGCTTCCTTCAAAACTCAAATTAAATCCTATCTTCTACAAAAGACCTTTCTTGGTGCTTCCTCACCTCCTCATCCTCCTTACCTCCTAACCACCACCTCACATATGTGTGTATGTCATTATGTACAATATATATCATATAATATATATAAAAACATATGCCATTATATAATATATACTCTATTGTTATCTATGTATATATGTACTGTATATGTGTACTATATATATATATATATATACACAAACACACATATATTCTTTATTCTTCATTTAAAGAGGGCCAATGACATCATAGCGTGATGTCTTAACTTGTATGTGAATTGGATTTAAGTGATGCAGAGTTGCATAAAGTCATCAACCTCACTCTCTCTTCCAGAATCATGGAAGTCCATGGATGTATAGGATGACCATGGTGTTTTTGATGTCTGACCAAGCTCTAAGCATTCCACAGCTCCTGCTTCAGTTGCCTTCATGACCACTGGAACAAATTGGTCTCATCCACCCATTCTGCCAGGGAAAGTCTTCACATGCTTGGGGTAGACTTCTGCCTAATTCACCAATAGGTGTGAAGCCTTTTGGTTACCCCCAACATGTTTAACCTGTCTGCCTAGATGGTTTACTGGGGTGTGGCTGCTGCTCACACTACAATCTTCTTGGAGCCACCAAAGATGAAGGAGTGAACTTGAAGAGGGTTTGACAAGCCCTCACACCAAAGGTGCTATTCTTTCTGTAATACTCCATATACCTCAAATATATACACATGTACATAGTTGCTTGCATGTTGTCTTCTTTATTAGAATATGAGCTCCTTGAGAGCAGTGACCATGTGTTTCCTTCCTTTCTATCCCTCCTATTTAGCACAGTGCCTGGCACACAGTAAATGTTGTTGACTAGCTGACTGACCTTCATAATCATCCATCTTCTGGTATTCACTGAAACCTAGATTCCTCATGAACATATCACATCATTTGGTATTCTTTGAAAGTTTGCTCTTTCTACCACAGCCCCTAATGTTCAGGGTTGGGAAGAGAAGTTGACATATTCCTTCTTCCTCATTTCAGATCCTCTTTCTGCCATCATTACTCAGCAACCACTTCTCCCTTAAAGTTCACTCCAAACTATCTAGATCCTTGTTGCTATCACTTGTGTCCAGATCACTCAGCCCCTTCGACAGTAATTTCAGTATCTGACCTTGTTTTTTGTTTCACCCCAATCCCTGCACTTTCAAACACCACAGAGTCAAACTTCTATCTTTTCAATGACCTCAATGTCCATAGCCAATTCTTCTCAACCACACCAAAGTGGTCAAACCTGAAGTACCTCCATCCCTCAATCACACCTGGCCACAGGTGCTAGAATGTCTAGTTATGGCTCTAATTTATGTGATCTTTTAAGGTATATTTCCTTTTTGTCCCATATAGTTACAATATTTTAAGTTTCATAAAGTCTTTTACATATATTATCTTCAAATACCACAACAACCTGTAAAGCAAGTATTCTATGTATTATTGTCTGTCCTTCATGAATGAGGCTCAAAGAGTTTAGATGATTTGTCTGTGATACAAAATCTGAACCCAAGTCTCTCTTGTCTCCAAGAGCATCACTTTTTCCAACACTACACATATAATGCTAGAAAGTACTAAGAATGTGCTGGAAGTAGAAGACATTATTAATTTGATAGGTGCTTCAGAATGAACAATTAAGTAAACAAAGTCTACCTTTGCCTTTATTTATATCAATTAGTGAATATATATTTTTTCCAAGGACTGATTTTTTTCTTCCAAGATCTTACATAGCTACTACATGGTAGCTAAGTCTTCCCAATAATCATAGCAAAATCACAAGGCCATTTTTGGTTGACATTTACAGATACCATTTTCCTATTGCAGCTGCAACCCAAACTCTGTCCACCTCCTTTTCATCTTTATTGAATGAAGAAAGGGTTTGGAAGAGGCTGCCACTTTCCATTTAATGCAAAAGCAGCATTTGCTGGAGTTACATGAAAATGCCTGCCCGTTTCTTCCAGAATTCTCCAATCTTTTCCCTTAGAGAATATTCAGCACAGTCTTTGCACTCCTGAGGTGTAAACCCAACTAATGCTGTTCCAATGGTGCTAATTCCCTGATCGTGAGCCAGCTTTTTAATTTGAGCCTCTAGAGATTGAGGAGAAATGTAAGAATAATAATGCCCAAGAATACAGTATGTCATATGTCCTGTGTTTTCTATAGGATTTTGATCTTCAAAACTCTCTACATTACAAGCAATTTCAATTTTCCCATTATGGGGAAAAGCCATAGCTTGAACACCCTTTAGTCCCTCCACACTGGAGCCTCTGATCACACTTGCAATCTTTCTTCCCATAGACAAATCTTGAGAGTCAATTGTCACGTTGCAGTTCATCACATAGGGGCTGGCACCAATACCTACAACCATTAGAAAATTATATTAGTGAATAAGAACAAGTTCCTATTTAGAATATTTCAAGAATCTTCTACTTAATCTGTTGTGATCATCAGTAAAACACTTTCTTTGGCCTGTTTTCACCACAAAATAATGTGGAGTGTCATCATTAATATTCCCTCTTTTCAATGACTCACAACTTTCTAAAAGACTATCTTTATGGTGATACCTGAGCAAAATTGACATAGAGCTAACAGCAAGTACAAGGAAATTTATTCTATCAATTTTTAAAACATTTGAAGGACTTTTTCAGCCCAGATAATTACAAAACATGGGGGACTTTCCAAAGGGCTAAGGCATGGATTCTTAACCTGAGATTCACTGATCTCTCAAGGGGTCCATGGATAGATTTTAGGCATCTGTGAATTTGGATAGGAAGAAAATTAAGTTTTATTTTCATTAACCTCCTTTGTGATCCTATTTTATTTCATATATTTTAAAACATAATTCTTGTTTCAATAGACTGCCAAGTGGGTCCATGACACACAAAAAAGTTTAAGCCCTCCTGAGCTACATGCAAAGATATGGTCTTCCTACCTCAAATATCTCCCCTCTCTAATTCATTTTCTACAGAGCTGCTAAAGGGAGTTTCCTAAATCAAACATCTGACCATGTCACTCCCCTACTCAAAAGAATCCAGAGGCTCCCTGGGATATCAACAAGAGCAAATTATTGCAAAATAATCTTCAACTTCCATCTAATGCCAACCCTATATACTAGTTTGAATGGTAAAAGAAGCCAAAAAGACAAAAATGAAGCCTTGTTACTGATAAGGGGTGGTACACAAGAACTTGTCTTGGTCATATTTGAAGGAGGGTGTCTTGGGTTGACTTGATGCATGTAAGCCTCAGATCATTTTTCCTCATAGCTAGTGAAATTAGCTCCTTCCCCATTCCTAAGTGAGTCACTGCCTCATTCCAGCAACAGTCAGTCAACAAGCATTTATGAAACACCTAATAAATACTAGGCACTGTGTTAAGCTCTAAGTATATAAAAAAAGGCAAAAATAGTCCTTTCCCAAAGTAGTTAACATTCTAATGGGAGAGGTAATGTGCAAATAATTAGGTACATACATAATATATGCATAGTAGATGCAAGACAATCCTGGAGCAGAAGTCAGTAGCAGCTAGACAACCAGGAAAGACCTTCTACAGTATGTGGGATTTGAGTTAAGTTCTGAAGGAAGCCAAAGGAACTAAGACAAAAAGGGTTGAGGAGGGAAAAAATTCAGGCATGGGGGATTCTAAGGCACAGAGTTAGGAGATAGACTGTCATGTGTGAGGAACAGCAAGTAAACCAGTATGACTTAATTAGAGAGTTCTTTTTTTGCCCCCTTTTTGGAAGGGAGAAGGCAGGGCGATTGGGGTTAAGTGCCTTGCCCAAGGTCACACAGCTAGTAAGTGTTAAGTGTCTGACACCAGATTTAAACTCAGGTCCTCCTGACTCCAGGTCCAGAGTTCTATTCACTGTACCACCTAGCCGCCCCAGTTAGAGAGTTGTTGAGGGAGCAAAGTATAAGATAGAAAGAGACCAGATTACAAACAGCTTTAAATGCTAAACGGAAGACTTTATTTTTTTATTCTGGAGGTTAATTGGGAGCCTCTGGATCTCTTTGAACATAAGAGTGACTGTCAGAACTACTCTAAAAAAATTACTCTGGCAGTTGGGTGGAGGATGCACTGGAATAAGGAGCGACTTAGAGCAGGGAGACCAACCTGAAGGTTCCCCTCAGGGCCAGAACTTGATGTTGCACCACCAACTGCTCCCCCATCCCTCCCACCTTTGGAGGGAAAGGGATTAAAGATGCTTGTTGCTGCTGTTTAATTGTTTTCCAGTCATGTCTGACTCTTTGTGACTCCATTTGGAGTTTTCTTGACAAAGATACTAGAGCAGTTTGCCATTTCCTTCTCCAGCTCATTTTACAGATGAGGAAGCTGACAGAAATGGGGTTAAGTGACTTGGCCAAGGTCATACAACCAGTAAATGTCTGAGGCCATATTTGAACTCATGAAGATGAGTCTTCCTGACACCAGGCCTGACACTCTATCTACTGAGCTACCTAGCTATTCTGGGAGTTTTATAAGTGAAGAGAAAGGTTGACAGATGTTGTAAAGTAACAGTGAAAAGATCTGGCAAAGGATTGGTAACATAGGAGAAGTAAGAATGAGGTGATGATATGAAAAGAGGTGATCAACCATGTCAAATACTGTGGAGAAATCAAGAAGGGTAAGGACTGAAAAAATGTAATTAAGGAATTACGAGCTCAGTGATCTTAGAAAAACATGGATAGACTTGCAAGAAATAATGAAGAATGAAATGAGCAGAGCCAAGAGAACATTGTATATAGTAATAGCAATACTGTTTTAAAAACAACTTTAAGGAACTAAGTCATTTTGACTATGATAAATACCCAAATTAACTACAAAGGACACATGAAGGAAGTTTCTGTCTGCATCCAGAGAAAGAACTGATACATGGAAGTGTGTCTAGAATGATTTTATATATATATACATATCTGTGTCTAATGGTTGACATCTCTAAGGTGGGAAGAAGGAAAAAAGGAGGGAAAAAGAAATTTGCATAACTTTATTATATATTTAAAAGGAATAGCAAGTTGTACATAATAGATTTGCAGTATCATGTACAATCATCTTTTTGAAAAAAATTACACTATGTTGTGGAAATGCCTGTTTTATTCTATAAATTAAAAATAAAATAAATAAAACTAATAAAAACATTGGTAACTGGAGAAAGAAGTTTGAGTTGAACAATGAAATTAGAAAACAGATTGTATAGGGTTTAGAAAAGAGGGAAAATCAAATGGCAAAACCTAGTCAAGACAGCTTTTCTCAAGAAACGAGAGAGAGTGGGGAGAGGATAAAAATTATCAGGGAGGTTAGGGTCAAGTAAGGGTTTGGGTTTTTTGTTTTTATTTATTTTTAGTTTTCAACATTAACTTTTATTTTTCCTCACTTAATAGTATATTATTCTTTCCAATTACATGTAAAGATAGTTTTTAACATTCACTTTAATAAGACTTTGAGTTAGACAAATTTTTTCTCCCTCCTGCCTTCCTTTCCCTCCTTCCTAAGACAGCAAGCAATCTGATATAGGCTATATATGTACAATCATATTAAACATATTTCCATATTAGTCATGTTGTGAAAGAAGAATCAGAATAAAAAGGAAAAACCACAAGAAAGAAAAAAATTAATGAAAAAAGAGAAAATAGTATTCTTCAATATGCATTCGGTCTCCATCAGTTCTTTCTCTGGAGCATTTTTCATCATGAATCCTTTGGAATTGTCTTGGATAATTGTATTGCTGAGAATAGTTAAGTCACTCACAGTTGATCATCACACAGTATTGCTGTTACTGAGTAAAATGTTCTTCTGGTTCTGCTCCCTTCACTTTGAATCAGTTCATATAAGTCTTTCCAGGTTTCTCTGAAATCTGCCTCCTCATCATTTCTTACAGCACAATAATATTCCATTATAGTTGTGAACTGATACAACCATTCTGGAGAGCAATCTGGAACTATGCCCAAAGGGCTATAAATAATTGCATACCCTTTGACCCAGCAATACCACTCTTGGGATTATATCCCAAAGAGATTACAGAAGTGGGAAAAGGTCCCATATGTGCAAAAATATTTATTGCAGCTCTCTTTGTGGTTGCAAAAAACTGGAAATATAGGGGATGCTCATCAATTGGGGAATGGCTGAACAAGCTATGATATATGAATGTAATGGAATACTATTGTGCTATAAGAAATGGGAAGGAGATGG
>CM053588.1:214853027-214871279 GCA_028646515.1 Pseudochirops corinnae | reverse complement strand
AAAATAATATTCCATTATAATCATATACCACAACCTGTTCAGCCATTTCCCAATTCATGGGCATCCCTTCAATTTCTCATTTTTTGCCACAACAAAAAGAGCTACTATAAATATTTTTGCACAAATAGTTCCTTTCCCCCTTTTTTGATCTCTTTGGGATACACACTACGTATTAATATTGCAAGATCAAAGGGTATATATAGATTTTTATAATCCTTTAGACACAGTTCCAAATTGTTCTCCAGAGTGGCTGGATCAGTTCACAACTCTACCAACAATGCATGAATGTACCGATTTTCACACAACCCCTCCAAAATTTATTATTTCATTTATTATTTTCCTTTTCTGTCACACTGGTCAATCTGATAGGGGTGAAGTGGTTTTTAAATTTTTTTTTATTATTTTTCATTTTTTTAATTAATTCATTTTTAGTTTTCAACATTCACTCCCACAAGATTTTTAGTTCCAAATTTTCTCCTCATCTCCCCCCCCCCCCAAAAATGACATGTATTCTGAGGCAGGGCAATTGAAGTTAAGTGACTTGTCCAAGGTCACATGGCTAGTAAGTGTTAAGTGTCTGAGGCTGGATTTGAACTCAGGTCCTCCTGACTCCAAGGCTGGTGCTATACTCACTGCACCACCTAGTCACCCTTTTGCCATCCCTTCTGTCACTCCAACACTTCTTTTATTCCCTTTCCTTCTATTTTCTTGTAGGGCAAGATAGATTTCTGTACCCCATTGCCTGTATATCTTATTTCCCAATTGCACATAAAAACACTTTTTAACATTTGTTTTTAAAACTTTGAGTTCCAAATTCTCTCCCTTCTTCCCTCCCCACCCACCCTCATTGAGAAGGCAAGAATTTGATGTAAGTTATACATGTGAAGTTATGCAAAGCACTTCCAAAATAGTCAAGTTGTGAAAGACTATCTTTCTATCCTACTCTGCTCCCCATTTATTCTATTCTCTCCTTTGACCCCGTCCCTCCTCAAAAGTGTTTTTTTCTGATGACCCCCTCCCCAATCTGCCCTCCTTCTATCATCCTGCCCCCTCTCTTATCCCCTTACCCTTCCTGTAGAGTAAGACAGATTTCCATATCCAATTAAGTGCATATGTCATTCCCTCTTTAAGTCAAATCCAGTAAGGGTAAGGTTCACTCATCTCCTCTTACCTTCCCCCCTTCCCTTCCAATATAAAAACTTGTTTTGCCTCTTTTATATGAGATCTATCTCTCCCTTTCTCCTTCTCCCAGTACAGTCCTCTCTTATCCCTTAATTTCTTCTCTTCACTGGCTTTTTGGACCTCTTTTGCCATTTGGGTTATTCTATTCTTAATGCGTTATTTTCTTCAGTATTTTTTTGGATTTCCTTTTAGCAAGCTGTTTTTGAGAATCATTTTCCACGATTTTCTTGTATCACTCTCATTTTTCTTCCCAATTTTTCCTCTATTTCTCTTACTTGATTTTCAAAACCCTTTTAAAACTTTTTCATGGCCTGCAACCACTTCATATTTTTCCTTGAAGCTTTGGATGTAGGAGCTTTGACTTTGTTGTCTTCTTCTGGTTATATGTTTTGATCTTCTTTGTCACCAAAGTAAGATTTTACAGTGTGAGTTTTGTTCTGCTATTTGCTCATTTTCCCAGACAATTGCTTGACTTTTTACCTCTTTGTTAAGGTAGGACTCTGCTTCTATTGTGTAGGACATACTGTCCCAAGCTTCAGGGGTTTTGTGCAGCTGTTTTCAGATATACTTTGAGGGACCTATAAACTTTCAGTTCTTCCAAGGTAGTATGATCAAAGGAGAAGTGTTTACTCCTCTTCTGGCCTGTATTCTTGTCTGTTAGTGACCAAAAGCACTCCTTTTTGCCTTGGAACTGTGAGTAGGATTCCCTCACCACCTCCACCACTAGGTCTGCCATGCCAGGACCACCATCCAGGGCTGCAACCCAGATTGAAGCACAGTCAAAGCAAGAAAATCCTGTCTCAGCACCGGTAAAGAGATCTCTGCAATCCCCCTCTGATCAGCTGCTTTATCCCTTCAACATTTGTCATCCAAGAGCTCCAGAAGCTGCCACAGCCACAGTCACCCCAGAGCTGGGGCCAGACCATGCTCTTCTCTCACCCAGGTCTGACAGACCTTTCCTACTGACCTTCTAAGTTGTCTTTTGCATTTGTGGGCTGAGAAGTCTGGAAACCACAGATGCCACTGATTCAGTACCCTGAGGCTTGTTCCTGTCTATCTGTGCCAGTGTGGCCCATGCTGGCCTATGCTCTTTTCTCAGACTGGTGCGACAGATCCTTCCTGTTGACCTTCCTGGTTATCTTGGGCTGGAAATTTGTTTTACTCCATCATTGTGTGTGTTCTGCTGCTCTATAACTTGTTTAGAGTCATTTTTACAGGTATTTGGAGTGGTTTGGGGGAGAGCTCAAGCAAGTACCTGCTTTTACTCTGTCATCTTGGCTCTGCCCTCAGGCTATGTTTTTTTCTAAAAGATATGAGATAAGTGTATTTTTAGGCAGCAGAGAAAGAGTCCACAGGTAGGGAGAGAATCAAGAAAAGGAAAAATTGGGGATAATAGTGGCAATCCTGGACAAAATAGGAGAGGATGAAATCAAGGACACATGTAGAGGGGTTTGCCTTAGCAAGAAGAAGTGTCACTTCTTCATCTGAGACTAGAGATAAGAAGGAGACAATGGGTGAAGATCTTTGAGTGATGCTTGTTGAAGACATGGGATGGGAGACAGGAGATGGCTTCTGTGGGTTATGTGTCAAGGCCCTCATTTGAGAGCATTCAGGAAGAGATGCCCTGGGAGGCTTGGGGAGAGAAGAGATAGTTTAGAACAATACTGAGGATCACTTAAATCATGGAGCCCAGAATGGTCATCCCATTCACTGTAGGGATAATTTTGCTTACAATGCACATACAAAATATACACTGATAGATCTATGATCTGACCAGTGTGGATATTCCTCCCACCAAACTATATGACCTAACCTTTCCTTACCTTCTTGGTCTACATGATTTTCATCATGTCCTTCTGTAAAAATCTCCATTAAGGCTCTACCCAACGTTGTGAAGGTCTTCTCTGTTTCTTTTAATATTTTATAGATAATCATTGTTAAAACTACTAATAAATATTGATAGATCTCTTAATATCTTGATCTCCCCATACATTGTCTTGTATTCTTGCTACATGATTGGCCTACCTCCTCTTCCAACCAGACATACGCTTGATAAGGTCTTCTATGTATACTTTTATGCAAGTCATTTTTGGTAATCTGCTCTATGGGTACTATGTAATTTTTTATTGTTGTGAACTCTAAACACAAGGCTTCTAAATATATAGTTTATTAGTTGGTTAAGTTAGTAGCAGCATAATAAGCCTCAGTTTTCTATGCCTTCATTTGGGAATATTTACATTTCTAACAGCAAAACTGTCTAGGGGGTTAGTGAGAGTGTAAAAAGGGCAACCTTTTTTTGTACCTAACAATTCCTTAGTGATTATTTCCAGCTCATTTTGCTGTCATTTCTTTTTCTTGCTGCTTTCAAACATATTACTTGTGATATCAGTGTCCACCAGAAAGGCACCTACTGTTTTTTCTTTATACTACTGAGATTTGGGGTTTTTTTTACTCACTAGCCTGGCTACTCTCATAGTAATGGTCTCTACATGTTCAGAAAGACAGGCTTTACTGGAACCAGTTAAGCTATTAAATAAGGCACATTTCCTTCTTTTCTCACACATAGTCACAATGAAACATTTCAGCTCCCATGAACAGACAGGCCCCTTGGTGTACGGACTTCTGCAGGCATGAATCATATTACAGTATTTCTCTATACTGCTGATTTCACAAAAAATACACTTCCTAACAGTCAATAGATCTCTCTCTCTCTTCAAATCGCACACACCAATCACCTACTCCAAATATCTGTAGGAAGTAAATCATTTTAACATTTCACAGAGTGTATTTAGACATTCCTTTTACTCACATAAATCCTGATGTACAGTGTTGCCATGTGTGAATTCTGTATGGGCATCTAAGTATGATAGGGAGGCAAGCTCAGCTTAGCATAATGAGCACTGGACCTTGAAACAGGAGAGACTTTGAATCACATTTTGCTTTGGATGCTTGCTAGCTATGTGACCCTGAGCAGATTGTTTGAACACTCTTAGGCTCAGTTTCCTCATCTGTAAAATATTTATAGTATGAAGTGTTTTATTTTTCAATTGGGTAGTTGATCTGTCAAACACTTCACAAGCCCTAGAACATTTAGTAAATATCAGTTATTTTTATCATATCTCTGTGTGTCTGTCTGTGTGTCTGTCTGTCTCTCATACACATACACACACACACACACACACACACACACACACCTCTGGTCTCCTCTCCTAAAAGTAGATAAATATATTGAATTTCTCACTCAATGTTTTACTCCATGATTTCATATGAATTTATAACTGATACTAGATCTTCTTCCTATGCTTTCCCATGTATAATTAACTAGGACACTCAACCTTAGAAGAAGGGTGAGGAGTTTTCTGGTTGTTTTTATTTTTTTACTAGCTACTATCAAATTACTTTATGCTAGTAAGTGAACACATAATCTCCAAGAATTCCAAATTTCCAATCAAAGAAGGCATTTACCCTATGGTAGGCTATAGCTCTTGCCTAAAATAACAATGACAATAACAACAAAATATATCTTCTTCTGCTTCATACTTTTCCAGACTCTAGCACTCTACCCTTCACAAACCAACAGCAAATGATAAAAAGAATCCAATGACAATAAACCAGATTCTACTTTGGAATACAAAGATCCCACTGAAGTTATAAACAGGCAGAATTGGGTCCTCTCTGCTCACTGCAACTTTGAAAGAATTTTTAATTGAAAAAGGAAAACTCATTCCACTATGTCCTTTTAGTTAGCTAAGGCTGTCTAATTCAAATAATTCCATTCTTGTTTGGAAACTAGAAATCTGATGTGAACATTTTCTTTTCAAGTTGTGGCTTCACTCCCCTCCCAAAGTCTACAACAGAATGGTATTCAGATGTTCTGATGGCAGAATGCAACTCTTTGCTGCATGGTTGAAATCACAACTTTATTCCAACACAACTGTCACAATGCCCTGAAGCAAGCTAAAAACAAGAAGGGGAAAAAAACTCTGGTATGATTTAGTTTTCCATGTGTTCTTTAATGAGAAAATTTATCATTCTAAATATTGGTGTTTACTCCTATTTAAATCCTTTTTTTCTAAAAAGAAAAAGAAACTGAGATTGAGTTGCTATTATGTAGCTTGGAAATATAACAAGCCTGATGTTTTCCTGACAATTCTGTTATTTTCTTGTGTGGAAACACTGTATTTATCATATACTGTACGGCTGGTGAGTCAGATATTGTAGAGACCTTATGGTTAACTGATAGTGATGTAAACTCTTTATGCCAGATTGTTTAAGCAGGAAAAAAACCCAAATGCACTTAATTAACATCTGATGTGTAGCTTTTTCAAACACAAATGCAATATTTGTGTTTGAGCACTGGCAGTAATGACTGTGAACTCTGCTATTAATGTCTGGTTGAAAGATGCTTGTGGCAAGATCACATCTGAAGCAACACAAATAAAAACTTGTGTTCAGACAAAACAATGGTGAAGAAAGAGCCCATTAGAAAAATAAAGAAGCAGCCATCAGAAGAGAAACATGTAATTTCTTCCCCTTTAGAAACATACTCACATATCAAAACTACTCTCAAGAGTGGATCCAGATACCATCATTTTCAATAAATCAAAGGTAGAAAAGACTCCACATAGTCTTCTCCCTTCTGCCCTTTCCCCCAAATAAGTTTAAATTTAATGAGGTCAGAAATAGTTTGAGAGTTTCTGTGTTAGTTTTCTTACTGACCTAGGCATCCCCTTCTTGAATAAATTGATGAGTTCAGAGGATCATAGATCCAGAACTAAAATGGGCCTCGGAGGCCATGTAGTCCAACTGTGTCATTTTACAGATGAGGAAACTGAATCACAGAAAGGTTAAGTGACTCAAGTTTACAAAAGTAGTGAGCAACACAGGTGGGATTGGAACCAAGCTCCTAGGACTCAGTGTTCTTTCCACTGCAATGAGAAAGGCAATGATATAAAATATTTGGCATCTTCTTTCTCAGGGGTTCTTAACCTGAGCTCCATAGACCCATGATAGTGAACAGATTGCAGGAATTCTGTGAACTTGGAACTTTAGGATTTGATAACTGTATTTCAATATAATTACTTCACTTTGTAATTTTCATTTTATGCATATCAAAACATCATTCTGAGGAGTCGATAGGCTTCTCCAGGAATGCCACAGGGGCTCATGATACAAGTAAAGGTTAAGAACCCCTATTTAATCTATGTGGAGAAAGCACATCTTTCTTGTTTGTAGGATGCATTTCAACAACCACAGAGAGTTTCATGAGAGGATCCATATGACTCTAATGTGCTTAGTAAGCCAAATATTGCCACAGAAAGAATGTAGGACATCCATCTATATTACTGAAATAAGAGGTAAAAAGCTTAGCAAGAGGTAAAAGTTCAGAAAGACGACAGATACATAAACATTAACAGAAGCAAAGAAGTATTCTAGTTTTGTAGCCATAGACTAGGCATTGCTTTGTCTGGATTTGATTTCAAATTTGGTTCCTTCAGTAACTCTCTGTCTTCCTCAATAAAAGAGAAATAATATTATCCTACTCACAATCATGAGTTCCAATTAATTAAAGACAGCAATTTCATATGAATGTTTCTGAAAGTGGTAGATACTGTAATTAAATTAAATTGTTATTATTAACATTAATAACATATATTTATATTGTACTTCAAGGTTTTGAAGAGTTTTAGATGTATAAATATATCTCTATATAAATACATATATATTTAACACTTTAAAACCACACTCTATGTGTGTACCCACAAATATTTGAAGGACACATAATTACATGTAAAATGGGCAGCTAGGTGGTACATTGGATAGAGTGCCAAGCCTGGAATCAGGAAGACTCATCTTCCTGAATTCAAATACAGCCTCATATGTTACTAGCTGGGTGACCATGGGCAAGTCACTTAACCCTATTTTTCTCAGTTTCCCCATCTGTAAAATGAGCTGGAGAAGGAACTGGCAAACCACTCCAGTATCACTGCCAAGAAAATCTGAAATGGAGTCACAAAGAATCAAATATGACTAAAAAAAGACTGAACAACAAACAACACTTATATATGCCCAAACTCAAATTTTTCTAGAAAGTACAGCTGTACCCTTATAGAGGTAGTTCTGTCTTCATCTCCTTCTTGAGTTCATAGTTTAAGTACCTAAGATACATTAAGTTTCAACACTTTGAGAAATGCTACTTTTCAGAGATCAACTTGACTGAACAGTAAATGCAAGAAATGATGAAATGTGCTTCTTGAAACAAACTTCTTTCTACAAATGGCAAATCATTTTCTAAGACGAGGCCTTGAGTTTTGAGAACACTTGCAGGTATCTCAAAAGAATCCTCACAGGAAATTCTCAGTGTGGGGTCATGAAGCACTATATACATCAGTTGGGTTTCTTGATGCCAAGAGCAGGATTGCCCGATATTGGACTTCCTGTTTAGAGTAGAGGGAATTGAGCAGGAGCAGATCTCAGTAACCCATTTAGAGAGCTAAATAGAAAGTCCATAATTCCAAGACTGCCATTACTCATATTATCTATGACTCTTAAAACATCATATGAGATTAGAATTCAAAGAACACTTTTCTTCTATTTTTTAAACAATTATACACACATGCATGCTTTTCATACAGCAGCATGACTACAGTGTTTAAATTACCCCATAAATGTTTAGGCTTTTTTTTTTGATATGGTGTTTATTTATAGTTCTTAGACTATCAACCATTGTTGCTCTGTCCTCACTTATGTTCACAACAAGCTGACCAACCATGAACTTTTAAAAGGAATTTGGCTTAGAAGATTTTTATGTGTTTGGCAGAGGCTGAGAATGTTAATCATCCCTGCACTCATTTTGTTCTCTCTTGTTTATAATATTCTTAGGGAACTTTACATTAGAAACCTGTGCCCTTATTGATTCTGTTTCCACTCTGGGGATCATGTTAATATTTTTGTCATCTTGGAATGTGGACATTAAGTGTTAACTTGATAGCAATGCTAATATTTTATTAATTAAAAAAAAATAAACATGGCAACAACATATTCTTGGTGTCAAATTATGGTTTGTTTTGGTGGAATACAGCAGGAGAAGAATGCTAAGATTATGTAGAGTAACCTGAGATGAGCTGGGGAAAAATATTAAAGGTTAAATTTAGGAAACATACAAAAGCATTACTATTATATGGGACCAAACTAATTTAATCAAATGATAACCAGATCTTGTGTGCCTTCACTTAATCATTACAGCTATGAAAATTACATCTTAATATTTTTTAGGTAAAAGTAGATCATTTTTTTCCTCCTAACTTCATTATAAGATGAAATAAAACACAGTAAAAACTAACCTCTACTTGGAGTTTATTATGAATCACAGACTCCATTTACATTCAGGCTGAGGCTTTATTAGAAGCAGATAATTTATATAGCTTTAAAAAGTTATTTTCCACTCACCTTTGAAAAATGTTTATTTGATTGCTACAATCACCTGTTAAATGGGTTGCTATTTTGGGCTGGTCTTATCTAAGAGTATGACAAAGTAAGCTTGGAAGTCCCTGCAATTCCCAAATTTCCTGGTCAAGGTGAAGTTTATAATGCTTTCTGGCAAGATTTATCAAGGAATACAAGAAACATCATGAGAAAACCTAGGCCCATTTTTCTTTTTTTGCTAATACAAAAACATTTTAGGTCTTTGATCAGGTCAAATTTGTCTGAATTGAAAGCCTGACATAAAAATTCTAAACTAATTTTAACAAAAAGCCTACAAAAAAAGATAGGAGATAAATAAGAGAAATATTTGTGTAGAAGTTTAAAAAAAAAGCTAAGGACCACCTCAAAGTTCTCCATATATTTGCAGAGATAGCTGACCTTCATGTAAAGTAGCAAAGAAGATTTAAGAAAGTCAGAGACAAATAAACCAAAGATTAATGCTAAAAAAGTAGAGACAAAAATATTCTTAATTACACATGCATTTAGAATTAGAATGGGAAGTAACATATGTACTGGTTTAAAACAAAAACAAATTTTCCTTCCATGTGGGAGATTGGCCAAATAAGAAGAGTGGTATTAGTGTTTGATTTTTAGGTGATGTTATTGACTAGAAAAATGTGAATTTCCTCATAGGCAATTCAATTCAACCCAACCAACATGTATTAAGTGCATATCATATGCAGAGCACTATGCCAGGCACTAGGGGGAGAAATAAAGCCTTTCATGAGATTAACAGTCTAGTGGACAGCTTACACTGATACTGTCTTGCACGATAATACATGATAAGTACCTTAGAGACAGGAAAATGCTCTGTGAGAGTAGACGATGACTCATTCTCGCTGAGCTACAAAAATGAACAATTCAATTACTCATCCAGATGTTTGGTCTACATGATACTGAACAACTGATTGGACTATATTGTTTATTGAACAGACTGGATGTTTTGGCAACATATAGATACAGGCTCAATCTGCAACACAGCTTGAATTGGAAACCAGGCAAGAAGTTTCTGAAGTTTTAGTCATCAAATTTACACTTGCTCATCTGTGAGCTGAGTTACAAGGCAATAAGTAAGGAATAAATAGGTTTCGGGGAGATAATTTCTCTCTACCAATCATTAATGTACTGAGCTTGTTCTTGTATTGAAAAAGAAGACATCTTATTCTTTAGCTCTGTGAGTTTCTACAGTTTAGATGGGCCTATGTACTTGTAAACATGATTCAACACCCAAATCACAGATTTATAGCACATGTAACCAGAAGTAACGAACAAGAAAATAGCTTTCTTCAGCAACGCACAGTTTTAAGACAACTCTAAAAGTCTTAAGATGGAAAGAGATGTCTACATTCAAAGAAAGATCTAGAAAGAACAGAGTTTAAATGGATACTGAAGTGAACTACATGCTCTCATTCTTTTCCATGTTTGGTTTTGTTTCTTCTTTCTCATTGTTCACTCCATTAGTTACAACCCTTCTATATAACCAGACTAATGTCCAGTGTGAAAGTATTTGCAGATCCTATACTTGATTTTATGCTGCCACGGGGGTGGGGGGGGAAGGAGAGAAGAAAAATTTGAAACTCAGGAGATTGTGGAATTGAATCTTTTACCCTAAAAGCAAATAAACAAATCAATTAATTTTTTAAAAACAGCTCTCCTTTAAATAGAACCTTAATGTTTATAAATATACACATATAAATATAAAACATAAATATACACACATACATATATAGTATATATGCACACATTATATATAAGATACATACATATGTGTGTATATTTATATGTATACATACACAATACTATACATACATATATGTGTGCATGTGTGTATAAATGCACACGCATAAAACACATATACATGTATGTATATTTGTATATACATATGTATATATGCACATGTATGTACACATACATGTATGCATATATATATATATGCCTACAGTATTTGGTATACTCAGTCATACACCAAGAAGAGAATGGTAAAATCCATATCCCTCTTGCTCCCTTGGACAGGGTGTGACTTCCCTAAGTGAGGTACACATTCCTTTGTCCTGAGATTTTAATATTCTGCTGACCTGGCCCTTCATTTATAATTGATAACAAAATTCACAGCTAAGGAGTTCTTACTAGCAACGAGAGTCAGTAAGCTCATATCTTTAAGCTGGGCTTTGGAAAATGCTCCAAGACTCAAAGAAATAATAACAATGGAGTTGCAGGTGGTAAAGTTGATCTATTGAGCAGAAGTCTACCTAGTTAGCCTACTCAAAATTTCAGTAAAATTGTAACTGAGTTATTAAAAGTCATTTCCTGGGCTTAGAGGGAAAGGCTAATAGAAAAATTAACAAGAAAAAAATTGAGGCTCTGAATAAAATATTAGAAGAACTTGAAATAACAGACCTTTAGCAGTTACTGAATGGGAACTATAAGGAATATGCATATTTTTCAGTGTTCTGGCATCTTCATAACAAGTATGAACTAAAGCATAAAGAATTCATAGACAAAGATAGAAAGGCAGAAATACTAAACACTTCCTTTAAACACTGCAAAGAAATTAAGATTTTAATTAACAAAGGGAAAATAACAAAGGATTTTGAATTAAAGTTTAAATGACTTAATCCAAATATGAGTGACTCAAAGAACAAATCAGAGAAACAAGGAACTATATCAAAATAAATTATAGCAATGATAAAAACATACCAATACTTATAAGAGACAGACAGAGCAGTGTGTAAGGGGAAATTTATATCTCTAAAAACATGTTATCAAAAGAGGGAAGGAAGAGATCAATTAATTGAACTTGCAGCTTGAAAAATTAGAATATCAACAAAGTAATAACTACCAAGTAAACAAAAAATATAAATTCTGAAAAACCAAAATAACTTCTGAAAATATTCTTTAAAAACTACTGCTAAGCTGTTTAAAACAAAAACACAATAAAGTAATAGGTCATTTGCTAATTTAATTTTTAAAACGATAAGGAGCTCAAGATTTAGAGATGAATTTTCCCAGGCTATCCCTGACCATGCTTCCAACAAAGAGTGTTTTTAGCTCATTTCACTATAAGGACTCCTTGGAGGAATGATTCATAAATAGTCTTTAAATTTGCCTTGCTTTCAGAGAACCAGCACAGCACCCTTTTCCCAGGAGACTGTTAAACAAATATAATAATTCTTTGTCTCTATGCTATCAGATAGAGGAAAAAATTATGTTTCTAACCTGTTAAGCCACATCTTTTTTTAGGCATATTTCCTATAACAGGTTTAAGAGAATTAAACTCCCTCCTTGAAAACCAGCCAAGCTGCTTCCGTCTTTGGACAAGGCTTCGTTTCTCTGGATGGTCAGCTTCCCCAAAAAGAAACACACTGCAACCAGGCACATGAATTGTCAGCTTTTCAGCTAAGCCTAAGGAGAAGGGGAAGGAGGCAAAGAGAAAGAATTTTTAAAAATCAGCCTTTAAAAATGTCCCATACTTTTATTCATATTTGAAAAACTCACACTTTAGTGTCATTTTTCCTTTGAAGCTAATTTTACAATTTATTTTTTTACAAAGAATCCAGAACTCAGTAGCTATTATACATATATGCATTTTGATTTGTAACATTTTCCTCCCTGGAATTTCACAGCACAGTATGTATATATGTATATGTACATACACACATATAGGCATATATGTGTATATATTTGAGAGAGATATACACACATATGTGTGTATATTATATATAATATAATACACAATATAATAATAATAATAATAATAATTACACACACAAATTCAACAAGGTTTATTGCAAAGTACTCTGCAGGTTAGGTGCTAGGGACATAAAGACCTTCTTGTCACTTGTTACTTGGTCTATATTTTGTAGTAGGTTCTTAATTGTTCTCCCTGTCTCCAGCTTCTCTCCCTTTCAATCCATCTTCCACACTGTTGCCAAATTGATATTCCCAAAGTCCAGATTAAGCCCCTGCTCATGAAATTCCAATCACTTTCTGTTGGCTCTGGGGAATATATATATATATATCCTAGATAAATTGGTCTACTTGCTCTCTCCTTTACATGACACATCTGTACTATTTTTTACCTTTGCACAAATTATATCTAATGCCTGGAATGTAAAACATCTTAATTTTTACCTTCTGAAGTCCCTAGTTCATATCAATTCAAGTGCCACATCCTACACAAGCTGTTCACTGATGCCTCCCCCCTCTCTCTCTCACATACACACACACACACACACACACAATTATTAGTGCTTCCACTTTAGATATATGCTTTCTATACATTCTATATTTACTTATTTGTGTATTTTTCCTCTTCTTTCCTACACCATCACCCCCAATCTCTAGTAGAACAGAAGCCTTTGAGAAAAGACAGAGTTTCCATGTTTTACCTTGTATCCCCCTTGCATCTACCACAGTGCCTTTAACATAATAGATGCTGAATAAAGATCAGATTGAATCTGAAAAAGAGCTACCACAATCTATTTTATATGTCATAAGCTGTTTATTTAAAATAAACTTTTAAAATGTACAATGTTTTAAAAATATAAAACTGCTAGGCCATTTTAATGTATGGATCCCAAAAATAGTTGCCTCAGGTTTGAGTCTCCTAAGACACCTTACTCAAAACTATGGCTCATGAGCCCACACAGATGTATTCTTTAAAATAAATAAGAACAGATTATAGAATTTCAGAGTTGAAATGAATATCTCTTTTCCATGCTAGCCTCAGGAAGGACATTTGAGTTCAAAGTAAAAGATAGTTACTCAAACATAGTAAGTTAAGTGATAAGAAATGTTCCCACAGGGAAAAACTGTCCCTAAGCTAGTATATCACCAGTAGGAGAGTATACATGTTATAATGTAAGGTCCTTGCGGACAAAGACTATCTTGCTTTGTGTATTTTTATAGTTGGCTCCTAGCATTTACTAAGAATTTAAGTGTCAGGCACTGTACAGAGCCCTGGGGATACAAAGAAAGGCAAAAATACAAAGTCCTTGCCCTTAAGATCACATTTCTAAAGGGAGAGGCAACATGCAAACAACATGTATAAATGCTATATAAATGAAAGGTAATCTCAGATAGTACTGGGGCAGTTGGTGTGGTGGAGTAGGTGGAGGGGAATACAGGAAAGTTGGGAAAGGCCTTCTGCAGAAGGCAGAATTGAGATGGGTCCAAGGAGACCAAGGAAACCGGTAGGCAGAGGTGAAGAGGAAGATCATTCGAGACATGGGGTATATCCAATGGAAAAAGTCTGGAGATGAAGTGTTATGTGCAAGGGATAGCAGGAAGAGCAGCACTGTTGGAATTCTACATATTCACCTCTCATCTCTTTTCTGAAATCCAGTTTCACATCACCAATTTGTGGGCTGAATATCTCTCCTTCTGAATGTCCCTTAGACAATCCAAACTTAATAAAATGTTCAAAACAGAATTCGTTTTCTTTCTCTCCAAACTTAGCAACCCTTTGAATGAACCCTGTTTTTGTTGAGGGCCCACTATTTTTTTTCCAGAATGTTAATGGAATCTGAAGATCTTCCCTGCCCCTAGGCCCTTTGATAGGCTTAAGTGGCTCTGAGAACCTTCCCTGATTTGAAAGTATACTCTGCCCCCTAATAGGTTGACTGTGGTCACATGGAGCCTATGGCGGGAGGCTTGTTCTTTAGGAATGCCCACACCTTGTTATTTTGTGATTCACAGTGGGTCAAGAGGGCTGTGACATTCTCTGATCCAGGAGCAGGCTATATATGCCCTGATGTGAGTTTTTGCTTTGGGGCTCACTTTAGAAAGAGTTGTGTGATTTGTCCAGATGAGACTATGGGAAGCCATTGAGCCCCCCAGCTTTGAAAAACCCAGATGTTGGTACTTCCCTCTCTGGTAACTGACTAGGTACTGATGTAACGGTCAGACGATTGGAAGCCCATCCGCTGATCTGTTTCTCTGTCTGCTTGTAACTTTTGCTTGTATTCTGTTTGCATTCTCTGAAGTTCAGTTTTTCCCCTAAACTAGGTAAATGATATACGTTTGATTGATTAAAGTAAGATTGTTAACCCATTTTGAGTTGCTTTCTTTTAGAAAAGCAGATCTAAGAACCTGTGCTAGCAGCCATCCTAGGGTGCTTGCTAATACACAGATTCATGAACTCAGCAACATCCTTGTGTAGAATGGAGTAAAGCATAAGAAGATCAGAAGATATAAATGGACAAGGTTGTGAAGGGGCTTAAGTAATAATAATAACAACCATATTAGTTAGCATTTATAAGTAACTATTATGTGTCAGGCACTGTGCTAAGAGCCTTTTATAGATATTATTTCATTCAATCCTCCCAACAACCCTGTAAGGCAAATGCTGTTATTATCCCCATTTTATGATTGAGGAAAATGAAATAAATGGAGGTTAAGTGATTTGCCCAGAGTTACACAGCTAAGTAAGTGGCTAAGGCTAGATTTGAACTGAGGTCCTCCTGACTCCAGGCCTGGACTCTATCCTGCGCCACCTAAGCTGTCTCAGGATGTCAGAGGATTTTATGTATTATATTATGCATTTTATTTTGAGGTTATAGGAATCGATTGTAGTGGAGTGACAATCATAGCCATACTTTTAGGAAGATCATTTGACAACCGAGTGGAGGATGAAGTGAAATGGGGAGAGGCTATGGAGGTGCCATTGCACTGCCTTTCCCACTATCTGCTTGCTGTATTATTTTTGCTTTGCTTTTGCTTTTGAGCATCATGTCTCTATTGTGTATCTCCGCCTGTCTCTATCTGCTGTGTTTGATAAACTGTTCTCTGCTACCATTTATTGGAGTACAGCTGCTGCTAAGCCTTTTTCTGACAAAGAAGATTAAGCTCATTTGGTCTGCCTAGGCCTGGATAGCCAACTACCCTACCTTCCTTCCTTCTTCCTTCCTTCCTTCCTATTTTTCTCTCTTCCTCCCATGCTCCATCCTTTTTTCTCTTTCTTCATTTCCAAACCTTAGACTTAGAGTTAGAAAATTCTTTTTAATGTCTGTCAAATCCCTGATGATCAGTCTGTATCCCATCAAATGATTTTGAAGACTGCCCAACAAAATCACAAAGTAACTATGTAGGGTTGACAAAAGTTTTATGTGAAGTCTACTGGCCTATCAGTCTTTTCCTTAGATCTTTTTTTCTAAATTTACCTTTATTATTTGCTTTTATTGCTAGCAACAAAATCACTAGACTTTAGTCTTTTTGAAAACAACAAATCTTTCTAGGCCCCCTGAAAGTGTGAACTGAAGAAACACTGAAGAAACTTTTGCGTCTAATTCCTGAAGATAATATTCATCTCTTGTGAAAGACAGAAGCACTATATCCTTAAGCTGCAAGTGAGAAGACCTAAATTTTAACCTTATTTCTAATACTTACTTTGGTAAAGTCAATTCCTCTTCCCGATCCTGTTTTCTCATCTATGTATGGCCTATAGGTTTATAAAGTTCACTCTTGGGGACGGACCTCTCAAGATTTGTCCCTGGCTTATATCTCCACTCAGAGTTTCTTTTGAGAACACCTTGCCCCTGCCTAGGTTTTCTCCTCCAAATACCAAAGCTTGGCTCACTCCTAGGCTACACAGGAAAAGGGGGTGGGGAAAGTCCTTTAGCTCCCCTTTAATAGAACTCTGATGATAAAAGATAGTTCATTTAACCTGAGGGGAGGGGAAAAAAGTACAAAGAATTAACCCAATCCCACAGATAGTTAAAAACAAGTCCCCAGACACCTCTAATGGATCTCTCTTTTCAGGTTCCAATTTATACTATTACCATAGGGAAGGCCTACCTCACCTCCCCGCCCCAAGGGAAAAGTGTTCAGATCACTAGAAAGTTAACCCTTTTCAATGGACCTGTACAGCGCCTTTAATTGAGGGTACCAGTGGATGGCAAGGTGTGGGTTCATTCCTCCCTATTACGGATCTGTCTTTTTATACAACAAGCATCTTCTAAGACTCTACTGTTTATTGTACCAGGCACCGGGAATAACAAAATGAAAATGAGAGCCCCTGACCCTAAGGACCTGAATTTTTTGTTGGGGGGAAGGGGAAAGGGAAACAACACGCACATAGCTAAGTAAATATAAAGTCATTCTAAGGGCAAGGACACAAGCAATTCCATAGATCAGGGTCAGTCCTGTATAGGAGGTGGCACCTGAGCTGAGGCTTGAAAGAAGCTAGGAATTCTGCAAAGTAGACCTGAAGAGGGAGTGAGCTCCAGACAGGGAGGCCAGCCTGTGCAGATGCACAGAAGTGGGAGATACAGTTGTGTGCCATCTAGGGGGAACAACAAGTGGCAGATTGCATGAAGGGGAGTAATGTGCATTAAGCTTGCAAAGGTAGGCTGGGTCCAGGTAAGGAAAGACTTTAATACCAGATGGAAGTTTGTATTTTATCCTAGAGGCAAGAGGCAGCGCTGTGAGCTTACATCAGGAAGGGAACAAGATAGTCAGATTTGTGCATTAGGAACATAGATTTGCGTATATGAAGGATGGGTAGAATCAGGGGGACACTGGAAGCTAGGAGATGAGTTAGGTCATCTACATCCCTTTTCTCCCCATGGTCTCCAATCCTGTTGATAACACATCACATTAAAGATGATTGATTAATCATCCATAGTCTATGTGAACAATATGGCCATGGATTAATCAATCATCCTTAATGTGTTATAATCATCTTTAATGTGGTATAAACAGAGAAAACCAGGTCAAAGAATTTACAATGACAAACTAGGATATCCATTACATATAAAATGAGGGATGGGACTGAATGATCTCTTTAGGTACCTTCCAGCTCTAAATTCTATCATTATTTGTAGTAAACATTTCATCCAGCCCAGGGAAACAGGCCCCCGATGGATGAGGCCCACTGATCCACTGACCACAAGGGCCATTCCCAGGACTATCACCACAGGGTGGAGATCAGACTGAGCAGGGTAAGAGACAAAGGCAGGGACCATGGCAGGGGCAGCAGCTACTCCCAGGACTACCCATCCACAGCCTGGAAATTTTAAAATTCCCTATCTGAACTTTCAGAGACTCTGATGGCAAAGTGAACCCTGGCTGCTCCAATCCCCCTCTCTGACCTGAAAAAACAGTAATTATTGCCCTAAAGGAAAATTTTAAGCGGTAAAAGCTTAGGAACCCCGGAGGAAGGGCGTGGCTAAGGTCCTGACTCAAAATGGGAAGAAAGCAGGCTACAAAGAGAAAGACTGGAATCCTATTATGGTGAGAGGGAGGAATCAAACTCAGAAGGAGAGAGTATTGACTCCTCATCTACAGCTAAAGCCTTAACAGGGACTATGACCGGATCTCAGGCACAGAAAGCATTCCTAGATGAGCTCAAAAAGAACTTTGAAATCCAGCTTAGAGAGGTAGAAGATAAAATCAACATCTCTTATAAAAACAAAATTGCAAAATTAGAAAAACATTACAATGAAGAGAACAGCTTCTTAAAAAGTAAAATGTGTGAACTAAAAATGAAATCTGAGCATATGGAAAAGGAGCTTCAAAAACTAACTGAGAGAATAATTCACTAAAAACTAGAATCAACCAAACTGAAGCCAATGACTCTATGAGGAA
>CM053588.1:214834777-214852527 GCA_028646515.1 Pseudochirops corinnae | reverse complement strand
CACCTGGAGAGGCTTATACAAACTGATGCTAAGTGAGAAGAGCAGAACCAGGAAAAATTTGTACACAATCACAGACACATCGTATGTGTGACAACCAACTTTTATAAACTGGACTCTTCTCAGCAACGCAGAGTTATAAGACAACTCTACAAGTCCCAGGATGGAAGGAGATATCTACATTCAGAGAAAGATCTAGAAAGAACAGAGTTTAAATGGAGACTGAAGCAATCTACATGCTATTATTCTTTTTCATGTTTGGTTTCCTTTCTTTTTTCCCACTGTTCACTCCATTGGTTACAACTCTTCTATACAACCAGACTAATGTCCAATGTGAAGGTATTAGTAGATCCAACACTTTATTGCATGCTGCCATGGTGGAGGAAGGGAAAGGGAGGGGAGAAAATTTGAAACTCAAAGGATTGTGGAACTGAATCTTGTAAACTAAAAGTAAATAAATCAATTAAATAAAAAATTTTAAAAACCATTTCATCCAATCTGCCTACAATTAACCAGTGACTATAATCCTCTTGTATTTGTATGTGTATATATGTATGTGTATATGTGTGTACCAATATATATATACATATATATGTTTTATTATAGTTGGTCACAGAAAATTAAAAGACTGAGTGGGACTAAACTTTTAAAAGCAGGTTGCTTTAAATACTTTCAGAGAATGAGAACTTGGGGATAAATGTTAATTCTTTAAGTACTTCTCCAGTTTTTGCCTCTATTCAAACTGTGCATATGTGCTATGACAATAAACACTCATCAAGCACTTACACTACGTCAAGCACTATTCTAAGCCCTGGAAATATAAAGGCAAAAACAGTCCCTGCCTTCAAGGAGGTCAAAGTCTAATTAGGAGAGATGACTTGCAAAATAATAATAGTAATAATAATAATGACAACACATTTATTTAGTGCTTACTATATGCCAGGCACTGGACTAAGTGTTTTACAATTATTGTTTCATTTCGTCCTTACAACAACCTGTGAGGTACAGTATTATCCCAAATTTACAGATGAGGAAACTGAGGCAAAGAGATGTTAAGTAACTTGCCCAGGCTCACATTGTCTGAGGCCAGATTCAAACTCAGCTTTTACTGACTCCAAGCCCAGTGCTCTGCTCACTGTACTCCAAAGTTGCCTAAATGGGGTTTAGTTTCAGTACTTTTTGGAAGAGCAGGGTCTGCGATATTCCATTAGAAATTAAAGAATTCTTCTATGTGATTATCCAGTGGGTAAAAGCATCTGAATGATTTGAGAGGAGGAGGAGGATAGAAGAAGAGTGAATTCTTAACAAATGGTTTTGATTTTTTCAGTGAAATACAAGGCAAGATTCTCAGCTACAAAGGGGTGGGAGAAAGGAATCCATGAGAGGTTTTAGGAGGAATGACAAGGTTTGGAAAAGCTGCTGTGGTGAATGGGATCAAACTCTGCTGATAAAATTAAGAGCATTAACAAAACAAAAATAGGGTCCAATATTATCACTAGTGTATGGTACATCCTAAAGCAGTAGCCTTTTTCTAGAGATTTTTCACTTTATCTTACTTGGTCATCTCTCCCAGGAGTAATGGTTCACATCTTATTGCCCCAAAACCACTATATAGCGGTACTGTTGTTCAGTTATTTCAGTTGCATCTGATTCTTCATGACTTTGGGGTTTTCATGGCAAGGATACTGGAGTGATTGGCCATTTTCTTCTCCAGTTTATTTTGCATATGAGGAAACTGAGGCAAACAGGTATAGTACAAGGTACCAAATTCTGTCCATATTATGAGGAGGGTTCAAGTGTCTAATAAATCAATCCATCTTGTTCAAAAGAAGGAATATTTCCTCATATAAATAGGAAGCAATAAAAGGGTAAACCTCTACAGCCACCTAAATTGTTGTAAAGTTAATCTTTTTTTAAATTTTTTTTCTCTACATACAGTAGCTTTGCTACAATAAAAAAAGCATTCACTACATTCTGAGGGCTAGGTTCAAATTCTGCCTTTGACATATAGTAGATAAGTGTGATGTTAGGAAAATCATTTAGTCTTCTTCCCTTCCTGGTCCTCAAGCTGCTTATCTATAAAATAAGGAGCTTCTTAGATCCATTTTAGCTCTCAATCTATAATCCTATATTCATGATTCTACATTCATGTCTCCCCATTATTGTCAAGACTGAGCAGCATCTTTCTCTCTCCAACTACATTTTTACTAGGCTGAGAGTTTGCTTGTATTGCCTGAGACTTTGAACAACATATCCCATATAGCCAACTGGCTGGCAGCGGCTCCCCTCAAAATGATTTTTCTTTATCCACTCATACTCATTTATTTTATGATGTTATTCTGTTTCAACTTTAGATATTTATGTAATGAGCTTGGCAATTTCTCCTTTTCAAAAAGAAGAGACTAGTATGAAATGAAAGGCTTGTTTGTGTAATAGTTTCAGCTTGATATTGTTATCACAAGTGTTTTTCTACAAATGTATTCCAGACATGATTGTGGTTGCAATGTAGTGTTTTATAGAGAATTTATAGTAATAAAAGTAGTACATACGGATTGTGTTTAAAAATCAGCTTAATTGATTATATGTGCCTGCCTTGCCCTAATGTGCATTTTGTGTCTGGAGCATCACTTAATAACACTCTTTTCCTTTCTGTTTTTGTTTCTCTCAGAAATATTTAAAGCTGCTGGCAGGAATAAGATGAAACTTTTACTTTTTTTTTTTCTTAAACCATTGGAATGATACTGTGGCAGCACAAAGAACATAAAATGTTAAGTTCAGCTCTGTTAAACAGCCCTGTGCTGGCCAATGTACGTAGCCAAAAGGCAACTTCCACCATCTCTTGCTCATCCCTTTTCCTCTGGGAAGAAGCAAAACAAATCCTGTTTCCTCTGGCATCCTGAAAGTATCTGTGGTTCCCAAGAGCTGTCTCTAGCTTTCTTTACCAGATTTTGATGATGCTGAAAGAAACTATTACATCCTCTTGCTCTTAGGTACAAATCAAGATTTTCTACCCCTTTTACTTCATACTCAAAGAAAGAAATGTACCACATCTTTCAAAACAAACAATAAAGGTACCAGACCTGAAATATTAAGAAGGCCCAGACTCAATCTGAATCTTGTTCTAAAGTAAGGGTTTTTAAGAGTCCACTAACTTTTTAAAAATATATTTTCATAACTATTTCATAATAATTTGTTTCCTTTATATCTTATGCACTTTATTTTATGCATTTAAAAATATTCTTCTGAAAAGGTGTCCATAAGTTTCACCAGATTGCCAAAGGGTTCCATGACACAGAAATGGTCAAAAATCTCTAAAGGATAGCATAGCCTGGTGCTTTTAAAGGCAAAAACTAAGGATTCCTGCCAGAAGTCCTAAAATATTCTCAGGTTACAAAGTGCTTTTATGCTTTTGTTCTGTATAAAATGTTGCCTGACCTTGTTTATTGAGATCTAATTCATTCTTAGCTTGTGATTTAATAGAATTTTTTTCCCACTAGTCTGAAAAAATATGCAGTAGTCCTCTATGTAAAGAAGATATTCATGACTTTTCCTAAACAATCTGACAATAGATTGTGACAGGAGTTTCCTAAATGACCAGAAAAAAACTTACCAGAATGTGGGCTATTCCTGCTTGCTGATTAAAATGAAAAAGTTCCTTGATTAACTTGATTGAATTATAGGGAACTTGCCATCAGATGAATGCAATTGATGGGAGATAGATTGTGCTTAAAAAACAAGCCACGTCTCTGATGATCTTTTAAAAGAAAGAGTCAGCTGTGAGTTCATCTTTCACTTCTTCCCTTGTAGTTCTCTTAGAGAATGTGGAGAGTCACTTGTATGAACCTCCTGGGCATGTTTCTGGGCACAGAGGAGGAAAGATTCAGAATTCTCTGGATAGTGTGATCCCTGAATCCAGACCTTTAGCAGAAAAAGGAGATTTTAGTGCCAGTTGGTGAGGCCTATTTGAGTTGGCTGGATGAATGGAGGGTACTGTACCTGGAATGGAGACCCTAAATCAGGAGATGAAGTGCTCCATAACTGAAAAGCTAGGGCTACAACTACTGAAGATTCAGAAAAGAGAGTTCTTATCACCAAAGTCCTTGGCACCATCAAACTGTTTAACAACTGAAATTGACATTTTATCAGTGAAAATAACATTAAAGAAGAGGCACTGTCATCTTCTTCACTGCTTTTCTCTAAGGACCATGAACCATTCCAACTGACTTATAGCTGAAACCTTTCATATGTGTTGTTTCCCCTACTATAATGTGAGCTCCTCCAGAGTAGAGGTTGTCTTACTTTTCTAGTTATATCCCTAGCTCTTAGCACAGTACTTTGCACATATTAAGCACTTAATATTGGTTTATTTTTAAATTATTTATTTATTGCATCATGAATCCCTCTGACAATCTGATGAAGTCTATGGACCCCTTTTGAGAATAATTTTTAAATGAAACAAATACAAAATAAATAGAATTATAAAGGAAATCAATCAGATAAAATGCAGTCATCAAAATATATTAAAAAAAAAAATTCAAAGATCTCTTGAGATCTCTCCACGGACTTCCATGAAGGTCCATGGACCCCAGGTTAAAAACTCCTGGTTGTACCATTTCAATGAATGCTTTTGTTTGAGTTCATTTTATCTTCTGGTTGACTATCAAAGGGTAAACACACCATTTTGGGAAGAAAGATTATTGTAGTCTATAATTTTTAGGAGCACAAATCCAAAGAGAACCTTGAACCTAGGGCAGTTATCCCCAGGTGAAAATCTGTTAATGAAAATTCTAAGAGTAGCCAAGGGATACACATACAGCAACATATTTGTAGCCATACTTTTTGTGGTAGCAAAAAAAAAAGTGTTAGTGTTCCTTGAATATGGAATAGCTGCATAAATTGTGATATATGAATGTTATAGAATATTATGCTATCAGAAACTACAAATATGATGAATTCAGAGGAACAAAGTAATATTTGTATGAATTAATGCAGAATCAAGGAAGTAGAATCAAGAGAACAATCTGTACAATGTCCATAATAATGTAAATGAAGAAAACACAAAAAGACATCAGAATTCAGATGAAATGCAATGACTAATCATGGTTCTAGAGGGCTGATGATGAAACATCCTTTATCCTCTTGGTCTTGGCATGGTGTACTACAAATTGGGGAAGTTGCATATGACTTTAGATTCTTTTCTTGTAATAGTTTGTTTTTCCTAACTAAGATCCCATGGAAGACTGAGAGGTTAGAAAGTCATATGAATGTAAAGAACAAAATTCAACAATAAAACTTTTTAAAATGTACACACAAGCATACAAATACAGACACACAGACACACACACATACACATACATATACACACACCCCTTGCCACTGTTACTCTCTTCTTCCTTCCTATCAAATTGGGTTCCTATTGCTACTTCCTCTGTCATAAGGACAATTGAACACAAGTCTAGTATACATACATCAAAATTCTACAAATACAGATTTCCACTTGAAAAATGAACAAAAAGGGGTGGCTAGGTGGCACAGTGAATACAGCACTGGCCTTGGAGTCAGGAGGACCTGAGTTCAAATCCGGCCTTAGACACTTAACACTACTAGCCATGTGACCTTGGGCAAGTCACTGAATCGCAATTGCCTATCCAAAATTTTTTTTTAATTTAAAAAAGAAAAAAAAGAAAAAGAAAAATGAACAAAAAGAATGCAACAGAAAGGGTTTGTTACATTGCTGAGAGGTCTGATGGCCAGTTCCTTGGGCAAGTGGACACATTCTAATATCTATCAGTTAACTATAGTATGAAACTTACATTTGAACACAGGAATGCAAAAAAAAAAAAAGAATCTGCATATGTTTTTCCTGTTTTGATTTTTTAATACCATAGACCATGGATACAATCACCCATATACCCAAAGAGGAGCATGATATAGTAAATAAAAGACTTAATTTACAGTTCAGAAGATCTGGATTTCAGTCATACCTCAGACACTTACTAGTTATATGACCTTGAACAAGTCCTCAATTCCATCATCTGTAAAATGAGTCTAAAAATAACTCTAAAACTTACCTTACCCAGTTGTTGTGAGGATCAAAAGTGATAATACATGTAGAGCATTTGCAAACCTTAAAGTACAATTTAAGCATCTGTTATTCTTAATCCTAAACTAAGCTTTCATTCCACTTTGCTTCAATACTTCAAAAAGAGGGTAATACTACAAAATCGTTTAAGCAACATAACAGTTAAAACTTTAATCAGTTTCAAACTTTGAAAATTTGAATACCATACATTAAAAAATATTAAGAATATAGCAACACTTTTTAATCTTTGGTAAATTATATAGCATGCAATGTGGCGGGGGGGGGGGGGGGAGAGGAGAGGCGGGCCAGGAGGAAAAGTTCTCTCTTTGAATGTCAAAATTTTTCAAGAGATAAAGCATTACTTTTTCAATGTCTTCACTAAACAGAGATGTTAAGTATGGCCCCCCAACCATCCCCATCGAGTACAAAGCTAACCAGTATTCACCCCATATGCTCAGCTTTGAAGTGTGAAACTGTGACCATCCCACTAGTCTATGACTACCATCAAAGCCATCTCATTACGCCTCGTACTGTGAGTTAAAGCACAGGGCCCTAACCACTCCAACACAAACACCGCATTAACAAAGCAACCACAATATTCCTCCCCCACATGACTTGAACTCAAAGAAATTTCTACCATATGTACACACACATGAGATACGAAAATTTATTGTGCTAGAACATCATTGAGAAGTACGTTAAGTATGTTGACTAAAAAGGGATGTTATTCTAAGGAAATGGAAAAAAAATAAAATGCAGCTGATCTTTATGATGAAAGAACAGAAACATTAAACTGAAAAATGAGATTAAGTGCAATTCCTAAATTGCCTTTCTTCTAACACATTCTCCTGCCTGGTTTTTCTTGTGGGAGTGGAATACAATTTAAGAGGAGAAAACACAACACTATCACTCCATGCTGGGTGCTACTATTTACTCTATCACTTTTTACTTCTAAAATACAAATAAAGATACAAATAAAGATAAACTGATAATGTCTATGATTCGAAATGAACAGGCTTCTTTCTCAGGCAAGTAATTTCATTGCTAAGTCCTATTTCCATTTATTCTGCCAGCAAGAGAAAAATAAATATATATGTATATATTTACCTATAGAAATTCAGAAGACTTATGAGAAGTTAATTCCAATTGAGCAATTAATTAATGGAAGTACAGGGAGGAAATCAAGCCATGTGTTACAGCTGTGAATTCTAGTGAGGATATAAGTTTACAAAATTTGGTATGAATATTGCCTTGTAGAAATCATACAAGTATCAATAAGATTACAATATACTGTCTTACCTCTCCTATCTACTCCATAACTCCTCCCAAATCATTTCTTCAGCCTCCTTACACTGAAGGTCCTGAGGTCGTTTGCTCTTTCTTCTCCCAGTCTGTCAATTCCATTCTGGCCTCCTTCCCTTTCCTACGCAATGTCAACACAATGTTCAGCTATTTCTACATTGTACTTTCCTCAGTCTTAGAATCATTTGTCCTTTTGAGATTTAGAGGATAAAGAATTGCTTGCTAAGCCCCAGGATATTATTCCATTTCCTCGGTGAACTTATGTTCCATCCAAATGACCCTATAGGATATTCCCCAATTTTATTAAACATTCTCCTACTTGCACTCCTCCAGGGAATCCCTTATTCCTGGAATATACTCTTTCCTGATCTCTGCTTATTAAAACACTCAAAGCTCAGATCAGGCATCAGGTCCTCCATGAGGCCTTCTCTGATCCCTCCACTTCCCTATCCCCAGATTAAAGTATTTTCTTTGTTGTCACATTTTCCTAGAGCACATTGTATTTCTCTCTCTTTTGTCCCACTTCAACTTTGTAGCACAGTTATTTACATACATGCATCATCCTTAGTAAAATGTAAGTTCCTGCACTTCAGGAACTGTCTTTTTTTTTTTTTTGCCTTTGTATCCCCAACGTCCAGCATAGTGCTTTGGATATAGTAGCTCCTTAATATTTGTTGAATTGTATTTCACTATGCTACTGTTCCTAAAATAGAGAATTTTGATTATATAAAATTAAGAAGTTTTTGCACAAACAAAAGCAATGCAACCAAAATTAAAAGGAAAGCAGAAAACTGAGGGAAGGAATCTTTACAACAAATATCTATAAGAAAGGCCTCATTTTTCAAATATATAGAGAACTTTTATATTTTATATTTATAAATTGTATAATTTTATATTTTATATTTATAAAATACATGTCATTCCCCAATTGATAAATGGTCAAAGGATATGAATAGGCAGTTTTCAGACAAAGAAATCAAAGCTATCTATAGTCATATGAAAAAATGCTCTAAATCACTACTGATTAGAGAAATTCAAAGGAACACAACTGACCTACCACCTCAAACCTATAAGACTGGCTAATATGACAAAAAAGGAAAACTATAAATGTTGGAGGGAATATGGGAAAACTGGGACACTAATGCACTCTTGGTGGAACTGTGAACCAAATCAACGATTCTGGAGAGCAATCTGAAACTATGCCCAAAGGGATATAAAACTGTGCATACCCTTTGATCCAGCTATTCCACTGCTAGGTCTATATCCCAAAGACATAGAAAAAAAGGAGAGAGAGGGAGGACCTAATTGTACAAGAATATTTATAGCAGTTTTTTGGGGGATTGGTTAAGAATTGGAAATTGAGAGGATGCCCATCAACTGGGGAATGGCTAAACAAGCTGTGGTATATGATTGTGATGGAATATTATTGTGCTATAAGAAATACTAAGCAGGATGATTTCAGAAAAACATGGAAAGACCTAAATGAATTGATACAAAGCAAAGTGAGCAGAATCAGGAGAACACTGTATACAGTAAGAACAATATTGTACAATGAAGAAATGTGAATGACTTAGCTATTCTCAGCAATACAATGCTCCAAGACAATCTCAAAGGACTAATGATGAAGCATACTATCCACCTTTAGAGAAAGAACTGATACTATTTGAATACAAATTGAAGCATGCTATTTTCTCTTTCTTCCTTCCTTCCTTCCTTCCTTTCTATATGTCTTCTTGTACAAAACGACTAATACAAAAATGTTTTACATGATTGCACATGCATAAACTATATCAGATTGCTTATGATCTCAGGGGGTTGAGAGGGGAGGGAGAGAGTGATAGAATTTGGAACTCAAAACTTTTTTTAAAAACATTCAAAAATCATTTTAACATGTAATTGGAGAAAAATAAAATATTATAGTAAAAATAAATAAATGATTACAGGCCAAAAAAAGAGTCCTTGTGACAATATCTTTCTGTAGGATCATAATCACCTAGACTTTTGTTATATATTCTATGCCAAAGACCTCAAGTACCTTTCCATACAGGCTAATACAGAAGACTCTCTCAGTGATCCAAATAATGGCACATAAATACAGATACAGAGGGAAAATCATTCATTACTCATCTGGTTCTCTTGCTCTCCTTTCTATCAACAGACTCAGCCCTTGGCCACAGTATAAAAACTAGTTAAGAGACACAGGAGACTTTAAATCTCCCTGCATTTATATGATTCCTACAGGGCTACCACAGAACACGAAAGAAATTGAGATCCTTGTTAGAAGATATTGGTAGCTTCTGCTTCCTTGCTCCTACCACTCAACTTTTCTGCTTCCCTGATTGTTGCAACACTGCCTACAAACAAGTTCAGGTATCCTCTATCCTAAAAATATAGATCTCATTTTATTCTGCATTTCCCTCAAGCTATTTCCTTATTGTTTTTCTCTCTTTCTATGAAAAACATTTGGATAGAATAGTCTACACTCTCTGCCTCTGTCTATACTCTCTCAACACCATTCATTTCTCAACCCCTTGCAGTATGATTTTCATCATTGCCACACTACTCAAATTAACCTTTCTAAGGTTATCAGTGACCTCCTTATTCACCAAACCAGGAGATCATGGAATTTAAGTCTAGAAAGGACCCTGAGGTTCATCTAGTTCTGATGACAAGGAAGATTCAGTACAATGTTATGGAAAGAGTTTTGGATTTGGAGTCAGAGGCTATAGGTTCAGATCTCAATATTTTACTTCAACTTGTGTAAGAAGTTTTGGACAAATCACTCAAGCTCTGTTGGACTTGGTTTCTTCATTTATAAAATTAAGCAACTGGATTAGATGATCCCTGATTTCTTTTCCAGTCCCCAGACTAGGATTCTGTGATTTTATTTTTCCATTCCTAACTTCTTTAACCCTCATTTGATCCTGTTGGTCATCCCTTGTTTCTGAATACTCTCTCTTCCCTTATCTACCATAACACTGTTCCTATATTATTGTCTCTACCTCTACAATCACTCATATATCACTGGCTCTTCACTCTCCTTTCTTCACTTAATATTAGATGTACTTCAAGGCTCTGTCACTATATCTCTTCTCATCTCTTCTACACTCTCTGTCTTGATCTAATTCACTTCTATGGTTTTAATTATCACATAGTAGGTACTTAATGGATGCTTATCTACATTTTACTTCTTTTTTAGAAATAATATATTTTATCTAAATAAGAAGATCCTTCAGTTTTGTCACTGACAGGAATGTTAAATAAGCAACAGCCACCTTGTTGCTGGCAGGTATGTATAATAAATGCAGGAATGTAGAACAAATAATGCAGGGTAGAAACTTGGCTTAGCTCTTTTTTTTTTCTTTTCCCAGATTTTCATGGCAAACAGGATCATTATGGGAACTAAGAAGAGGTTATAGTCTCAGCTTCACATACCTCACTTAAATAAATCATCTTTAGGTGGCATCTTTGCAGTGGTTTGAGGGAATATAGACTTACAATTAGGGATTTGATGGAAGTTTAAAAAAATTTCTAAGTCCAAGTCAGATAGTTGGCTGGGACCAGGGACTTTGAGCCAGCAACAAAAGAAGATGTAGCCAGATTGGATTTAATCTTAGCCTGAGGGTTTCTCTTGGCTTTCATTAGTTACCTAGCTGGGTTTGGTTGTCATTGCCTCCTTATTAACCCTCCATTTCCTGAAAGGGGTTTACTAGCAGCTTGTGCTAGGTCCCAACATACAATGGCAGAATGCATTCAGGAAACGCTGTAGCTAGAAACCAATGGAGGCTCCCAACAGATGACATGATGCCGCATGGAAGGCTGAGATACTGTGACCACCAGAGGGCAGCAGAGAGCTACACAATTAGGGCACCAAAATTGGTTGCTTTATAGTATCAGAGGTATGAGTTACCCCCAGTCACAAATGTGCCCTGCTCACACATGTTCCTGTATGTGTGGCTTCATTATGTGTTTAGACCACATATATTTCCTGTATGTGTGCCCCTTCACATGTACTCCTTTCTGTGCCCTATATGTGTTTAGGAAGGGAGCTAAAAATCACAGTGGATAGAATGTGGACTTGGAATCTGGAAGGTCTATGTTCAAATTCTGGGTTAGATACTCAACTACTTGTGTGACCCTGGGAAAGTCACTCGATCTTTGTCAGCCTGTTTCCTCATCTATAAAATGGGGATAATAATATACCTATCTCAAAGAGTTATTTAGAAGACTAAATGAGATAGCATATGTAAAGTGTGTTGCAAATGTTAAAGCATTAACCATCATCATCATCATTATCATTAAGTGTAAGAAGCCAGAGGGCCTTCAGGCATGTTGCAGAGATCACAGTAAGGTATCTTCTAACTCAAGGAGTCTATGATTTTTATGTGTAAATCTTTTTTCCTAGGCTTGACCATAAGTTCCCTGTGGGTAAGAATTGTCATATGGTGTCTAGTACTCCTTAAAGCATATAACACGGTGCTGAGGGCATATTAAGTAATCAATAACAGCCCAGAGATTGGCTTCATTTATCCTTATATCACTGTGTGAGACAGAGGCTATATATAATTTAACAGACAGAAAGCTAAGTCAGGACTACACCCAACTGGAACCTGAGATACACAGGCACTGTGGTTGGGAGATCCATCCTGCCCTACCAAGAAGTGACATAGGAGAGAATAGACTGGGGGAGGGGGGACACACTGGGATGGCTGTTTTGGGGTGGTGGGTGGGGGAAAGAGGGGGAGAAAATATGTAACTCAAAATCTTGTGGAAATGAATGATGCAAACTATAATAAAATTAAAAAAAAAAAGAAAGCTAAGTCAGGCAGGAGTTATTTATTTGACATAATAAAGGCTTTAGTGCTAGAGATACCTAAAGTAATCTGAATCTCTGACCCTGTTCTATGGCCCAGTCCAGCTCTGAAAATACTGGCATTGAAGAACCCTTATCTGTTGACCCTAACTTATTGTGGCCATTGAGCCCTTTGTCAGCAGCAGTGAGAAGCAGAACATGAGGAGCATGAGAGTTTCAATGTAACAGACAAGTTCCTGGTGGACCTCCATGATAAACCCACTGTATCTCTCTCCTAGAGTGTGAGAAGGTGGGATAACCATGGGATTCAGACAGTCACTTAGTAACATCCCCCTCATGTGGGCAGTTTTCCCATATGTACCTTATTGATCTAGAATGAATGCTCTCAAACCCTTTCATATTGTAACATCTTTCTCCATTTCTCCAAGTATTTTTGAGTCCTAAATTATCCCTCCTCCCAAAGAAAAAAAAAATCATGTGGTCCAGATCACTACCCAATGGTTTCTTTACAGCTTTTCAGGCCTGATCACCTTGACATTAGAGCACATCATAAACTCTAGGAAGGAGCACAGGGGACATTCCTGGGATAGAAGAGGCTGGCTCATCATATTTATACAGACCGTTGTTAGCTGTCATGAGCACTAACTCTCCTCCCATATACTTGCCTCTAAAACTGAACATAAGAAAGCCTCTAAACCCCAAGGGAAAAATGAGGAAGTCAAGGAATATTAGGCTCATCACTGAATTTATAGACCATTAAAACAATCCCTTGGCTCAGCAATCCCTTGGTGCTTTGCTTTGTTTCTTAAAGGGACAAAAGAAATCTTAGCCGTTGTTCTGGTTTTATACCTTATTTTCTATACTTTAACTTTTCATATTGCTGCCACTATTCTCTAAGAATGTCTGCGAGTCTACTAAAGTTCAAATGCAATTAAAATGATCAGAAAGCAAAGAAGCTAATACAAGTGTATGTCAGAGTTGGTGAAAGTTAAGGAGCATCTTTCTAATGATCCCTTGGCTTAATACAGACTATCCTAAGAAGCCTCTACTGGGTACAGCTGTAGAAAAGATGGGGACAGGGGTCAATCACTCAGTTTCTACATGGAAAGGAACTTCTATATTAGTAGGAGGAGTGTTCAAGGAAATGTATGGGGTAAAGCAGCATTTAGTTTCATCAGTTCACTCCAACTAGTTAATGAGATGTTCCAAGTCAATGGGACACTTTCCATAAAGTAAGAAAAACCCAAATTCATGACTGGCCCAGCTAACTCAGAATTTCTAATTGGGTAACAGACTAATGAAAATAATTATTATAACTATCAGTTATATAGTTCTTTGAAGTTTATAATGAGCTTAATGTACCTTATCTCATTTGAGCCCAAAATCAATCCTATAAAATTAGCTGGTACTTTATTTTCCAGCGCTCCCTGTTTTTTTTTCCTGTTATTAGTGTCTCACTATCCTAAGGTAGTAGACAGGTATTTATGACAGTCAACAAGCCTGCAGCAATTTCTATTTATTAGCTATCAAACAACTAATTATCCTTCATGTTTGTTAAATCCACTAAATTGATTAAAAACCTGCCTTCATCACAAAATGATTTCAAGACATTATGACATAATGAAAAAGGTACAGTTTGGGATTAAGAAAGTGGGGTTCAAGTACCTACTAGCTACTAAAAAAGGGTGCAGTCATGTGGATACAGGCAAATTATTCAACCTCTCAAGGCCTCGACTGTATCTTCTGTAAAATGTGGATGATAAACCTATCTAGGTCCTGTGAGAAAAGTGTTTTTATAAATTATAAGGTGCTATATAAATAAGAATTATTACATTATTTCACTTAATTCTGTAGTTCCCATTTATTTTTCTACCCCCTTTTCAGTACCACATATGGAGGCCATATTGTTGAAGGGAGTACTCTATTGCAGACTAAAATTAATCTATACATAAAGTAAACCATTACTTTCAGAAGTGATGACAATTGCAGGACTATGGAAAAAAGGAAAAGAGAACAAAATCCAGACTGAAAACACCAAAACCTCCTGTCCCTAACCAAACACAAGGCTGCTTTTATATGACCATCTCCATAGCAACTGGAGAAGCAAAGTAGATTCAAGCCTTGAAGTGAAAAGTTGTTCTTGATTTGCCAGATCAGACTATGTTTTGACAGTCTGTAATAGGTAATCAGAGGGTACCAAGACTACCATGCAATAGTGTTGATGCCTTGTGAATCCATGATGGCATCTTTCCTCTCAGCCACAAAAATACAAGAAGCACCATCCTGAATCTACTCCTATGGCTGCTGATGACTGCTAATCAAAGTCATTGATATCATGTGCGCGCGTAACATATTTAACTAGATAGAGAATTCAAAAGTGAAAACGGTACCTACCCTTTAAGTGACCTAGAGAGCACCAGGCCTCTCTAGCACTACAATATCAGTGTCATAAACCAAAAGGTAAATCTCCATGTGGTTTTATAAAACACAGCTCTGATATAGTGCTACCACTGAGAACTGTGCCCCTACAGTTTTGCATTTGGAAAGGGTTCACACATGTAGGAGCATATTATTTCCTGACAAGTGTTGTCAGATGGAAAAGGGATTAGATGCATTCTCTTTGGACTCATAGTACAGAACTACAAGTGATGTGTGTAATTTACAAAGAGAAAAATTTGAATTCCATGTATGGAAAAATGTCCTAATAAATAGAGCTACGTCAAAGGGGAAATAAGTTGCCTCAAGAGGTATTGGGTTCCTCTTCACCTGATGTCTTCAAGTAAAGACAGGATGACCATTTGTTAAGTATGGTAGAGAAGGCATTCTTTTTCCAGAAGGTGTTGGACAAAATGGCAATTGAGACCCCTTCTCACTCCAAAACTTTATGAGTGGAAGCCCTGAATGAGAGAGAAAATGAAAGGGTGTAGTGCATTGCAATGTCCAGAAAACCTTCCAAAAGAAGTACTTTGAAAATTTATAAAAGCCTGCTCATAAACCAGAGATTCAGAAGGAATATTATTTATTTATTATAATAAATTATTATAATATAATAATAATATATTATTATTATTAATTATTTATTTGAATGATGGGCCAAATAAAATGTTCCAAAACTATGCCAATGAGACTGAACTCCTGGAAGAAAAAAATGTCAATGAAAAGTTGCTCTGAAAATTAAGAGAAGAGGGTACAACAGGATAAAACTGTATTGGATAATAAAAGTAAACTACATAAAACAAGGTATAGGGATAGGCAGCTTTGCAGTAGGTCAATAATATCGACAATGTGGTGGAATAGAAAGAGCACTAGATCTGGAGTCTGAGGGTCTGGTTTGGAATCTTAGCTCTCTGCTTCTTGCTATGTTCAGAAACTTAGGCAAACCACTTCCCTTCCTCACTGGCAACATTGAGGGGTGTGTCTAGATAATCTCTAAGGTTCCTTCCAGCTTTAAAATCTGATCCTGTAAATATACTATAATATTTTTGTCATTAAAAAACAAAAGAACAACACTTCAAAGGAGAATTAGGAACATGACATATGGAAACCATAACATAATCTTCCACTAGCTTCTGCACTGGTCAGGGTTTGCTTATTTTTTTTTAATACTGTACCCAGTTTGGGGTCCTTTAACTTGAGATGTACAGAATTCACAGAGTATAAAAAGAACAACAAAAATAGCTTAAGGGTTGGGATTAGTGCAGATGAGAAAAAAAGTGAGAGTTCGTCATTATTTAGCCTGGAGAAGAACAGACAAGAAAGAACAAAGAAACAGAATTTTAGAGTAGGAAGAGACCTCAGCGGCCATCTCGACTAACTTATACCCCTGACATAAAGAGCTCTTACAAGACACACAACAAGTAGTCATCTGGTCTTTCCTTGAGGAAACCCAAAGTCTTCAGAGGTAGCTTATTCTGCTTTGCAATAGCAGCAATGGAGAGGAAATTGTTCCTGGCATCAAATCAGAATTTCCCTTATTGGGGAACTTTCATCCACTGTGCTTAGTTTTGCTTTCTAAGCCCAAATAGAAAAAGTCTGATCCTATTTCCACATAATAATCTTTCAACGTTTTAAAGATGGTTATAATGTCCTCTCCAAATCTTCTCCTGTGTAGTCTAAACATAACCAGTTTCTTCAACTGGTCTTTATATGTCATGGTCTCAAATCTCTCCCTATTCTGATGACTTTCCTTTGTCTATTTTCTAGCTTATCAATAAGTTAGAATTTAACACAATATCCAGATGTTGTCTAACCATGTATTATGTTGTTGTTCAGTCATTTTTCAATCATGTCTTTTCACTCATCTGTAAACATCATGAAGAGTTCTTCATGATCCCATTTGGGGTATTCTTGGAAAAGGTACTGGAGTGGCTTTCCATTTCCTTTCCTAGCACATTTTATAGAAGAGGCAAACAGGGTTAATTGTCTTGTCCAGGGTGTCTGAAACCAGATCTGAATTCAGAAAGATGAGTCTTCCTGACTCCAGCCGTAGCACTCTATCCACTGTGCCATCTAGCTGTCCCTTGACTAGGTAAACAAAGCAAAGCTATCATGTTGGAAGATATACTGCATCATGTAGCCCAAGATTAGCTTCACTTTCTTGGCTTTCTATTGCTATGTTGACTAATATTAAACCTGTGATTCACTAGAAACCTCAGGCTTTTTTTTTTTTTTTAGACAAATTGCTGTTCAATTACTTCTCTCCCATATTTTACTTAAAAAGTCAATTTCCTGAAGCCAAGTAGAAAACGATGCAAAAGAAAGAACACTAAGCTCTGGAATTAGAAGACCTAGGTTCATTGCTTGCCTCTGACATTTACTACCTGCATTATCTTGAGCAAATCATTTAACTTCCATGGGTCCCCTTTTCCTCACCTATAAAATGGGGCATTGGACTAAATAGCCCACAAGGTCCTTCCCAACTCTATGATCCTATGATCTAGTACCCTAACACAGTGGTTCTCAACCTGTGGGTTATGTTCAATTTGTAACAATGAAAAAACATCCTGCATATCAGGTAGATTCATAATAGTAGCAAAATTACACTTATAAAGTAGCAATGAAAATAATTTTATAGTTGGGGGTCACCACAACATGAGGAACTGTATTAAAGGGTTGCAGCCTTAGGAAGGTTGAGAACCACTGCACACAACTGCCTTTATTCCTATCAATTGCATATTGTTAGGTTTTGCCCAAGCATTCTAGGCTATCAAGATATATTTTTGCATTTTGATTATACCACTCAGTATATTAGTTATCCATGTTACCTTAGTTTCATCAGAAAATTGGACAAGAATTCTGTCTTTGCTGTTATCCAAGTCATTAATAAAAATTATAATGAGCGAAGAGCTAAGCACAGAACCCTGAGGAGATTTTCTTCCCAGTTGGAATAAAGGAATGTATAACTACTCTTTGAGTCCAGCCATTCAACTGGTTTCAAATCCATTTAGTTGTACTGTATTCATGTTTAGACCACATCTCTCCAGCTTTCCCATACAAAGAGCATGAGATACTTTATTAAATACTTGATGAAAACTGAGCTGTATCTACAGCATTCAT
>CM053588.1:214812867-214834277 GCA_028646515.1 Pseudochirops corinnae | reverse complement strand
TGTAAACTAAAATAAATAAAATAAACAAAGTCAATATATTTTACTCTAAAAAAAAAAAAGAATCTCTTCCACAGATTTTGTTCCAAAATTGGATAAATAACTTTCTTTCTTAGATCATTAGTTGAGGTCCTTCCTGGACATAAGGGCTGCATGGTCTCTTGTAGCATTATATTACCTGACTTCCTCCTAAGGTAGCAAGATTTTCTAAGTCATTCAGCAATTAGTCATTTTTTTTATAAAACATAAGTAGTCATTTATTTGACTTGGTGAAATAGGCCAAAACCTGAACAATTTAGTTGAACAGAAAAAGAAAATCAGAGATTTATGATCAACCAACTTTCATTAGCTATGTTACTCATTTACAAGGAGGCAGAGGAACACTTCTTTATATACTTTGTGTTCTGTTCATCCTGATTATTCACAAATATCTTTTAGTCTTTATTTTGCTCATGGCACCAAACTAAGCTATAGGAATTTACAAGAAAAGATAGTATAAAAAGTTTTAATTATAAAGCAATATAACTAATCTTCTGTAAACATAACTTGTATATCTGAATGACCACTGTCCTTTCCAAGTAATTCCCTAGTGAGGCTATATAATTAGTTAAACAATACTGCCATTGTTTGGAAACATTTTTTGAAATTCTGCTGGAATTACCTTCAGAAATCATACTCTATTATTTTCAGTATCCTCAATGGTATCCTCATCTTCATCCTTAGAAGGTGGATTTAATTTTTGGAAACAACCCAAAAACATTCAGAACCAAGTATAAGGTTAGTTGTCCAGCCAGGTCATGCTATATTTTTGGTTAAATATGAAGCATAACTATAATAATGAGACTGATGTTTGTGAGGCTTTGGAGATGACTCTACAGACAAATGCCAAAAAGAGAGTTGCAAAAAAAAAAGTTTGAAGAAAGATAAGCAGCATCTGAATAAATGTATAACATCCAATAGTGATTACTTGGAATGGTGGAAATCATTTGGTTGTACAACTTATAGAGTATTTATTAAAAGAGGCATGTCTCACTATTTTATAATTATATCACTTATAATTACATGGTCTATCAGAGCTGTGAGAGTCCTTAGGGATCTAATCTAGTCTGACTTCATTTTGCAGGAAAAAAAAAAAAACCTAAAACCAAGATGGGGAAGTGCCTTGCCCAAGGTCATGAGCTAGTTAGCACTTAAAGTATAAAAGGGGGATATAAGAGAGACAAATAGTCACAATATCAGTAAGTATAGAGGCGGCTAGGTGACTCAGTGAATAGAACAACGGCTCTGGAGGCAGGAGGATCTGAGTTCAAATCCAGCCTCAGACACTCACCGTTTACTAGCCATATGATCTTGGGCAAGTCACTTAACCCCAAGTGCCCCCACAAAAAGCAAATATATATATATATATATATATATATATATATATATATATATATATATATATACACACACACACACACACACACACACACACACATATATATCAATAAGTATATATACACACACAGAACTTTTTTGTTCACATGTTTTTCAGTCATGTCCAACTCTTCATAACCTCCCTTGGGTTTTCTTGGCAAAGTTACTGGAGTGGTTTGCCATTTCCTTCTCCAGCTCCTTTTACAGATGAGGAAAGTCAGGCAAACAGGGTTAAGTGACTTGTCCGGTCATACAGCTAGTGTCTGAGACCATGTCTAAACCCTGAAAGATAAGTCTTCTTGACTCCTATCCACTTTGCTACATAGCTGCCCCTTATATACACATAAATATACTAGTACTAAATTACAAATAACATCAGCCTCTACAAACATTTACATGAACACACACACATACCCACACACACACACACACATACACACACACACACACACATACACACTTCATACACATGGAAGATAAATCACTTTCGAAGGGCTTAGTAGCAAATTTTTTCTGTTGCTTGTTCAGTCATTTCAGTCATATCTAACTCTGTGACTGCATTTGGAGTTTTCTTGGCAAATATATAGGAGTGATTTGCCATTTTCTTCTCCAGCTCATTTTAAAGATGAGAAAACTGGGGTGGCTAGGTGGTGCAGTGAATAGACCGCTGGCCCTGGAGTCAGGAGGACCTGAGTTCAAATCCAGCCTCAGACACTTAACACACACACACACACACACACACACACACACACACGCAAACTAGCTGTGTGACCTTTGGCAAGTCACTTAACCCCAATTGCCCTGCCTCCCCACCTCCAAAAAGCAAAAAAAAAAAGATTAAAAATGAGAAAATTGAGGCAAATTGGCTTAAGTGACTTGCAGGGTCATACAGTTAGTAAAGGTCTGAGACCAAATTTGAACTCATGACAATGAATCTTTCTGATTCCAAGCCCAGTTCTCTATCTACTGTATCACCTACCTGCCCCTAGTAGCAAATACAGGACAAATTTTGTATAGGGCCACATTCTTCTCTGGATAAAAAAACTTTATACAATATATAAAATAAAAGCTGGCCTTGAAGCAGCAGAAGGATCATAGTCTGACAAAATGGAATACATAGGCTGGTGGTCTGCCTTTACATGATTCAAACCAAAAGGTTCCTTGATATCATGTCCAATAATGTTTCTATATAAGACAACAGCCACAAGCATTTATTATTAAGTATCTAATAAGCGTCAGGCATTGTGCCAGGTGCTAGGGATACAAAGACCAAAAACAGTCCCTGCCTTTAAGGAGTTCACATTCTATTGCTGGAAAAAAAGCATGTACACAGAATATTTAATGCAAAACATAAATACAAAGAAATTTTGGAGGGTCTGGTACTAGTAATTGGGGGAATCAGGATAGGTTTCCTGTGGGGGGTAGTACCTAAGCTAAGCTAAGCCACAAAAGAACTCAGGGTTTCCTGGAAGCAAAGGGGAAGAAAAAAGGCATTCTCAGATTGGGGTTTGAACTGTGCCTATGGGCACAGGTACCAGAATGTAACATCATGTGTGGGGCATAGAAAGTAGTATAATTTGTGTGGAATATAAAGGGCAAGAAAGAGGGTCATATGAAATGAGATTGGACAACTGGAGTCAGATAGTAAAGGACTTTTCAAAACCAATTATTATGGAAGGAAGTGGAGTCAATGGAGCTTCTTGAGGCAGAAAGTGATGAGGTCAGACTTATGCTTCAAGAGTATTTATTTGGCAACAATGTGTAGGATGTATTGGAAAGGACAGCCTGGACAGAGGTTATTGCAATAGTCTGGTAAGAGGTAATAAGGGTCTGAACCAGACTAGCAGCTGCACAAGTGAAGAGAAGGGTTCAGATGGGAGATACATTCCAAAGGAACAATCAACAAGGATTGTCAACTGACTAGATACAAAGAGTGAGGGAAATGGAAGAGTAGGGGATTACTATAAGGTTGCAAAATTCAGTGACCAGAAGGATGGTGGTGCCTTCAGCAAAGAGAGAAAGAAGGGTGGGTTTGGGGAAAAGAATTCCATTTTGAAATACTAAGTTTTCATATACCATTGGGATATCCAGTTGGAGATGTTCAACAGGCAGTTGGTGTTGTGGGAATATAGTTTAGGAGAAAGATGGAGGCTTGAAATTTAGATGTGGGAATTGTCTGATTAGAGTTGATAACTGAACTCACAGGAACTGATGAGATAGCCAAGAGGATAGTAATAAGAGAGAAGAGGGACCTACAGTGCACTTACATATAAGTGGGAGAACATAGATGTTGATATCAAAAGAGAACGAAAAGTAACAGATTAGAACAAGTTAGGAGATAAGAATGACCGACAAACAGGGAACAAAGAGTATCTAGGAGAGGGTAATTAATAGTGTCAAATGCTGCAAAGGTCAACAAGTAAGAGTACTGAGAAAAAGTCATAAGAACTGGCAATAGTGAGATCCATGGTAATGGTATAGACAAATGGTAATGGATATAGTGAGTGCTACAAATAGGAAGTGTGATTATGTTTCCACATAGAAGTTTTCATTGAATGATGATGCTCCAGGTCACATTGCAAGGTGTTAGGAAGTGAGAGGGAAGGAAGCAGAGGCATTATTTTTGTTTGTTTGTTTGTTTTTCTTTTTCTTTTTCCTAGGAATTTGGCTGCAAAAAGAAACTATGTAAGACAGTACTTTGAGGGGATGACAGCATCAAATGAAAGCTTTGAAAGTGAAGGAGATATGAGCATGTTTGTAAGAAGTAAAGACAGTAGATTAGGAAAAAATGAAAATTAGGGAGATAATTGTAGAGGCAAGCTCACAAAGGAGCTAAAAGGGGGTAGAATCATGGGCACAAGTAGAAGAGCAGAGATTTACAAGATTTACAGTCTCTTCCCTGAGACTGGAACAAAGGAGGAGAGAGCAGGGGATGATGTGGACATTATTTGAAGTATAGAATTGGGAAGAAGAGGAACTTGAGACATATGGCCTCAATTTTTTCAGTTGTGTGAGATAAGATCCTCTACTGAAAGGAAGATGATGTACATGATTTGAAAAGAGAAGGTTTGGAATATATACTAATGGAAGTGGGATAGAGATCAAATTAGGGAAAAGAAAAATAATTAGCATTCAGGTAGAACTGAATCTTGTAAATTAAAAGTAAATAAACAAGTCATTTAAAAGAAAAAAAATAATTAGCATTCATCAACAATAGGTCTGAGATTGGATAACAAAAATTTGTAGGGGATTCAGCACATTTTTGTAATGTCCTCCACTGCTGTTCATGAGCAAAGGAGCAGTAACACAAAAAGCTTAAGGCAGGATTCATTCAGGATTAGTGTTGGGGAAGGGATGAGTGATGGCAGGACCAGGAATCAAGAGATTCAAGATAGAAGGCAATGTCCAGCTGAACTGGTTAACTATAGTGTTCGAGATTTTAAAAGGAGAAACGAGAAACCAGAGCAGACATAATGGCTTTGAAAGGAAGAGACAGTTGGAATGACATTCATGAATTACCAAACCTTCAGCAATCTTACTATGATTTAATGACTTGTGAAAACTCCCCTCTGCTTTTCTACCTCTCCACTTCAAAATAAAACAAAACACCACCCACACCTAATCACCAGTTTAAACACCATGGTTGATTTCTTCAGGAAGGTTTTCCCTCTAAGAGCTGAAAATATCCCACCACTTTTCTGAGAACTTAAGTATTGTGGAATTTGAATAGCTCTGCCTTATGAACATGCTGTTACCAAAAAATAAAAATTAAAAAAATATTGGAAGATATTAGTTGAACAGCTGTGTAGAAAGGGGAATGTAAAAATAAAAACTGCATGTTGGAACATCAAAATAGTAACCATGTACAGTATACGACTGTTTTTAATCAGAGGAAGATTGAAGCTATTACATTTCAAATCAAATGTTATAAATTAGTTCAAGAATGCAGCTGAGCTCTCATTTAATTAGAAATGTCCATGTTTAAATCATGAGGTACAGTAGCTGCCAACAAACCAAAAGGGTGAGGGAGGGGAAAAGTACTGTAGCCTGGTCCTATGATACACAACTGTCTTCTATACAGGAAGAACATCTGGGGAGGCCTGGGCCTGTTGGAATGAAGTCCTTCATGTGTTAGCTAATTTGAGGTTTAATGTAATTATCTATCATTGATTTGAAGACAATTAAAATCATTATCTGGTCTGGACAGTTCTGAACACTTCCTTCTTTTCCCCCCCGAAAAACATTTTCTTTTCCCATACTGAACTTTAACTCATTGTTAGATTAAAAATGAAGTCAATGCTGGCCCAAATTTCCCTGGGAAATGGCTTCTCCAATCATCAGGTCACATTAAAATGCAGGATAAGCTGTGAAATGTTCTTTTGGAAACATAATCATGCTTCCTATTTGTAGCATTCGATGTATCTGTTACCATTTGTCTCATCTAAATTCCAAATTTATAGCCAAAATGTTAGGCAATTCATTATTTTAAAAAGAGAAAGAAAACATAATAAAAAGGAGATATGCCATTCCTACTGAAGTCATACCAAGAAGAATGCAATTATCCAAAGACAGAATTTCCCCCAACTGTTATGAGCCTGTATATATTGTAATTAACAGTAGTTCAGCTAGACAGTCCAGGCAAAGGATCCTTTCCCCTCCAATTTACCTAATTCAAAAACACCTCAAGTGACATGGCTCAAAATTTCCAAATTAAACTCACCCCTGGGGTGAAAGGCAAGCTTGTGACATTTTAGCTCCAAAGGAAATCTTACTGAAGGCAGTGGGTAAGTGAAAGCGAGAAAATCAGAGGCAAGGGAGGAGTTAAAATCTAAATGGGTTTTTCAACCTCATCATTACCCCCTCTCAAAGAAAATAAGACACAGATGGGCAAACTACACCACCATACTGCCATAATAGTTTAAGGAACTCATTAGAAACTACCGTTGTTTGCCTCATTATCTATGGTGAGCCTACATGGGGAGGTAGGAACCTAATTTTCAGTGGTCTTTCTGCCATATACTACTTAATCATATGAAGTTGTATAACATCATAGAGAAGAAAAGAACAAGTTCCCCCAAAATGGAGATAGTGTCGCATGGAATCAAAGAGAGCTACATTGTCACAGATTGTGGTCACACAATTCCTTAAAGCCCTTCTTTTCAGAGGGAGTCCCCACGTGATTATTCTCTGCCACACAAGCTGTTTCAGTATGGGAAACCTGTTTACATTTGGGAACAACATACAAGCCTAAACTTTTACTTACTTCTGGCCACCATTCCACACTCTTCAACTCCTACCCCAGAGAGAGGGTAGATGGGAATGAGGTCCACGGCTCCAAGGCAAGGGTGAATTCCTTCTTGAACCTCCATGTCAATCACCTGGAAAGCCTCCACACATGCAGCAAGAACAGAGTTGACTAAGAAATATAAAAATTGAGAATGATGCTTAAATTGCACCTAAAGGCTTAATTACTACTTGTTTTTCTCCAATGGTCTGTTTATGGGTTGTCTCCACCCTACATTAATTAAAAATAAAGACCCAACAAACCCCCTCAGTTGTCAAGAAAGTTTCCTTTTTTTTAAACTTACTTTTTTACTCTATGAGGAGGGAAAATCATTTATTTTATCTATCTAGACTATAAACCACGTACTCCACTTATAATAATAGATTTCTTTACATTTTCATTTAGTTTTCTAAATCAAGTAAATCTGATTAAAATTCAGGTTATTTTCAGGATGTTTATTTTGTGAAACATTGTAATAAATAAAATGCAAGCATTTGTCAGATAAACAACTTTTAAACTTTAGCAGCTTGGTGGTGCCATAGATACCACACTACACTTGGAATCAGAAAGATCTGAGTTCAATTCACCTTCAGATACTTATTAGCTGTATGACCCACAGCTGCTCATTTAACCCCCGATTGCCTCAATTTCCTTAACTGTAAACTGAGAATAATAATAGCAGCCGCCTCCCCAGCTTGCTGTGAGGATCAAATGAGATAATATTTGCCAAACAGTCAACATAATGCCTGGCACATAGAAAGAGTTACATAAATGTTGGCTACTATTTTTATTATTTCATAGAATCATATTTTTAGGTACTTGAGATTGCCATGCTGCTGTTGCCTTTTTATTCATCTACAGTCTAGTATGGTACCACCTTAACAGTAGAAGTAGACAGGGAACTTATTCTTTTATCATGACAATCAATGGAATATATTATTGAGAGTTACGAACTATCTTATCAAGATAGCACTTCATTTTTAAAAAAACCAAATATGCCTTTTTAAAAGGAAAATCTGACAAGTCTAAAACTAAGCTGGGGGGAGGCAGGGAAGAAATAGTATTAGTGTGTGTGTATATGCATATGTATATATATATGTGTGTGTGTGTGTGTGTGTGTGTGTATGTATACATACATATGTATATATATGTGTATGGGTATATATATACATTTATATCTATATATATGTATATATTCTTTACAAATAATGAAATTATAGGATTTTTATAACTTTTTTTATTCCAGAATTTTTTAATTGATTTGCAAATCATATTAACCCTTACACATAATATTTGTTGATGGTGCTTGGCACAGTACCTAACACAAAGTAGATACTTAATAAATACTAGCTGATTGACAACACAAAGCAACTATTTTCTCCATTTTCAAACAGGGACAATAAATCTCAAGCCACTAGCACAACAGAAGATGAAACTCCTGGCTCCTGACACACCCTGGGCACAGACTCCTGGGCCTGCTCCTTCCATGTCTATTGAAATAGATGAAACAGTAAAAAAAAAAAATAGTCATTTTTAAATGCTTATCTCAGGCATTGATATGCAGGTGACTATTAGCCACCAACAGTGGGAGACAGTCTTCCACATGAGAAAACCATTAATCTTGGACTCCCAGAATAAATTATAAATAAAACGTAAACAATTCCAGAGGTGTGTCTGTGTGGTCCTAGGCAAAAGTCACTTAATCTCCCAGTGCTCTGCCAACTCTGTAAAACTATAAATTGCAAGGAAGGTGCAGATCTGCTTTGGCAGAGGGAGTGTATTCATCCAAGACTTTCCTATGTGAATTAAATCATAGATCTAGTCCCTATCCCTAACCTAGTAGTTTGAGGAAATTAGGAATACTGGTTTTTTGTTTGTTTGGAGTAGACTCCCAATTTAATGGAAAGAAATTGTATTCTTTAAGAAAAACTCCACATAGAGCACTACAGAGTTAAACAAGCAATCACTAAGGAAGGAACAGTCAGCCCTGTGTCTTCCACAGAAATACATCATATAGAGGGTAAAAAAAATAATAATAATAATTCTTACCCAATTTCTCAACAGGTGCTGCTATTGTTATGACTGATCTGTTATAATCATAATCAGAAAATATATTGAGCACTGTAGCTTCAGAACGTTCCTTTCCTTTACAAAAAAAAAAATACACAAAGCACAAATTCTTAGAAATTATTTTAACACTTTAAGGAAAAAAAAACCTTTCATGGCATACTTCTTTGACTTTAATTTTTCAATGAATATATTAAGGGTATCAACAAATGGGGAATTCTGGGATGAAAAACTTGAGGTGACAACCTTCTGAGAATGAAACAGGTAAGAAATGAGTAATATGAGCTTTTTGACTTGAGGAACCAGATTGGGTATTGTACTTCATTCTGCCCCTGGACTCCCTATGAACTTGGCTCAAGTTCTCTTAGCTCAAACAGAGACATAATCTCTGGCTTTGATTCCCAAATCTCTGGGCTTTGATTCCCACCACTCCAACTGCTCCTTATCAATCTCCACCCTAATCCATATCTCTCAGCCTCTGTCACAATTTTCCCTTGTCCATATTTCCCTTTCTTCTGACCCCCTCAACTCTACTAGTTTGGGTCAGACTGACATCTGGCAAATATGAAGCTTGCCAATTAGTGGTCTGTGTGATGTGTGCACCTGTCCATTAGAGACAGGCCTGACACCATCAGCTCTTTTCAGAGACCACCAAACAGCCTTCAGATGTTAATGACTTCCAGTTTCCAGTGGCTAGTGACTCACTTGAATTTGTGACCTAGAAGAGAAAGTTGCCACATCCCTTTACCAAAACTTTCAGCCACACAGTGGGTCGGCCTCAAAGTTATTTTGGAAGTTTACAAGCCTGAGCCAGGCTCTTTAAAAGTCTCTCTTAAGCCTACAAAAACAAATTCAAAGTGAAGGACAAAAGTTTTAGGTGGTAATTAAATCTTTAGTTCTTGCTATTATATACCTTGTCCCTGTGTCCTCCTGGCAGCCTAACAATTAATCTTTTCAGAGCTAGGGAAAAAGAGGTTACACCCAGGAACCACAGTGCCTAAGGCACCACTGAACACTTAATTTTAATAATGTGAGAAGATAAACATATGTCATTCACTCATAGCCAGACAAACATGCATAGAGCACTGCTGTGGTGATGAGTCCAGAACAGACATTTACAACTTGGGCTACTTTACCTAAGACTTTCTAAAGTAATTTAAATTTTCTTATTTTTACTTAATTAGAAATGTTATTTTAAAAACAATCCTGTTCTTTTAACTAACCTAAAAATGCATGCTATAGAAATGTTTGAAAAACCTGTCCATTGTCTTATTTGATTCCATATTTATCAAAAACATGTAAAAGTATATGTATATATGTTAATATGTATTGAAGCAATTCACCCATTCCTCCCTTTGTAGTAGGTTTTAAAAAAATACATTCAATCTTTTGAGGAAGAAAATTATTTTATTTTTCATCCTCATTTTTTCTGAAAAGCTTTCATTCTCAGTTTCATGTTTCAATCGAATAAAATGCTGAAAGAATAAAACATTCTTTCCTGCAATTTCTTAAGCATACATATAGAAAAAAAAATTACTGCTGGCAGGATGAGCTGTCAGTATGAATCTCAGCAGAAGTAAATTGTTTGGTATTTGTAATGGAGCATAATAGCTATAATTCCATTTGAGCTGTTGCCACTAATAAGCTGATAAAAACTATGAGTCAAGACCTGGGCATCCATCAGTGTGTGGCTTCCACAAATTTCTTTGCATATTCACTTAATCACAGAGACAGGTAACTCAATCCCATTAAGTGTTGCTGCTTCTGACAATGATGAGACAGAACTGGCTCTTAAAGCAGACTATGAAAAAGCACAGCTGCATACCAACTCCAAAGGAGTTTTCTTATCAGCATTTAACAGGTGTTTTCAGAGAAGACCCCATCTTCTGCCAGGATTCAAGACAGTAATTGAAATGCATTGATAGCTAGAAACAGCTTTAAAAAAATACTCCCTTCCCATTTAAATCAATACAGAAAACAAATGACTCCATTCAAAGACATTGTTTTAAGTATTGTCTGGTGATGATGGCATTAATGCTTGCCTATTATTGTCAAGGACAGGCTGATTAATAATCATGTTATTTTACTATAAATCATTTAGATAAGACTTAAAGTGAATACTACTTCAAAATTGTAAAAACCATGATTAAACATCCCTGCAATGCTGTGTCCTAATAAAAATATCTCAATAATGTTTTAGGAAGGGTTTTTTTGGGGGGGAGGGGGAGGTTATTTTGTTTTCTTTTGTTTTTTAAAGAGTATCATCCTTCAATATATTAAGGTTTTAAAGGCAGAAGGCTAAAAATCTTGTCTTGCAAGTCCTGTCAATGAACTGCTGAGTGATCTCTAATCAGTCATTTAATTGCAGGGGCCTGAGTCTGTTTATTTTTTAAATGAATTAAAAATAATACATCCTTCCCTCCAGAAATTCTTTAAGATTAAGTTGGTTTATTTTCTCCAACTCAGTGGGTAACAAGTTCTATGCACACAAACTTCTATTAATAAGCAATCAGGAGGGTAAAAAATGTCATCAAAAGGCACATTAGAATAATGTTAAGTCTCAAGAGTAAAGATTTCATCCTTCTGCACTCTATCAACATGCCATACAATGTATTTTTTCAGAAATATGGGGAATCACAATGTCAAGGGTAAGTAGGCATTCTGAAAGGATAGTACACTTAAACATATGTGTTGCTGATTTGTCTCAGTCTCCTGGAGTCTTGCATAATAAATCAGCTAGGAAAACACCAGGAAAAGCAAAGAGAATTAAAGGAAGGAAAAAATTAGGCAAAATAAATAAATGTTCTGCAGTTATTTTTTCAGAACAGAAAAAAATTACTAATAAACTATAATACTAACCTACAATGAATTTTTTCTTACCATTTTCTTCAAAAAGAGCAGCTTTTGCTATTTTCTCAACTACGTTTTTTCTTCTGGCTTCAGAGATGTTTAGTAAACAGGCAGCCAAACGGAGCCCCAGTCTGCTAGAAGACATTGTAATTTCTTAAAAGAGAAAAATATAAATGATTATTCAGTTTCAATCCCTATGGGTTTATTCACATTCTTTTTTTTTTTTCTTGTCTCTCTGGCTTCTTTCACTCATTCATACTTTCATTTTTTTCTAGTGAAAAACAATACATTTTAAACTGAGGCAACATAAATTGCAATTATTTGTAAGAGGTTGCTTCGACCTTGAATAAAAATAAAATTATACAATTATGAAATTAGTAATAGTATTGATAAATATCTAGTATGTTAAATATCTAATATGGGTCTGGTCGAGTAAAGGAAATGTGTGTGACAATGATAAAGTGTTCTCTTTAGCTATAAGCACCCCCTTCCTACTTAAGGTTCAGCTATGGCAAGCAAAACAGGTATTGCTAAAAGATATGGTGTGGACATTATATAGACAAATGATCATGCTTTATCGTAACATGACTTTTGTATTAGATTTGGGTGTTTAGCTAACAAGCCTAATACTGACTTAATGGGTTTTTAAATTTGTTATCTCTACAGTGTCTGAATTAGTCCATAAATTCCAGGTAACTCTGGTACTTTGAGGATTAAAGTACTTGGATCCATATGGCTATTTGTTCTTTATGGTCACTTTGAGGGCTGATTTTTCTGGTTAAAAAGATTCAGTCTTTGAAGGCATCCTGACTTTTTCAGGGCACCAGAGTAACATAGCTATTTTTTTTCCCCATTCCACCAAATGATACTTTAATGGTATGAAGAACTTAATGTATCTCACTCAAAAATTAATTCCCTTTTCAATATCAGGCCATTATTTGGTCTTGGCACCTCTTCAGTTCTGTAGTGAGAAATTCATATGCTACGAATGAATAATTACCTATTCTCAGACAAAATGTAAGTTAACTACTTTAAATCAAACATGTTATGTGGGGCGGGGCAGGGATTTCACTGGTTATATCTGCTACATTTTGTATACTAAAACTGTAGGTTGACTTAATCAACTTAATCTGGAGCAGTTCTGAGGCTTCATGTCTGCTTTAGGTCTGTAGGCAGATTTTCACATTCTGACAGTCATCTCCTAATCAAAAATTCATAAAAACATAGTTATTAGATTTTATAGACATTAATAACATTGTTGTAATAAAGTCTCTCAGACCTCTCTAGTTACTATGTAAACAAAAAATTGCTTTACACAAGGGGTGTAGGCGTCTTCTGGTTTTCATTTGTTTTCAGTGTGTTTATGTAGCTTAATTGTCTCATCAGGCACTTTCCCAACATAATTATGCTTTTTAACAAATGGTGTTTATGGCAACCCCTAGCAGTGCACAAGAAAGGATTAGTTTCATCCTCTCATTCCACATTTGGATTCCCTGTGGACAGCTAACTCACAGAAAGATGGTGTGAGAAAATCCACCTCCCCAGCAAAGACTTGGACTTGGTGCTTATACCAGGCATAAGGGAGACCCAGGGAGAATTGTACTTGAACATGAGGAAACTAGCCATGTCTTTCCTTCCCTTCTATATTGATGACACTAAATACTTTGGTGTCACTGACATAGTACTAGAGTTGTATACTTTGTGGTTTTGAGGCTCACCTGCCGGGTCCACATATGCCCTGGGCCACAATCAGCCATGTTTTAAATTGTTTTTGTCAGTCATGCTCAGAAATCATCTTTCTCTATCCTTGAAGCTAGAATTGCCACTAAGTGCTGAATATAGCAGACATTGTGAAAGGAGTCACGATTCTAACTCAAGTCATTGAACTGCTTTGGTTTTCAGTTTGTCATTCTTACAAATGAGCAGGTTAAGATAGAAGACATTTTCTATCTCCTTCTAGAAGTCCCTTGGTATAGTGAATAGAGAGCTGGCCTTAAAGTCAGGAAGACACGGACTCAAGTTTCGCCTCTGACACATATTGGCTATGTGACCTTGGACAAGTCACTTAACCCCACTAGAGGTCTAGGCAATTCTAAGGCTATAAATTGAAGAGAGGTGCTTGCCTGTATTGGTTTGAAAGAGCATTTCCTCACCAACAATATCAGAGATCTAGTCCCTATGTAAGTCATAGTATCCTATAATTTGAATTAAAAGAGAACTTAGATTCCAGTTATTCCATTTTCATATTACAGAAGAGTAAACAGGTCCAGAGGGGTACCTAGGTACTAAATGACTGGAACTTAAGTCCTCTGACTCCAAATCCAGTACCCTTGCCACTATACTATCCAGAGTCCTTCCCACCAATTACAATGGGATCAGAGACAATTATAATCAATATGGAGTTCTTTCGGAGCAATCTGTTATTCAAGAAAGATTTCATCTCCATCTAAAGCAGCAGTTCTCAACCTGTGGGTTCTGTTCAATTTGTAACAATGAAAATACATCCTGCATATCAGATATTTACATTACAATTCATAACAGTAGCAAAATTACAGTTATGAAGTAGCAAGGAAAATAATTTTATGATTGGGGGTCACCAAACATGAGGAGCTGTATTAAAGGGTCACAGCATTAGGAAGGTTGAGAACCACTGAAAGGGAAGGAAAATTGCACCTTTTCCCTAGAACTAAGAAAACCAGTCATGGTTCTGGGAGGGGATAATGACACTTAAGTTTGAGGTTCTTAGCTGCAAAGGACTTCTGGGAGTATAGTCTTTGTTGCCAATGAGTGGCATTCATTTGGCCCTTTAGGTGTCCTTTCCCCCAGAGCTTGATTCCTCTAGTCCCTATAGCAGGGCCTGGAGCCAGCCTGACAGAAGACGCAGGAGGACACAGGAGGACACAGCCCTCCTGCTGTGTCTTTGCCATCCCAGGGCAGAAGCAGCAGTACAAGCAGCATTAGCAGCCGCAGCAGTATTAGCAGCAGTAGCATTACAATGAACATCAGCAGCAGCAGTAGCAGCAAGCTTCAGTTTTCCCTGCCAGGATCCAAGAGAGCACAGGCAGTTCGAAGGCATCCTGCTCCACCCTGACTCCACAGAGGAGCTCTACAGCAGTTCTCAAACCTTAGAATTTGCTTTTGGGAGAGGCCTGGAGCAGGGCTGACGAAATAGGGGACTGAGCGGCAAAAACAATGGATGTTGACACAGGCCAAAAGACAAGCCCACGATATTGCCAGACTAGGCCTCCCTAGGCCTTTCTCGATGTGCTGGAAATTGATTGACCTAAATTCTTTTTGCACATTCTTTGGCATTTTCACTCCGACCCATTGAGTTCCCTGGAAACTCTTAACCAATAGCTTCTTTTCTCCTAGAAGTTAAAAGTTTGGGTTTTGTTCTCAGTTTTCCTCTGCCCTGCCTTTACTCCATCCCAGTTCCACATTTCTTTCTAGTTAAGAATTGGCTTTTTTTTTTTTTGTAAGGCTTCAGATCTTACCCATTTATTGTATGCCAGCAGGGGGCTCATTTCTCAGCCCAGTTTCCTAAGCACTGGATGGGAGGGGGGGGGAGGGGAAGTAGTCCCATTTAATGCCCCCCTGACTTCATTACCACAGTTGGTGAGGACCTGTGTTTATAAAATTGCTTAGTACTACCCAGAATCAGTAGGTCCCAGGAACGGGCCCAGACCTTGATTTTCAAAGCCTCACTTAGTCCCAGGAAGTTACAAAGAATAGGAACCAAGTACTGCTTTTTCCAGGCCACTGATTCCTGGTATTCATTTGTGCTCTGAAGCCATGGAATTTCTTTTTCATTTTGCAGCAAGGAGTGAATGACACCATCTTGATAAAGTTCCCTGCTTGAAGTGAAATAACCACCAAGCAGCAACTTTGAAAGGAAGAAATTAATTTTTAAATCTATTTTTAATTTCTAATTATAATTTTTAAAAAAACACAGATTTGGAGAAAGTAACATTTATGTGGACATTTGGTTTCTAGCCTAATGTGGCATAAAAATAAGTAACATAATGAGTGTTAAAAAAAATCAGGTTCATGATGCTTCTCACATCATCATCATTGTGCTTAGATGTCACAACAGTATTATGTGTGATTATGTCAGATTCAGCCTTCTCCATCTCTGAGTGTTGGCAGGTAGGAGGGCTGTTGGCAAGAGGAGGGGTGTTAACCTCAGGATCCTGGATTGATTCCAAGTCTGGTAATTACATTCTGCCAGCCAAAATTCATCCCATAATTTTAATTGGATAAATCCTTCCTGGCCTAAGCTACTGCTCTGCCTGTCAAACTGTTGCCACATTTCACCCCAGAGGTGTCTATGTTTCAGTGGTGAAGGAAGCAATTCCTTTGTGGCTTACATATCAGTTTAAATCTGCAAAATGCTTTGGGAACCCTTGGAATGAAAGAAACTATTTGTATATGTATGCCTTACACTGTATCTGCATACATGATGCAATATATAGAGAGACATATTTCTAATGGGTTAACATGTAGATGTTAACAGCAAAAAGCTGAACTCCAGATAACTGTGATATCAGCCAGAGAACTCTGTAAGCTATCACAGGTCACTGATGTTCTTTCCCTATGTACTATGTTGAATTCAGCTGTAATTTCCCACTCCCAGTGATCATCTCATTGTCTCAAGAGAAATTCCCATGGCAAGACACTGGAACTTCATTGTTTTATGTAATTTCTTTGATCAGAAGATAATAAATGAAAAGACTAGCTTGTTTTTCCATTCTCCCAATCTTCTTCCTTTCCTTCATTTCATAATCATAGCTCCAGGAATAAATAAAGATAAGGAACGTGGATAGCTTCGATCTTGCTCTAACCATCATGTCAACCAAACCTGCTTCTCTACCTGTCTTTTGACTCTCCTCCCCTCCTAATTCCAGAGGTGGATAATGAAACATGATGCCTATCTCTTGACAGAAAAATGATGGACTCAAGAAGTAGAATGAGACTTATATTTTTGGACAAGGTCGATGTGCACATTTGTTAGGGGCAGCCAGGTGGTACAGTAAATAGAGTGCCTGGCCTGGAGTTAGGAAGACTCATCTTCCTGAGTTCAAACCTGGCCTCAGACACTTTCTAGCTGTTTGAGCCTAGCCAACTCACTTAACTCTGTTTGCCTCAGCTTCCTCATCTGTAAAACGAGCTGGAGAAGGAAATGGCAAACCACTTTAGTATCTTTGCCAAGAAAACTCCAAATGGAGTCATTAAGAGTCTGAAATAACTGAAATGTAACTAATGTATATTTGTTATAACAGTTTTGTTTTTCCTCTTTTTTTTTCAGTGGACTTAAGAGAGAAAGTAAGTATTTGTTAATTACAAATAAAAGTTGAAAAAAAAATACAATTCAAGGAAAAGCAAGACCTAAATTGTCCTTGGCAGAAAATACTGTTTTACTTCTTGGACATACCAATCAGATTTTGCTGGAGAAAGTGACAAGAGAGGAGGTGATAGCAAGTACATTTTAGCAATGATGTTGAAAATACATGCCTGTTCTCTACTAGACTAAAGGGCTATTATCAATATTGCCATAAATTTAGCCATGATGCAAACAATATTACCAATGACACTACTTCAGAAAGCATTCCATGTTATGTTACATGTAAAATGCAGATATGTATGATGTTTTCCTTATTTTAAGCATTTTCTTCAGGACTTACTTTCTAAGGTTGATTTTCAATAATATGGGAGTGGAGTTTTTATTTTATGAATTATTTCCTGGTTCCTATTCCTTGTGCTGTCCACTCTTTTGGTCTTATTTATTTAACTGTCTCACACATCCAAAAAAAAAAGTAGTGGGAGCAGAAAAAAGAAATAAAACTTAGAAGTATCAATGACAGTAGATAGGATTGCTATTTTCCAAAGAACCATGAATTCCATGAAAATAAACAAATTGGATAGAAGCTTTTCTGGAATCTAAATTTTATATTTTATAACCATTTAAACCTTTGTATAAAAATCTTCACTAATCCAAATGAGAGAAAGTGAATAAAAAGAAGGTGATAACATAGTCTCCTGGGGCTGCATGAACCTTGGTTGGTCGATTGGTTGGTTGTTGTCCTTCATTCTGAAAGAAAACCAAAATGACATCACTATGCCAGAGCCAAGTTTCAATGTGTCCAACTGTGGCTGATCAAACCAATATGAGCTTGGAATGCTCTACCACAGGTCAGGTACAAACAGTCCATGTGAATATTTGGGGTGGATTCTTTAAATTTGTGTGTCCTGCATTTCCTTTGAAATATTTCAATTCTGCTTTGTTCATAGAGAACAATACTTTCTCAGTATGGCATGCCATACTGAGCAGTCCTCTGTCAGTGTCTCTCATGTCACACAATCAATTCCAAAATTCTTAAGAGAGACCTTGAGGGGTGGCTAGGTGGTGCAGTGAATAGAGCACCAGCCCTGGAGTCAGGAGGACCTGAGTTCAAATCCAGCCTCAGACACTTGACACACTTACTAGCTGTGTGACTTTGGGCAAGTCACTTAACCCCAATTGCCCAATTGCCCTACCTTCCACCCTCCAAAAAGCAAAAGAGAGAGAGAGAGAGAGAGAGAGAGAGAGAGAGAGAGAGATCTTGAGAGTGTCCTTGTATAACTTCTTCTGACCACCATATGAACACTTGCCCTATGTGAGTTCTCCATAAAATGGTCTTTCTGGCAAGCATACATTTTGCATTTGAACAACATAGTCAGCCCATCAGAGTTGTGCTCCATACCATCAACCAAAGGTGTTAGGATAACTCTCTCTCTTTTGTCCCCAGTCTTTCTCACACAGTAATGATAAGATCTCACTCTGTCCTACAAGTACTCCCTCCTCCAAGTTACCAACTGGGTGAGAATCCTAACCTCTAATAGAGACAGAAAGTTTTCCTTTTCACCATAACTTCCAAAAATGGAGCATCCCATGCTAAGAAAATTATACAAAAATCACCCATCCTTCAGTGTATAACATATGTGTCCAACTTATTCCATAGGAAGGTCAGTCCTGATTAGAACTACAAAAATAATATATCCTGTATGTAAGTTCTGTTTCTTCAACAAAATAATTAGTTATATTTTTCTATTGTGCATGAAAAATAATGCATAGGATTAGATAATTATAATGAGAATTTGTAAAGCCACACAAAAATAGCTTTCCAGGGGACAGATACTGTGAACACTTTCAAGGTTCTGATTACATAGAATAGTGAACACTCTATTTATTCAGTAACAAATCAGAACAAAACATTCACAGAAAATCAAGGTACAGCATTCACAATGTTACAACTTAGCATAGATAATCAAAATACAGCATTCACAATGGCTTATCACTAAAATGGCCACATAGTTTTCACCACAGTAGTCACATAGTTTCGAACAAAGTATAATCATTTAGTCAATCAATCACTTAGTAACTCAGTCATTCAATCAATTCAATCATTCAATCATCCTGGTCACAAAATACAAAAGACAAAGTTCTCCACTCATGGGGTACACTAAGTTACAATATCAGTCACTTCTCAGCACTCTCTTAAGGGGTAGTGTAAAATACACAGGCCATTCACTGCTCAGTCACAAATAAGTTACAGTTGCAAGGTCATATGTAAGTTACAACTTCAATCAGTCACTACTCAGTATCAGGAGAGATCTCTTCATCTTCACCCAAGGTAGGCTCTCAGATTCCCTAGATCCCCTTCTATGGTCCCAACTCTTACCTGGATTCACCAAACTGTCACCTGGGTTCAAAGGCAGATAGCTCCCAGCTCCTTGTCCAGCTCTCCATGCAGTCTCTGTTCCACAATGAAGCTCACAGTATTCAATCCACCTTAAATCCCTCACAGTCTCTGTTCCCAGGAAGTCAAGGCTCAACAAAGCCACAAACAGGTTCATGAAAGTACCAGCATCACAGTCATGCTTCCTCAGTCTTTGTTAGCTCCAGCTGGCCCTTGGAAGTCTTCAGCAGCTCCCAGGAGAAGCTGGTAGCTCCCCAGCAGAAGCTCCAGCTGGTTCCCAGAATCAAAATTACTTCGCCCAGGTTCCGAAAATCAAAATCATTCTCTCCAGCCTGGGCCTTTCCTCTTCAGCCTCCAAAACCTGGTTCCAAGAAGATCTGAAATTCCAGGTAGGGCTTCTTCTTATATACCTATTAGCTCCTCCCTGTTCTGCTCCTTCCTGTTACGTCAGCAACTTCCTATTATGTCAGCAACGGGGTTCATACCTTTTGTTTCTTAACAGAGACTTGATCTAATTAATTTCAGACTAGGTGCTAAGTACCTGTTAGCTTTGCCAATATAAAGGGATCAAATTATATTACTATTACAGAATTTTAACAAATGCTTTAAATCAGTTGTTTGTTCATATATTCCGTCACAAATAATTTTGTTATCTATATTTTAGAGAAAACCCTACTAATGCTCTACTTACGTTAACTTTACATCCTCTGTAGTCAAGGGAAAGTACATACAGAACCATCCTTGGATAAGGACAAATCAGGTTTGTAATGCAGTTTTCATAGACATCAATAATATTTTCTTGAATTACTTCAAAATTTACTCTGCCCAGAAATTTTCTCTTTTAAGAAAATCAAATCATTTATTCATTTATATAGAGAGTCAATCTGAAGTATGATTGAAATTTGTTTTAAGTGGTGTTGGTTGGCATTTTAGGTCAATGTGGTATAAGATGTTTGAAAAATGTGGGCTACAGTAAAAGTTTAATGTTTACTTCTTTGCTTTCTGTAGTTACAGGAAGTCCATGCTCTGTCTAGACTTTATCATATAGTTAAAACTGCTTTCTAAGATAATGGTTTTCAATACTGCCTTGTTTAGTTGTGTATGCTATCCTTTTCATATAAAGTAAAAAAAAAACAAACACAAAGATTTGATGTCCATTAAGAGGGTTTAGCAAGTAGCAAGAATGGGACAGAGTAGCCTGCACCCGTGTACCTTAATCATGACTTGAAAATGAACTCTTCACAGTTCAGGTCTTAGTGAATAAAGGCAAAACCCAAACCAAATAAATGCATAACAATATAAAAGAATTTTTTGAAGCATCTGCTGTAGGAAAAACACTATGTAAAGTATTATGGAAAATATAAGGTTTAGATAAGACAAAATCCTTATCTCAAGAAGCTTACAATCTAGTAGGGAATGTCAAGATATTACAAGACACCCTGTTTTCCAGAGCTAAGGCCCAGCAAGGAAGCTGTCCCTGAGTTTGGCATAACAACAATCCTTCGTGCTCCACCCTCTGGATAATCTCAGCTACAGTGAAATCACATAATTATTATATTGTTTTGACCAGCACCAGGTGTTCTCTGAGCTTGGATAAGCACTGGACAAGCTCAGGCCAGTACTCATGTTCTGATCATGAAACCCTACAATGAATCAGATTTATCTTATTGGTGCTGCTACCTCTCATTGTCAGGGATACAGCATACTGCAGAGCTATTGGTATAAGTATTGAGATCCTCCCACACTGCCTCAATTCCCTTCAATTGCCTCAATTTTGGGGCAGATCCCCAATCTATACATCCTTACTTGCAAGCCATTTCCCTCACTTTGAAATTAAACTTATGTTTGATTCCTGACTCTCCTGTCTCTAGCCTACTCTGTTTGGTTCCAGACATCCACAGGTTAGAGGCCAGTTTGGTCCAGTTGACAGGGAACAAGCTAGCAACTTGGACAGCAATAGTACAAATACTTACCTACGTACATTAAAGAATTGCAAAGCAAAGTGCAGGTTTTGGGGGAAAGTCATTATTTACTGAAGAATAGTAGAGAAGAGGGGGGGC
>CM053588.1:214765562-214803153 GCA_028646515.1 Pseudochirops corinnae | reverse complement strand
TTTAAGTATTAGTCACTCCCTGGCTCCTCCCAGGTCCCTCCCTAACTCCACCTTTGTGCACATAATTAGCCTAATGAACTTATGATTGACAGTTTTAGGTCTTTAAAAACTGCCTCTCTACCCCCTGCTCTTTGCAGGTAGGCTTTTTCTAGCAGACTTTTTTCCTATCACACCTCCTGCCCGCTAAAGAGCATTACACTTTGCAGGCTTTCTCTCCCTCCCCCGCTTTGAACCTTGCAAGCTTTTTCTAGCAGGTTTCCTAGCCCCTTTGCCCTAGTGTAACAATAAGCTTTTATAACTCTGCCAAAAGACTGCTGAGCCTGTAATTCTTTTCCGACGCCGAACCTAGAAGGCATTTCAATAGAAATCCCCCCAAAAATTATACCTCTTCAAAACAACTAAACAACAACATTATATCCAATGTACATGAGTGGGAGGAGACGGTATCATTTAATTTGTTATGCTGTCTAATTAAACATTTTTTTTTGTTTTGAACTAATATGTTCATCTAGCTGGTTTAGTGAAAATGAGCATCTTAGTGGAGCTATGGCTCCAAGTAGTTTCTGATCTACATTGAACCTTGAACCTAGAATACTGGGATAACTTTTTCTGGGGTCCCAAATGAGGGAAGGGATGTTTACACATACCTTATCTTAGATTTCCTGGATAGGAGCCATAAGTCAAAAGAATGAGGAACCCCCCCCCCCAAGTGAACCTGGGCCCCTTAAGATTGTAAAAGAAACCGACACAAGGCTTACATTATCATTAGGTTCCATTAAATATAGCTAGTGAAACTTTTTGTCTTCCATGAAAAATCTAATTTTACCCTCATGTATTAAAACATTGAAAAACTCTCATTTTCACTCCAATTTTCTTTCACTTAAGTCACACATGATTCTACATGACTTCACTCAGAAGTGTGGAAATTTCAGATTCAAAAATTATCTTTTATGGGGGAAATTGAGAGTAGTATTTGCAAGCAGCTGTTGGAGGTAGTTGCTTGAAATTAGAATATTATCTTATTCTCAATATCCTACTCCCCTTTCCATTCTTATTTTTTGACTATATCTACAAGAGGAGAAAAAACTGGAAGCACTGGGTAAAGAATGGTGCCATAGACCAACCTCAGCTGAAAAAGAATATTTCATATCCAATAAATTTTGCTACAATTCAACAGTAAACTCACAGCTTAAAAAAAACTACCAGTCATAAACATCACACCCAAGAAGTATTAGACAAATCTCATAAGCAATCAAAATAGAAATGAGAATGACCAGTAAGGCCCATTCTTCATAAAAAGGTGGAAATGGCAGGTAGTATTGCTTTGACTTTGGCAGATGGAAGATTAAATCAATACAGCTATTAGCAAAGCAATAAAGTTGCATCTTTAATGGTTATTTTGACCTAGGGGGATTATAAAGTCATATAAGTAATTCATAATGGTAGCATAACTGGAAAAATATGATATAGAAATCCACTACCATAAAAGTATGCAAAGTAATAAAGAATAAAATAAATATTTGTGGATATGTAATTTTTGAGAATAATAATGGTTTAAAAAATTTACTGAAAAAAAGTTATAAAGAAAAGGCAAGTGTTTGGGATGAAAAATACCCTTCATCCTTAATTTAGTGAAAAAATAAACACAGAGGTCTCTTAGGGTAAGAACAGGAGTTTATTCTCTTCCCCGGGGGAAGAGGGTGATCTTCCCCATGACTCATCATGGAGAAGAGGCAAGTTACAAAAGCTACTGCAGGAATTTATAACTTAACTTAGTCAAGATCCCTCCCGGACTGTTTCCTCTCTCATCAGTGGAAAGGCATATTCGCCAAATTCTTCCCCAACTGGAACAGCAAGAAATGAGGGGGGGAGGGTCCCACCAAGGCAGGGAAAACAGACAAAAGGAAGATAAAAGTGATTGACAGCAGCAATGTAGGAGCAGGGAGGAAGGGAAAGTTAACAACCCCAAATTAAGAAGTTGTCACTCATCCCATACACAAGCAATTCAAAAGAAATTAATCAGCTAAGTTGTCCTAATGCAAAAAGTGGTTTTCAGGTTCATTTGTTAATTTAAGTCCCTATAATTCATCCTTCATTCTCAAAGAAGAAACAACCAGAGAGTGATGCTCTTACTTTCTTACAAATTGGATTTAAGTGAGGCATTTATTGTATTTAGCTTTTACTATATAATGTGAAATTTTTAAGAATGTATCAATATTGCAGTGGAAAGAGAGTGGATTTAGTCAGAGGACCTATATTTCAGTCCTGTTCACTTAATGCCCTGGGTGACAGTAGGCATGTCACAATCTCTCTGGATCTCTGTTTCCCTGAAAAAAAATGAAAAGGATGGAATAGAGTCCCTTTCTAAAGTCCCTTTCAGCTCTAAATCTATGCTCCTTAATGGGAAAAACAAACAAACAAACAACATGGACTTTGCAGAGGCCTCTGATTAAAATCCCACCTTTGATAGTACCTGCGGAGGCTTTGGATGAGTTTCTGTAACCTCCCTGAATCTCTTCATCTGTAAAGTGAAATTGGATTAGATGCCTTTTAAGGTTCCTTCCAGCTCAAAAGTCAGGATTCTATGATTCTGCTCTCAGAGAGCAGTAGATCAGCTATGGTATCAATACCTATATGAGGATGCCCATGGCAGGGTACTCCTTTCAGGATTTCTAAACTGCTATACAAATATTAGTTATCCCAAAGCTCAATGCAATGCACATACCTCTGAATTATTGTGAAGATAAAATGAGATAATCTTCACAAAGTGATTTGTAAATCTTAGAGCACTACATAAGTGCTAGCTTAGTTTTTGGGGGGACAGAAAAGCAGCTGAAGAACATTACTGAGGACTGACCTTCTCTTCTCCAAGAGTCTCAGAGGTTCCCAAAGTGGGCAATACATATAAGTATATGACGTAAGTAAATAAAATAAATAAAAATAAGGGGGCAATGGAAGCATAAGGAAAGAAGAGAATTTTTTAAAAACATTCACACATGTTTCATCTGTTATGTAAGAGTTAAAGTCATAGTGATTACATTATTTTCCAAATGAACACACAAAATACAAGCTGTAACCCATCAGTGGTCAAGCTTACTGACAGGTCTTAACAAACAAGTGTTGGCAGGTAAGCATGTGGCACATTGTCAGGAAGTCTAGCATGCATCAGCAGGAATATGTTCATGTAATGATTTGTTTACAATATGATACTATGCAGTTACATGACACAATCTTGCATCATCAAAATTTCAATACAGGAAAAACCACACACATTTGTAATATATTATTAAATTTGAGATGCATCATTTAAAAAGAAAACTATTTTTTTGAAATGATGAAAATTTAAAAAAAAATTAAAGGATTAAAGAAAGTGGATTTCCAAAGAGACACTGAGTGGTTGGTTGTTGTCCTTCATTCTTGAAGAGGATCAAAATGACATTACTATGCTAGACTCAAGTTTCAGGGTGTCCAACTAAGGCTGATGAGACCAATACAAGCTTACAATGCTGTACTACAAGTTGAGCACAAATAGTCCATATGAGCATTTGGGATTGATTCTCTAAATTTGGACATCTTGTGTTTCCTTTGAACTGTTTCAATTCTGCTTTGTGCATAGAGCACAGCACCTTCTCTGATGTGGGCACGCCATGCTGAGCGGGCCTGTGCCAATGTCTCCCATGTCACACAATCAATTCCAAAGTTCTTAAGAGAGACCTTGAGAGTATCCTTGTATCACTCCTTCTGACTACCATGTGAACACTTTCCCCATGTGAGTTCTCCATAAAATAGTCTTTTTGGCAAGTGTACATTTTACATTTGAACAACATGACCAGTCCATCGGAGCTGTGCTCTCTAAAGCACAGTTTGAATGCTTGGCAGTTTATTTCAACAAACAACCTCAAGTGTCTGATATCTTATCCGGCCAGGTGATCTTTAGAATGTTCCTAAGACAATTCAAATGGAAACGATTCAGTTTCCTGGCATGGTACTTGTATACTGTGCAGGTTTTACAGGCATACAATGAGGCTAGCAAAATAGCTCTGTAGACCTTCAGTTTGGTAGTCAGTTTAATACCTCTTCCCTCCCATACTTTCCTTAAGAGCCTCCCAAACACTGAGCTAGCTCTGGCAATGCATATACATCCCTAGAAAATACACTACCAAGGAAAGTGAACTTATCCACAGCATTCAAAACTTCTCCATTTGCTGTAATCAGTGGTTCCATATATGAATGGTGTGGTAGTGGCTGATAGAGCACCTGTGTGTTGTTAGGCCAAAATTAGTACAAGCAGCAGAGAATTGATCCATACTTTGCTGCATCTCACCCTCAGAGCCTGCACTGAGTGCACAATCATCTGCAAACAGAAACTGCACCAACACTCCCTCCATTTTAGTCTTAGCCTTTTCAAGCTGAAGAATTTGCCCTCAGTGTGGTAGCTGATCTTGATGCTGTGTTCATCCTCATTGAAAGCATTTGACAACATGGCTGAAAACATCATGCTAAAAAGCATGGGAGCAAGCCTACAGCCTTGTTTCACTACACTGATGGCTGAGACAGCATGTGAGCATTGTCCATTATCTAACACCTGGGCAAGCATGTCATCTTAAAATTGATATACAATGTTGATGAATTTCTCAGAGCATCTCAGGACCTTCTCATCATTAACAATGTCTTCCATTTAAGTAAATGCAATAAAACTCTGTGGATGTACCCTCACAGCAAACAGTGGCAGTTAATAGACTATGTGATTATAAGGAGAAGAGACAGACAGGATATGAGAGTGACAAGGGCAATGTGTGATGCGGAGTGCTGAACTGATCACAGCCTTATCTTCTCCACGCTAAATATTTGCATTGAACAAAAGTGGTGTCCCCAAGGCAAAATGACTATCAAAAGAATTAATGTTAACAGATTAGAGCTCATTTCTGAGGCAGAAAAGTTTGTTGCTAACTTGGAGGGAAAGTTAAACCAACACACAGCTGCCAACAGTGGAGCAGAAAAGGAGTGGGCAGCTTTCAGAGATTTCATGTATAGCACTGCATTTGCTCATCTGGGTCAGAACACTTGCAAACATCAAGACTGTTTTGATTAAAATGATGGGGAAATTCAGAAGCTGCTAAATGAAGAATGAGAACTATACAGGGTTTACCAGCAGGGCATCTCTAAGAAGGTGGCATTTAATTCCATCAAAAGTAAAGTACAAGCAAAGATTAGAGAGATACAGAATTCTTAACTCAGTAAGAAGGCAGATGAAATTCGATTTAATCCAAAGTGCTTTTATGATGCCCTGAAGGCTATTTATGAGCCAAAGACCTATAGTGCATCTCAACTACTCAGTGATGATGGAGCCACATTGCTTAGTGATAAGGATATGATCATAGAGAAATGGACTGAACACTTCCACAGTGTTCTCAACAGACTATCATCAATCAACTATTTAGCAACTAAGGCCACTGACCATTTATCTCAAATTGAAGTCAAACCCTCCCTAGCTGCAGTTACAATTGAAGAAGAGGTTTTGAATGTCATTAGGCTCCTTTTGTGTGGCAAACCACCTGGTGCTGATTGTATTCCAGCTCAGATTTATAAGGCAGCGGGTCCATTACTCATACAAAAACTGACTGAAATTTTCCAGGTTGTATGGCAAGAGGAGGTTATCCCCCAGGAGTTCAAGGATGCTTCCATTGTTCATTTCTATAAAGGGGCACTGAGTAATTTGTTTTTTTTTTTTTAAAAGAGGCAGTAGGTCAAATAAGTTTGGGAACCTCTGGTATAGTTTTTGGACATTTTCAGTCCTTTGGGGTACTCTGGGGGGAGCATATTTGCTCTTGGGCAAAGCCGTGATGAAGCAGTATATGGGTATAATGTTGTCCCTTTTCTTCCCTTTTGCCCATAAAATTTGGACTGGATTGCCTTCCTTGTCAGGCAGAAATACGGGTGCATTTGAATGCTGATGTCAACCAAAGTGACTGACAGGTGGCACAGTGAATAGAGTGCTCCGCCTGGAGTCAAGAAGATAGGAGTTCAAATCTAGCCTCTGACACTTACTGGCTATGTAAACATAGGCAGGTCACTTAATCCCTGATTGTTCCAGTTACCTTATCTGTAAAATGGGGATAATAATTACACCTACCTCTCAGGATTGTTATGAGGATCAAATGAGATTATAATTGTAAAGTGTTTAGCATAGTACCTAACATATATTAAGTGATAGCTAATAAGTGTTAGCTATTAGCTATGTCAACCCTGAAAACAAATTACCAAAGACTCACAGAGGTTTTGCAACCACTGTTAACTCTAGAATTACCAAAGAGCTCAGCTCACACAGGTTATCACAACCATAGTTAACTCTGAAAAATAAAATAAAATAAAAAAACAAAGAGATAACAGAGGTCATAAGCAAAAAAGCTATCTTTATTCCAGTGGAGGAGGGAAACTAGACACATGCTGGGGTCCCCTCTAGTAGGAGACCCACTTTAGTGTGGGCAAATCTTAATAAATATACCAGTGGCTACACAGTGAGCTGTAGCCCTGACAGTGAGTGGTAACAGCAACAATTAGACAAGTTTGACTCATAGCAGGGCTTCATGACAAGAACATGGGTCCTTCAGGTGCTTGTCTGAATTCAGGGATCACCTGATGCTGATGTGAAGCAATTCTGGTATTTTGCTGTGGCTGAGTTCATCCAAAGAGTGATCACAAAGGACTGTTGTTATGCCAAGCTCAGGGTACAGCTTTCTTGCTGGTCCTTAGCTCTGGAAAACAGGGTATCTCCTAATAGTAAAATAGGAGGGGTGGTCTTGGCATGGGGATCCTGTCAGCTATTATGTAGGCTGGTGGCAACTAACATAGGGAATCAGGTGTGTGGGACCACAGCACTCCCATAGTTCAAGAGAACTGCTTACTGCTTGACATTCTGGTTCAAAGATAGGGAAAGATGGGACATCCTGACCTGTAGCTCCTACCTACAAAGAGCTCCTAGGACCTGCGTTCCTATCTTTTAAGACTAGTAGTTATGCTAAGAGGGGCGGGTAGGTGGCGCAGTGAGTAGAGTACTGGCCCTGGAATCAGGAGGATCTGAGTTCAAATTTGACCTCACACACTTGACACACTTACTAGCCGTGTGATTTTGGTCAGGTCACTTAACCCCAATTGCCCTCCAAAAAAAACAGGAGGAGTTATGTTAAGAAACCTAGATTGGACTAGGAACTAAAATAATCAATTAGAAACCACTGTTGAGCTAAATCCAGACAGATGGGAAGCCAGAGAAGTTTTCTGAAAGCAGGTCAGAAGGCTGGGAGAACATTCTAAATCCAAACGTTGTTCCTCATACTTCCCTTGATTCCAATGTTAAAAGTCCCTGATCCCATGAGAACTCTCAAAAATTCAACCTCTTCTTTAATCTCTTTGATAACCTGAAAGAGAAGGTGCTTCAGGGCTATTCCTGGGGTATCTCAAAGAAATGGGAGTAGAAGAAGGTTTATAGAATGGATGAAGTTTCCCAACAGGGTGAAAGATTTGACAGTTTCTTGAAATTTTACCTTACAAGTTTCAATAAACCATGTGGCCACAGAGAAGTTAATTACCTGTGATTGTCAGTTTAGAGGGTCAATACAGCAGGAAATTTCCAAGAAGAAAGGTTGGAGATAGAGCCACTAAGAACTATATAACTTAATAAACTATATTTTATGTCATACTTAGATTCATTCAGAACCTAAGTCATCAAAGATTTTTCTTTTCCCTGCTACTTGAAGCCACTTTGATTGGGCTTCAAGCACATGTGCACATCTATCCAGGCTTGTGGGACCACTGGGCTGGTGGCTGGAGTAGCATGCCACCTGGTGGGCAAAATTATACATTACTTTTCCATGGCAGTTAATGGAAAAGGTACATCTTCCCTTTGAGTATATGGGCCCACTGTGGGCTACTTATTTTAGCACAGTGCCGAAAGTGTCACCTTGAACACCCACCAAGTATACATATAACTGACATCACTGTTAAAAATAGAACATTAAATTGTGAGTCAGGGTTTCAGATTTCTCTATCCATTTCTTACTTGCTTTATGATTTTGTGCCTCTTGCTTTCCTGTCCATGTCTATCATGTTGTTGATATAAGCTCTTAGAGGAAATGTACTTATTTGGGGTTTTTGTCCTTATGAACCCAATACCTTGCATAATGTTTTATTCTCAGAAGACATTCAATCTGTGTCTGCTGAATTGAGTTTAACTGAATTGAATTTTTTTAAAAAAAACTGTAAAATAGAAAATGGTACAAGAATAATACATAATTCTTCCCTACATCATAGGAATATTATGAAGATTATTATATAAAATGTGAAATTGCTGCCAAACAGAATAAAATGAGAGAGAGAGAAGCCCAAAAGCATTAGCAGTATTGCCCAGAAGAGGAACCAGCAAATGGGTAAAACCAAGGACGATTTTCCCCCTTGCAAGGTAGAGGCCTTGTGACTTCACTGAAATTCTTTACTGAGAAAAAGAAGTTGATCAGAAAATAAATCACATTAGGATCAGGAAATAGATAAATTAATGCAGGAAAAAAAGGAATAAATATCAACCAGGAGACAATAAGAAAGGATCAAAAGTATCTCTGGAACTTATACGTTGCCTATTTATTTTCTTTAAGCCCCTCCCAGAAGAGAAGGAAAGCCAGTTGAGGGAAAGGCTTATTTAACATTTCTGACAGGACAAATAGAGAACACAGAACCATTAAAAGGATGTTTTGGTGTTAAGAGAGACTTTTAAAAGATAGTGAACATTTACACAAAGATTTTATTGTAGGAAACATGATTATGAAGTCACTGGGAATGACTTGAGATGTGTTTGGAGTGACTCAAGATCTAGAATAAAAGAATATGACACAGACTTTGTGAGAGAGGGCAATTTGTGACATTTTTAAAGCTATATCTGCAGAAGAAAATTAATTGCTGGCAAGAGTCTGCAAGTAATACCAATAACTAGTAGATCAAGAATGACAACAGTAACAACTCACATTTATGTAGCTAGCACCTTAAGATTTACAAAGGGCTTTCTCCACAGCAACTCTGCAAGGTGTCTTTGTACATAGTTGGCAACAATTGTTGCCTTGTACAAGTATTGTTTCCATCCCATAGGAAACTGAAAGAATAGAAGTACTGATTTGCCAGTAATTATCCCACTACCATTGGAGACGGGATTCCAACCCAGCTCTATTGACTCCAAATTGTCTCTTGCTGCCTCTCATAATAATTGTTTACATATTGTTAAAGAAAAAATTATTGCTACCAAATAAATTCAACAAACAATTGTTGCCAATGATGTGCAAAGACACTGCCAAGTGCTGGTGACAAAAAGACAAAAATGAACTAGTACCAGACATTAAGGAGCCTGCATTCTACTTGAGGTATTCAGCACGTACACAAATAAACACAATCAGACATTTTCAAGAGGAAAAGACCACCAACATGTGAGGATGATACATATAGCAATATCTTAGTCAAAGTTGAGGTATAGAAAGGGAAATACCATACACCACAGGGGGTCGAGTGTGTGCAGAGAAGACAAGTACCTCTGGCGTGAGGACTGCTGAGCCCTTTCCAGGGCTGCTTTCCACCTTTGGTGTCCACCTCATCCACCTAACTCTCACCTGTGACTCCAAAAAGCTAGTGGCCCCAACCTGATAAGCCATTTCAGCAGATGGGCTAAAGCAGGTCGAGAATAACCAACAGGGCTCAAAACCATCAGTGAGTGAGGGGGGTGTCCACCCCAAGCATGTGAAGATTTCCCTTTGTAGAATGGGCAGATGAGAACAATTTGTTCCAATGACCATGAAGGCAGCTGAAGCAGGTGCTCTGGAATGCTTAGATCTTGGTTAGACATCAAAGAAACCAAGGTCATTCACTGCATCTCAAGCCATTACCAATTGTCTTGACTCTGTCCTGCCACTGGAGTGTGATGACTCTGGAAGAGAGAGCAAGGCCAATAACTCTGTGCAACTGTGCCCGGCTTTAATCCAATTTGGGCACAAATCAAAAGACATCAATCACCCATATCATTTTACCATTTTAACCTATCTCAAAGTCCTGTGGTGACAGACAAGTGATGAAGAAGCAGGTGCATATACTGGGAGCTGTAGTCTAAACTCCGTACACAGGTGGCTCAGGCCATAAGGTCATCTTCTCACTGGAAGCAGTAGTAGGATTTGCCAGCCCCCTGGGTGTCCGAGCAGTCTTTTAAGGACCACACTTCTCACCTCCTGTGAAGAAGGGTCTAGAAAAAAATGCCCTAAAAATTGTCTGCTTACCCAACCCTGGCCTATTTATCATGGTAGTTAGGGATCTTACGCTGTGGTCAAAACATACATATACACAAAAAAATGTACAAAAATTTTTTAAAAGATGATTGCACTCACCATCAATACATGGAACATGGGAACACTTACATACAAAACAAAATCCAGTAGACCTGAAAGATGAACAACTCTTGTTGCGAGAGAACTCAGCCAGTATCTCATCCAAATAGCAGCCTTAAGTGAAACAAGGCTAGCATATGAAAGGCAGATTACTGAAGTCAGAGCTGGATACGCTTTTTTTTTTGGAGGGCAATTGGGGTTAAGCGACTTGCCCAAGGTCACATGGCTAGTTTTGTGTTAAGTGTCTGAGGCTAGATTTGAACTCAGGTCCTCCTGACTCCAGGGCTGGTGCTGTATTCACTGCACCACCTACCTGCCCCTGGATATACATTTTTCTAGCATAGTCACAGTGAAGGGGAGTGCCATGAAGCTGCTGTATGATTTACAATAAAAACTAATCTAGTCAACAAGTGTGTATGCCTCCTAAAAGGAGTGAACTACAGGCTCATGGTAATGCTATTGCCACCATCATCAGTACCTATGCTCACACCATGAACCCTGATGAGGTCAAAGAAAAATTTTATGAAGGCCTATCATGTGCCAAAATCAATGTGCCAAAAAAGGAAAAGCTCATAATTCTGAGTGACTTTAATGCTAGAGTAAGCTCAGATTACCAGACATGGCAGAGAGTCCTTGGGAGAAATGAAGCTGGGAAAAGCAACAACAATGGCCACTTAGTACTGAAGACTTGTGTTTCTCATGACTTTCTCATCACCAATCACTGTCTTCTGTTTACCTAAAAGCAATAAAACTTGCAACAAACATTAGCAGTTAATAGACTATGTCATTATAAGGAGAAGAGACAGAGGATGTGAAAATGACAAAGGCAATATGTGGCACAGTGTGTTGGACAGATCATAGATTCATCCTTTCCAGGCTAAATATATGCATTCAACAAAAGCAGTGGCCCCAAGGCAAAATGACTACCAGAAGAATTGTCAATAGATTAGAGCTCTTTTCTGAGCAAGAACAGCTCATTATTAACTCAGAGTGAAATTTGAACCAACACATGGTTGACAATAGTCAAGCAGAAAAGGAGTGGGCAGCTTTCAGAAATTTGGTATACAGCACTGTATTTACTCATCTGGATCATAATACTTACAAACATCAAAACTGGTTTAACTAAAATGATGGAGAAATTCAGAAACTTTAAATGAAAAATGAGGACTCCACAGGGTTTACCAGCAGGATAATTCATTCATCTCTAAGTAGGCAGCATTTAACTCCATCAAAAGCAAAGTACAAGTGAAGCTTAGAGAGATGCAGGATTCTTGACTCAGTAAGAAGGCAGGTAAAATTCAGTTTTATTCTGATAGCAACAATCCAAAGTGCTTTTATGATACCCTGAAGGCTATTTATGGGCCAAATGACAAATGATGCATATCAATTACTCAGTGATGATGGAGACACATTGATTGGTAACAAGAATATGATCCTGGAGAGCTGGGCTGAACTCTTCCATTGTGTTCTCAACAAATCATCATCAATCAATGCTAAAGCCATCAATGGCTAGTTCAAGTTGAAGTTAATCCCTTTCTAGAAAATTTCCAACTGAAGAAGAGGTTTTGAATGGTATTAGGTTCCTCTCTTGTGGCAAAGCACATGGTGCTGATTGTATTCCAGCTGAGATTTACAAAGTAGGGGTCTATTGTTCATACAAAAGCTGACTGAAGTTCTTCAGGTTTTATGGCGAGAGGAGGTTATCTCCTAGGAGTTCAATTCCATTGTCCATTTCTATAAAGGTAAAGGAAATAGATTGTCCTGTGACATTTACAGGGGGGGGTCTCTGTCTTAGTCATTGCAGGTAAGATTCTTGCCAGAGTCCTCCTTAATTGGTTGATCCTTCACCTGAGAAATGGTCATCTACCAGAGAGCTAATATGGCTTCAGAAAGGACCAAGGGACAGCTGATATGGTGTTTCCTACCTGACAAGTTCAGGAGAAACGCCAGGAACAGAGTAGAGGTCTATACACAATATTTGCATATCTGACCAAGGCCTTTGATACTGGTAGCCATAAGGGCTTATGGAAAATTATATCAAAATTTGGTTGCTCAGAGGAGTTCATCAGCATTGTATTTCAATTTCATTGTTATATGCCTGTGAAACCTGGACAGTGTGCCAGTGCCATGCCAGGAAACTGAATCATTTCTATTTGAATTATCTTGGGAAGATTCTGAAGATCACCTGGCAGGATAAAATATCAGACACTGAGGTCCTTTCTTGAAATAAACTGCCAAGCATTCAAACTCTACTTCAGAGAGCACAACTTTGATGGGCTGGCCACATTGTTCAAATACAAAATGTATGCTTGCCAAAAAGACTATTTTATGGATAACATGGGAAAAGTGTTCACATGGTGGTCAGAAGAAGCTGTACAAGGACACTTTCAAGGTCTCTCCTAAGAACTTTGGAATTGATTGTGTTACATGGGAGACACTGGCAAAGGATCGCTCAGCATGACATGCCCTCATCAGAGAAGGTACAAAATTGAAGTAGCTCAAAAGAAAGGCAAGATGTGAAAATTTAGAGAATCCACTCCAAATGTTCACATGGACTATTTGGCCCCAGCTTGGTAGAGCATTCCAAAGTCATATTGGTCTGATCAGCTACAGTCAGCCACCTGCAACTTGACTCTGACACAGTGATATCATTTGGTCCTCTTTGAGAAAAGACAATAACCAACTATGCACCAGGCTGCGCTAAGTACTGGGGATACAAAGAAAAGACAGCCACTGCAGTCATAATTTAATGGGGGAAGCAATATAAAAATAAATGTGCAAAGTTATGTAAAGAATAAATTGGAAATAATCAACAGAGGAAAATACTAGAATTAAGAGAGATTGGGAAAGGCTTACTGTAGAAGGTAAGATTCTGACTGGAACTTGAAAGAAGTCAGGGAAACCAGGAAGTAGTGAGGAAGAGGGAAAGCACTGTATGCATGCAGGACAAACAGTGAAAATGCCCAGAGCAAAGAGATGAAGTGTTTTCTCAAGGAAGAGCAAAGAGGCCAATGTCACTGGACTGCAGAAAACATGGAGGGATAGGAGTTTTAAGGTGTCAGAAGACTCGAAAGGTAGAAGGAGGCCAGAATTATGAAGGGCTTTGAATGCCAAACAGAGAATTTTATATCTGATTCTGGAAATGATAACTTAGCACAGTGCCTGTCACATAGTAGGTGCTTAACAAATAGACAGCCACTGGAGTTAAATGTAAGGTAGACTTTGTGTGTCTTATTGCCCTTGTTAGACTATAAGATCCTGGAAGGCAGAGATCATGTTTCATGATCTTTTACCTCCAGCACCTAGCACCTAGAACAGTGCCTTGTACATAGTAGATGGTCAGCAAATAATTTTTTGAATGAAGGAATAAATCCTGTCCAAAAGAAGCTAAAGGAAACCATTTGGGAGCAGAGGTTTATCTAAGGAGATGCAATTGCTATAAATGTGAATCTGAGAAAAAGTGACACATGTGAGGCATATATTGTTTGGTATAATTTGTATAAGGGGAAAACGGGTGCATTCACTCTTATTGCTCAGAAGAGACAGGTGACAGCACTGGCAACTAAAATGGAATATAGTCTATATTAATGATAATGCAATAGTCAAAGAAATGAATAGTTATCTCCATATCTATACTCAGTTTGCATAGGAAGAGATACTCCATAGAGGTTCTTATGATGAAGCTACCTGATTGTCAGACAAGTATATCCAAGAACCAGGAAGAAAAGTTCACATTGGCATGGCAGGATATAAAACAAAACTGAATGTCAGAAAGGTGTTTCAATTTTCTCACATCTTCTCCAAGATTTATTATTTTCCTGTTTTGTCATGTTAACCAATCTGATAGGTATGATGTGGTACCTCAGAGTAGTTTTGATTTGCATCTCTCTAATCAATAGTGATTTAGAGCAATTTTTCATATGACTATAGATAGCTTTAATTTCTTCATCTGAAAACTTTCTGTTCATATCTTTTGTCCATTTATCAATTGGGGAATGACTTGTATTCTTGTAAATTTGACTCAGTTCTCTATATATTTTAGAAATGAAACCTTTAGACTATCTCAATACTTTTTCTTTAAAAAGGAAGTAAAGAAAAATGAGCTCAACTTGCTCAGGGGCAAAAAGGAGAGAAAGGCTGGGGCACAGGGTTAGGATCTTACTCCTAGTATACTCACATTTTTTCCAGCTTGACAATTTTACACACACACACACACACTGTTTATTACCTCTCCCAAAACATAAGTTTAAATAAAACCGTTTGACAGAAGTTCAAGAAAGTTAATCCTGCATGGTTCAACACAAGCTCAGGATGTTGGGTATAATTTAATTTGCAATTTGAACAATTAGTTAAATGTGTTAGGATAGGACTAGGACTCTCTAGTATAAAGGAAATTTCTAATGAGAAGTCTATCAAATTCAATATAGAAATAGAATTTGCTGATTAAATTATATTTACCCCCAAACTTACTCCCTTTCAAACACACTTATCTGTCAAGGGTATCACTCTCCTTCTAGTCACCCTGTTTTGCAACATTGGCATCAGTCTCAGTTCCTCATTCTCCCTCACCTAACATATCAAATTGGTGTTCAAGTTAATTCTACTTCCATGACATCTCTTATGTCCAACCCCTCTTAACAAAAACCATCCTAGATCAAGTCCACATTGCCTTCTAAATAGACTATTCTAATAGTCTCCTAATTGGGTCTCCTCTCCAATTCATCCTCCTTTACAGTTACCAAAGTGATTTTCCTAAAGCACAGGTCTGTAATATCACTGTCTTGCTCCATAAACTCCGGTAATTACCTATTACTTCTAGGATCAAAAGGAAACCTTTGTGGGGAGGAGCACATTTAAAGCCCTTTACAAGTTGGATCTAACTGACTTTTCTAGGGTTATTTATTACACATTATCCCCCCTTCTGCCTGGTAAGGAATGCCATCCAGTCCAAATTACAAGGGCAAGTAGGAGGAAGCAGAGATAATTATACCTATATTCTACTTGGTTCAGCCAAACTGGCCTTACTATCTGTCACACTCCTCTCATCTCTGCGCCTTTGAATAGGCAGGCTATCACTTCACCTTCATTTCTTAGAATTTTTAGCTTCTTTCAAAGTTCAGCTCACATGCCACCTCATCCTCTACTCAAAGAGGAAGGAAGGAAGGAAGGAACGAAGGAAGGAAGGAAGGAAGGAAGGAAGGAAGGAAGGAAGGAAGGAAGGAAGGGGGGAGAGAGAGAGAGAGAGAGAGAAAGAAAGAAAGAAAGAAAGAAAGAAAGAAAGAAAAAAAGGAAAGAAAGAAAGAAAGAAAGAAAGAAAGAAAGAAAGAAAGAAAGAAAGAAGACATTTGAACTGTGCTCCTTTATCTCAACCTCAAATAACCAACTTTATATCACTCTTTTGTTTCTACCAGTCACATAGGAAAAGGTATCCCTCCTCCATTTCAAAACTATTTCCCGGTGTTCTCAATTCCCCTTCTTCTTAACTCTTAACAGATTTTGCATTCACAATTACTCTCTTCTTCCGTTCCACACTTATTCCCTTAATTATCCTCCTCAACTGCCTCCTTGCCTTCTGTCCTTCAGATGAACTCAGGAGTCCTTTATCTAAAAATAAAAATTAAAAAAAACCCTAATCTTACAGTTCTATTTTTCTCTTTTTAAATGCCAAACTTCTGAAACAGGTGATATAGAGCTGATACTTTATTTTCTTGTTACTCATTCCCTCCTAGACTTCTTTCAATCTGACTTCATACTCAGTTTAAACTGTAGTACTAAAGGTCACCAATGAGCTCTTTCTAGTCAAATTATTTGTCAGTACTCAATTTTCTTGACCACTTAGAAACACATGACACTGTCAAATCACTTCTTTTTTAAAATTCCCCTCTGATTTGGCTTCTATGATTCTTTATCATCATGGTTCTCTTTTAATTCTTGTGATTTTCTTGGCTTCATTCATTTCTCCTTCATGCTAATTATGGGTATCTCTCAAGGCAAAGTATTTGGTTTTCTCTTCTCTATTTACACTGCTTCAGAAACAACATGCTTTTTGAGGACTTCAGCTATCACTTTTGTATTGATCACTCCCAAATCTATATCTTCAACACCAATTTATTATCAAAAGTCCAGTTTCATATTTTCAGCAGCCCTTATTATTTTTGTTTGACTGAACATGAATAGTTTCCATTTAAATTCTAACCTCATAAATATAGTAAGAGATTACCAAAAGATTCTACGAAATGTTGATGAATGACAGGATATAAAACAAAACTGAATGTCAAAAATGGTTCTAGCACTGACTTACTGAATCCTTACAGATCCCTTGCTCATTTGTCCTTAATTTTCTCATATATAAAATGAGAGTATTAAAATTAATAAAGTTTTTATTTTGTGTGGGTTAGTGATTACCAAATGTTCTATACATGTCAATAATAATATCATTTTCTATGCTAACTCTTAGTACTTGGTGCTATATTATACTTTTCTTCCCTAGTCTTGCAGCAAACACAATACCACATCTGTTTTTTCAACTCCTCTGTTTTCTATGAAGAGGCACCTGTTTAGAAAGTACCTAAGGACTTGCTTCTTTTTTGTTTTTTGAATAATTAAAGCCCTGCTGAAGTGTTGGCTGACATCTGGATACACTCTGAAAGACTTGGCTATGCTTTTCTGGCTCCTGGGAGGTGCACATAGTATAATGTCATGGATGAAAATGTGGTGATGTGCTTCATTTTGCAGCATCAATTTTATTCTTGCTTTGTTATTTCCCCATTGCAGTGAATGAGGGATGCCACTTTGTTGCTGCTGCACTGAGATTAAGGGAAAAGAGTCGAGCTCCAGAAATTTAATGTGCCATATAATGCCTGGCTTATTTTCATCCTGGCATTGACTTGAATTGATGAAACTCACTTGGGATTGTTCTACAGAATCAATATCACGGGACTTCAAAAATTTTATGAGCTGGTTCTGAAATAATTTATTTTAGGAGACATAAAAGTCAGAAGTCTCAAATATTGCCAGTGGTAATGAAGAAAGGTAAACTATGTTAAAGTATTTAATGCCACTACAATACCACTACCTATGAAAGGAGTATACTTTTTTTTTTTATCACCATTGTATTCCAAATTATTTCTAGGATTTTTTTTGTTTGTTTTTTGTTTTTGGGGGGGAGGGGGGAAGGCAGGGCAATTGGGGTTAAGTGTCTTGCCCAAGGTCACACAACCAGTAAGTGTCAAGTGTCTGAGGTCACATTTGAACTCAGGTCCTCCTAACTCCAGGGCTGGTGCTCTATTCACTGTGCCACCTAGCCGCCCCAATATTTCTAGGATTTTTAAAAATGAGAGCATAGGGTTCTATTTAAGATGATCACATGGATTGCTTGAGAAATATATTGGTGTCCTGAAAATATGAAAAGAAACAGAAGGCAGCCTCTACTATGGCACAGAATGGAACAATTTTGTTATCTGCCACTGAGGTCATAAATCAATCAAAGCAAAGCAAAGATTTTAAACTAAATTTCAATTATAAATGTACTATTGCTTATATACTTGGGCTTAAAATTGGCACAAGTCATAATAACCATTATTACTATCAAAATTATATTGAATTAATATCAATCAACTAACAATTTATAACTTCCTACTATATGTCAGTCATTGGGTCTACATATATACAAGTCCAAGTGCCTTTAAGAATCTCATACTGATTTTAAGGTTATATAAGATTGCTGATAAATGCAACCAAAGAGATTACTCAGTTCAGTGACCATCTGATTATTACCATTAAGCACTTATTATTACTTAGCACTATGTACTGCACATAGTAAGAACTTCATAAATGCCTTTTCATTCATTCATTTGAGCAAGTCTTATGTGCTTATCAAAATTTTCTCCATTATAATGGATGGTGACCTTGATAAACTTGAAACAAGTTTGTTTTTTAAGTGATTCTAACACATGGCAATATAGCTCATGTGTTTGCAGATGACACTGTACTAATTATATTAAGGTCCAAATGGTTTTTAGGGCTATACTGTGGACAAGAGAAAGATAAAAGAAAGACTGCTTGGGAGAGAATGGCCAACAATAATAAAGAAAAGTTAGAAATGCACAGTTCTCAGTTTGCTTCTGTCTTCACTGTTCAAGAAAATGATCTTTGTGCTGAAAATAACAAAACAAAACAAAAAGGCTAATAGGGAGTTTATCCTAAAGGTAAAGGGACAGTAAGAAAGTATTTAGTTGTCCTTTATAAATGCAAGTAGCCTGGCCCAGAGGCAGGCAGCTAGTGCAGTGGATAGAGTTCTAAGCCAGAATTCAACCTCAGACACTTCCTAGCTATGTGACCCTAAGCAAGTCACTTAAGGTTTGTCTTAGTTTCCTCAACTGTAAAATGGAGATAATAATAATGCCTCCTTCTCAGGTTTGATCTAAGGATCAAATGAGATATTTGCAAAGTACTTAGTACAGTGTCTGGCACATAATAAGCACTTCATAAATACTTGTCCTCTTCCTTTTTCCTAGATGAACTACATCCTTAGATACTACATGAGTGTGTATCATTGCCAAAACGTCAGTGTTTGAAAGATTGTGGATAATGGGAAAGGTACTAAAGGACCAGAGAAAGGAAAATATTTAACCCATTTTCAAAAGAAGGGAATGAATAGAGTCCCTCAAGACCAATAAGCTTGACTTCCATTCCTGAGAGAATTATAGAACAGATTATTTAACATCTGAATCTACGCTTTGTTTACTTACTTGTATATATGTTTCACCCCCAAGAGAATGTAAACTCTATGAGGGGAGAGACTATTTAATTTTTGTTTCTGTATCCCCAGAGCCTAGCATAGTCCCTGATACATATTAGCTCCTTAATAAGCTCTTGTACAATAAATATGTAATAGAGACCTGGTTAATGGAACCCCACCCTTAGAGTATGTAGTACTCTGACTGCTACCAACCCACACGGAAAAGGCTGAGAAGCCTGTTTCCCAAATGGAATGGTGACATGTAACAGAAAGGATCTGATCTCCAGTTCAAAGAAAGCACAGGTATTCTATTTCCAGTCCTTTTAACCATGTGAAGAGGACCTGCAAATCAATTGGCTACTAAGCCAGAAATGAGAATACCTTCAAAAGGCATTAACTGGCCAGGTTTCCTCTTCCCTAACTAGCTATGTTAGAGTGAGGAGGCCAGGACTGCAAAAATCCCTTGCTGGGGATAAAAGCCTGAGGACTTTTATCTCCCCACCTGGGCTACTGTCATGTGGCCTATAAGCTGATGGTCCTACTTCTTGCTTATGACTCTAGTGGGTCAGAAATGACTTATGACTTTACCTAAAAGGAGAAGGTATATTATATATGTCTAAGATTTAGTGAGATTTGAAAGGATAGAACAGTGAGCACCAGAAATTTAAAAGCTGATCTGTATTCTTAGATCTCCCAGAAGCAAATGTGTGAAGTGGCAGCAGACATCTTGAAGTGCAACCTATGTGTCCCAGATCAGTGGTAGTTGAAACCCAGATGTGCGTAGTAAAGCTATGCAGCATTTGGAAGTAAACTCATTGGAGCAAATATCTTGTAGAAACTGTTTTAAGTTTAAGACCACTATCCCTAGGGACTGAAGAAATAGAGGAGAGAGTGTGCCCCTAGGTGTTCAGGATGGAGTAGGTAATGGGCTTACTTTTGTTCTTGCTATATATTTTTAATAAATATGCCTTTTTAAAAGTTACTTGTTGTTAATTAGTTGAATGATACTGAAGTCTAATCATTGATGATTGTATCTGGAAGAACACATTGGAATGAGGGCTTGTGCTAGTGGCATCACTTAGATCCTTCAGGTATATCTCTAGAACCCTGAAGGGGAAATAAGCTTTGCATGGGGGACCTGACTCATCAGTGTGCATGTGAACAGGGATGAGGGTGCCTAGAGTTATATACAAATGAACAGAAGAGATGGTTAGTGAACATCTAGAAAGGGAATAGGTGATAACAAAAGCACCATCATGGTTTCATCAAAAGCAGATGACATATACAGTACCTTCCAACTCCATGAACCATAAAATAAGATGACTATTTCAATTTTGGCATAATTATCATGTGAAATAACACTGGTTTTTGAGATGAACATTGTATGTTCTGATCCCAAATTTTCTTTCTGCACAGTCCCCCTCTCCCAGTCACACAATGGGAGAAGGGATTCCTGTAGAATCCTATAAGTGTATCAGTCATTGCTTTTGACCACACTAACTCTTTGTGAATCCATTTGGGGCTTTCACGACAGAACTATCATATAATGACCCTGGCCCAAAAATGGCCATTTTATAATATAGGTTACCCATCTGTTTTATTGGATAATGTAGTTTAAAGAGAAGTAACATGGCACAGTGGATAGAGGACTTTCAGTCACTTCAATGGTGTCTGTTTTTTGGAACCCCATTTGAGGCTTTCTTGGGAAAGATACTGGAGTGACTTGCCATTTCCTTCTCTAGCTTATTTTAAAGATGAACAAACTGAGGCAAACAGGGTTAAATGACTTGCCCAGGATCACACAGCTACTTAAGATGAGTCTTCCTAACTTCAGTCCCAGCACTCTCCACTGCGCCACCTAGCTGCCCCCAAGAGTATCAGCACTGCTATCCAGAAGCATGGGAGACCTGGCTCTGGCAGTGTCAAATTCTAAAACAATTCCATCAGTTGCAGGGACTCCCTTTATAGGAAAGAGGAGTGGGTATGGGGTTTGAAAATACTAGCCATCAGTAAATTGATCATTTGCACAAAAATATATGTGTGTGTGTGTGTGTATATATATATATACACACACACACACACACACACACAATTATTATTATTATTATTATTAACTACATCCAACTGGAACTTGAGATACACAGGCATTGTGGTTGGGAGATCCATCCTGCCCTACCAGAAAGTCAGAGGGGTGAGGGGGGAAGACATAGAAGAGAATAGATTGGGGGAGGGGGGGATACACTGGGATGGCTGTTTGGGGGCAGTGGGTAGGGGAAAGATGGGGAGAAAATTTGTAACTCAATATTTCATGGAAATGAATTATCTAAACTAAAATAAAAAAATAAAAAATAAGTAAATAAAAATTTCTCTCCCCTACAGCATTTTCAGTAATTTTTCTCATATAAAACCAATCACAGAATTGCAAAACAAATCAAAACCAAAAATACTCAAACTACATAATTAAATGAAAAAAAATTTTAAGTGGTTAGGTGAATGTTAAAAATTGTTTTTCCATGTAAGTGGGGAAAAATGAAACACTAAATTTAAAAAGTAGTTGGATTAATTAAAAGCAATTAGAGTAGAAAAGGTAACTCAAGTCCAATCAGTACCTTACTCTGTAGAATTAACTAGGATTGAAGAGATAACCACCTTCAGCACCTATTCCATTTGTGGGAAATTATAGAATCAGACATTTTTAAATTGGAGACTATCTGTTTTAAGATGATCTAAACACCTTATAGATTTTTAAAATCTGAAAACTAATATTCTTATGAGGTAGGAAATAGGTACTGTTGTCATTCTAATTTTTAGTGATGGAAAATTCAAATGTGGCAATATTAAGTGACATCTAAATTCCAGAACACATTAGTGGAAAGATAAAAAAAAAAAAAAAGCAAAGAAAAGTGGCATACATTATTCCAGAATGGTTGTTCCTCAAGCAGTATATTATAGGAAAAAGTAAGAGCATTCACAAACTACTTTGCTTCATTATATTTATGTCGGTATACCTTTCATATCATGACTTTTCTTTGTTAATTCAAGTAATGCTTACAATCTATGCCTCTTTTTAGAAACAAAAGTAATTCCATGATTTGCAGAAAAGAAGTTACTTAATGCATTTACAATGTAATTTGAAAAGTGAAAATAGCTATTACAACTATTTTAATTCAATAAATGTGTGTCTACAACAAACATAGCACTGCTCGATACTATAGGAACTACAGCAATAAGTTTACAACCTTATCAGAAAGGCCAGATATACATGTCCCAATATGAAAGGCTCATGTGTGATAGAGTACAAAAATGAATGATACATACAAAAAGTGTTACAACATCCCAGAAAAAGAATAGATATATATGAGCCAGAGCAATGAGGAAGTCAGTTTGAGTCAAATCTAAAACTAGAAGGACCAGGAATTTCAAATAATGGGGGAAAAAATAGACACTTGAAACTGCCTTTAGTTATTTACTTTGTTGAAGTTGAAGTCTTTGGGTTTTTCTACTCAATACTTCATTTATTTTTCTATTTTTATTATCAATGTTTCTTAGCATTCAAAAGACTTTTCGAACAATGAAAGAAATAAAACATGTGGTTTTACCTATACGGACTAGATGCATCTAGCTAGCTAGCTAGCTATCTGTCTATCCATCCATCTATCCATCTATCGATCTATCTATCTATCTATCTATCTATCTATCTATCTATCTATCTATCTCTACACACTCACACATAAATACTTTATACTTCTGTTGTAAATAAGAAGAAATGTTCCTACACTTCTGTGGTGTCATTTCTTTAACCATATTAGCCTTTTTCTCTAGGAATGTTAGTAGATTTTACCATCTTATAAGTAATATATTTATAGAGAAAAATAAAATTTTATCTTTTATGTAGTTTCCAGCATTTTATTAATTTATTTTCTTGGTTTTTCGGAGTATCAGAATTTATAGTTTGGTTTTTAAAATAATCTAGCTCTGCTAGCATCCTTACTGATAAAATATCTGAGGAACTATGATGAATAAATTTTAGGAACACATCCTATTCAATTTATCCCAATGGTGAATTTTCAGATAGTGAATTACATGATGTAAATGCTACAATTGAAATGAGTGAGACAAGAAAAAATATTTCTTATCTGATTCTAGCAACAATAAGCCTATCAGTGAAGTTCCTTCTACAGATGACAATCTAAAAAGGTAATGTGCAAAGTGGTTCTTTTCTGACCCCAATTCATAATAAAAGAGACAGTGTGTGAAAGGTAAAGATGGTTGTTCTTGGCAATGGTACTACTTCTCAAGCAGTACAAGGATGCTAACAACATAATTTTTTAATTAGTGAGCCAGCACTTAGAAATATTCAGAAATGTGCAAATGCTGAGGGCCAATGAATAACAGGCAATACTAACTGGCCTATTACACTAGATGAATTAAAAAAGCTTATTGGTCTTATTGTCACTTGTGCTGTTATCAGTAGAAGAAAACCTACACATAAAAATATGTTGACTAGCTCCTAAGGGAGTCTTTAGTTGAATAAAACTATGCCATGAAAGGAATTCCTAGATATAATGAGGTAATGACTTTGCCCTGAAAACTGAAAGGAAGTATAAACTATCTCAGGACAAGTTTTGTCTATCATCATTGCTCTGGAAACTTTTTATTGAAAATTGTTGGGGCATCTAGGTGGTGCATTGAATAGAGCACTGGACCTGGAGTCAGGAGGACCTGAGTTCAAATTCGGCCTCAGACACTTAAGACTTACTAGCTGTGTGATCTTGGGCAAGTCACTTAACTCCAATTGCCCTGCCTTCTCCCCTCCAAAAAGAAAAAGAAAGAAAGAAAATTGTCAGAATACAATTATTCTTAGTGTACATATAATGGTCAATGAGCAATTACTGCCTTCTAAGGTATGCTATACATTATTCAATATATGTCTAACAAACCAGAAAAATTTGTCTTGCAATTTTGCTTTACAGTAAACATTGAAAACAAATATTCATTCAATGGATACCCCTACTTGGTAAAAGATGATACTAGAAACAACAAGACTAGTACACAGACAGAGTGTTGAGGCTCGTGAAAGCACTGTTCAACAATGGCTAAATGTAATCTGTTGCAATTATTTTACATCCCTTGATATTTCCTTGAGACTTGAAAAGCAAAGGTGAGCCATACTTGGGACTATTTGTCAGAACTGTACAGAACTCTCAGAAGTAATGAAGACACATAGGCCACTGAATGAAACTCTACTTTCAAAATAGGGAAACCCACTGTGACACTGACTTCATGCCAATGTAAGAAATCCAGATCTGCAACTATGATGAGCCCCTTCCACCTAGAGGTTCAGAATCCAGCAGAGAACAACCCAAAGCAAAGGTCAAATACTGTCCCATTTTACAAGCATAAGGTAGATATTCTTGACGAAAAGACAAGATGTGAAAGAGGAACAAGGGTCATTTTTCTATCCACATTTTCTACAGGGTTCTAGACATGGCCTTCCTCAACAGCTGGGTAATATATTTAAAAGTATGTCATTTAAACATTAGCCATCAAGAATACATGCAAAAAGTGAGTGAGGAGTATATAGGAAACTGTCCGAGTGGCAAACTTAAAGCTATAGCAACCATGGTTGAAGAGACAGATACTCCTCCAGTCAAAATATGCAATATCACAAAGTGCCGTTAACAGGACCACCGATGTATACTTCATTTGTAAACAAAACAAAACAACCTGCTTGCAGCAAATAATGCACAACGAAAAAAGTGCAAAATGCAATTGCTAAATAAATGATTATAAGGAAATATATTTGATAATATTTCTTTCTACTATCTTTTCATAATTATGAATAGATATTATACTTTTACTGTGAAATAAAAATGTTCATCCTACTAGGTTTTCATATATATGCATACATATATATATATGTACATATACATGGGGGTATATATGTATGTAATGCATTGCATCAATTAACACTGGTTGGTTGGGAGAGAAATGGAAATTCCAATGAGGTAGATTAATGTTCCTCATGTAGAGTCCATTTTTCTCAAAATTTGGCATTGGCTTCCTCTTGCCTACTAAGTAAGGTTCAAATTCCTAGTCTGACATTGAAACCAGTCCATGTTTCCTGACCTATCTCATACTATTGTAGTCCATGTATTATGGTCTAGCTAAACCAGACTACTTGTCAGGCCCTACACATAATGCTACACATTCCAGCCTCCATGCCTTTGCTCACACAGTTCTCTGGGTAAATGATTGTTGCCCTTTGTGCTTGAAGAGGACCAAAATCACTTCACTATGTTGGGGTTGAGTGCAGTTTGTCAGACTGTGGCTGATCAGACCAATATAAGCTAGGAAGGTTCTATCACAGGTCAGACACAAATAGTCCATATGAACACTTGCAGTGGGGATGTCTCTAAATTTACACATCTCAAGTTTCTTTTGAGCTAATGCAATTCTGCTTCACTTAGAGAGCACTATACCTTCTCTGATGGAGATACACCAGGTTGGGTGGTCCTGTGCCAATGTCTCCTCCCATGTCTTCCATTATATCCCAAAGTTCTCTAGAGAAAGCTTGAGAGTGTCCATGTATAGCTTCTTCTGACCTCTGAGTGCTTGCCTTATAAAAAGTCTTTTAGGCAAAAATATATTTGGCATTTGAACAACACAGCTGGGCCATCAAAGTATCACTCTATGCAATAGAGGTTGAATGCTATTCTTTAGAACCTGTAATGTCTTTGTGCTACCTCCTCCTACCATCACTGCCTGTTGACTTCTTGTACATCCTTTAAAATCTAGATCAAATTCTATTTCCTCTAAAAAACTTTCCTTGATACCCAGTTGATATTGACATTTTCACCTTCAGATACTATGTATTTTGTCCTCCCCTTTATATTATCATCATATTCTCTCTCCTTCTCTCTTTCTCTCTCTCTCCCCTCTTCTTTTCTCTCTCCCTCTCCTTCTCTCCCTCAGTCCCTCATTGTCTACCTATGTATCTAACCTATGTGGATAGCTGGGCTGAATTCCACTAAGTGATTAAGTATCTCATTAAAGAAGATCTTTAATATGCTGGGGATGCATAGAGCATCCACAGAGAAGAACATCAGAGGGATTTTCTTCTGCAAAAAGCCTTTTCCATTTCCCTTTAAGGGAACTGTCTTTTCTCTTCCATCTTGATACATGGGTAGATTATTCTCATAGAGATTCTGTAGACATGAAAAAGAATTGATCTCTTGAACTCCGTTTTCTCTTAATGATAAGGTTCAAAATATCTTGAGAAGTGAGCCCTCAATACCTTCCAGGACCAACTTCCTTTATACATATATACGTGATCTATTCCTGCTGTTCTCCTGATATTTTTTCAATGTCATTTCCACTTCCTCATACAGCACATCTGGGACTATGAAACTATAGTACAAATGTTCTGGTTCCACTGTCATTGATGATGAAGAGTATGTTATAAAAATTATACATGGATCTTTTTTAAATTTTTCACCTGTTTTCACCACTTTTATTCTTAAATTCCCACAGGATGACCATTTTAAGTCTTTGGCTAGAATTTTTGCAAAGTCATTTATTTCTCCACTCTTTTATGAGGTAAAACTGTTCATAACTTTTCACTATAGTCATAACGTTTTATAAATAAATTTCTAACAAGGTGTTGTGACACTTGGCTGACAAACCTCTATGGTTTTGCAAGATCAGATGCTTGTTGGCTGAAGCATTTTCTAGGCCCTTCTATTCTCATTATTGCAATTTTTTGTCAATCAATAAGCTTTTAGCTGCTTAATCTGTACAAGATGCTATGCTAGACACTAGATAATTTAACTATATAAATATTTGTCAGACTCTTACTCTGTGCAGAGCACCATATTAGGCAGTTATTTCAGTCATTTTTCAGTCATATCCAGCTCCTTGTGACTGCATTAGGGGTTTTCTTGGCAGAGATGCTACAGTGGTTTGCAATTTCCTTCTCCAGCTCATTTTACAGATGAGGAACTAGAAACAAACAGGGTTAAATGATTTGCCCAGGGTCTCACAACTAGTAAGTGTCTTAAGCCAGATTTGAAGAGGAGTCTTAACTGACTCCAGACCCAGCACTCTATCTATTATCCACTATGCCACTTAGCTGCTCCATGCTAGACACTAGGAGATGATTGAAAATTTATATTAAACATAATCTCTGTCTATATGTAGTTTAGAGGCTAGAAGGAATTTGCCAAGTCACAGAATTTCAGAAATGAAATGAATTTTAGAGGTCATTTATTCTAACTCTTAAGTGAAAGACTAGCCTCTCTATATAACATGCCGGACAAGAGGATTAAGACTTGTGTTGCAAGAGCAACGTACTTATTTTACAAGTGTGTTACTACCTCTTCACGAGATTTCTACCTTTATTCTCTGACTTACTTCAAGGCTCAACTGAGGTTGCAAGTTTTACACAAGTCCTTTCATGATTCCCTCAACTATTAATGCCTCACCTCTTCTCCCGAAATTACCTTGTGCCCATTTTGATTTTCCTTATGTATATATGTTGTTTCAAGTTCCTTGAAGGAGGAACTGTTTCTTTTTTGTTTTGTCCCTCAGTTCCTAGTACTTTGTACAATAAGGAGTAAGAATAATGATTATAAGAATTATAATATCTAGCATTTATATGGTACCTACTATGCTAAGTGCTTTACAAATATTATTTCCTTTGATCTTCACAAACCTGGAAAGTAGCTGTTATTGTTATCCCCCCTTTTACAGCAGAGGAAACTGAGGCTGACAGAGGTTAAGTGTCTTGATTAGGATCACATACTAGTGTATGAAACCATATTTGAATTCAGGTCCGTCGGATTCCAAACCAAGTGCTCTATCCACTTTGCCACCTAGTTGTCTATGGTGATTAATGCTTGTTAGATTGAACTAAGAAAAATGATTTGAAGGAATAAAGAGGCAAATTTAAGACTGATATAAGCAAAAATTTACTAACAATTAGAACTATCTAAAAGTGGAATGGGTGACATGAAAAGCCATAAAGATCTTCCCCACATATCAATGGATGTAGTAGATTTTCATACTGTTCTGTCCTCAAGTATATTTTTTAAAAAAAGAATGTATTGACTACATGCTTCACTAAAGGAAGCATGAAATCTAGGAATATGTGATCTTAGTCCCAATCCAAATGACATGCTATATAGCAAGAATGGAAACAATAAGAATGATTTCTAAGAGAAACGTAAACAAGTGAAATGGTGAATCTGGATCAAATAAATATCTTTCTCTTCCCCCTTCCCCCTTCCTTTCTCTATCCCTCTCCCCAGTCTATGCTTTTCAGAGATGTACTCTGAGGTACTTAAAATAGGATTTTGAGGTAGATTGGCATAAACTTCATGCAATGTATAAAACAATATTTTCATTTGCAAATAAAGCTGTATCATGTGCAAATAAGGCAATTATGTAAGTAGACAAAGTTCAAGAAAAATTGAGTTTCTCTTTTGGTTTAGAGATAATACTAGTATATGAAAATACATAGGTCCCCATTTTTCCTAATCTGATAGAATCCTTTCAAGATAATGTGTATATATATATATATATATATATATATATATATATATACATATATATATATGTATCTATATCTGTCTAACATTATTTTAAAAGGCAATTGCTTATAGGTTGAGAGCTGGCTGAGGCCAGATTTATGAGAAAATATCATACATTTCAGAGAATGGATTATGTCCTAGAGGTAGGTCAGAGGGTTCAGGTTGTTGAGTCAGAGACATCTTTGTCACAAGGCTTATGAGCAAGCCTAAGTTCATAAAGTGTTTTTTACATAACCTCTAATCCAGTCTCTACTATTCTGGAGGAAACATTTTAAAAAAAGAAAATAAAAAAATCTAGTATACTATTTTCAGTGCCTGTCAATACATTCATGCGTAGTCTAATTCCTTTTCTCTAGAATATACCAGAATGATGACTTCTCCCCCCACACCAACCCCACCCCCAACAAAAATTATTTATTATAGCATCTGGATGTTGTAGGATAGGTTCACTGGGGAACTTCAGAGCCTATTTTTAATCTAATCAGCATGTTGTGAAATTGCATTAAGGCTTAGAGTATGAACAACCCTGGTCACCTGTTTAAAACTCTAATTCCTTGTGCTTGATACTCCTAAGATGTGTTTGCTTTTGCTCTAGTGATACGTTTGATTTTGTTCAACCAAGACTGGCTAAGTACCAGCAATTGATTGAGTTCAATACAAACTTGGAAATGGGAGGGCAGGTATACATTTAAACTGACCTTCAGTTCATGGGCTACTTCAGAAGAAGACCCAATCTGAGACTGGTAGAGAGTTAGCCAGCATTAATGAGGTTTCAATGGTGTATATTTAAATATCTTTGGACAAAGTAAAATAAATGTATGGACTGTAAGGAATTTATAATTTTCATATTAACTGATATGATGTGTAATAAATATATTAATAATTCAGTTTTTTCAAGAGCTGCCTTTCTGGCTTGGGAGTTAAGAGCTCATAGTGAAGCTTAAATTGATTAATCGAAACTCAAAAATTAATTAAACTACTTGATTACTGGTACTCTCATCTCTAGGTTTGTGTTGTGAGCATTCTCAGGTTAGAGCCTGGCTTAGTAAAAATTCTGTTAACATTAAATGGTGTCAGAAGTTTGTAAGGGGTTGATGTAGAGTGAAGCCTTGAGATCTTCAGTATGGGGAGAAGGGACAGGGGCCACTGGATTATTTGTTTTTCTGGATGTCCCAGCTCACTTGGCTGACAAGTTCAGTGCTCCTGACTCTTCCTCCATTATGGGCCTAGCCTCTGATCAAGTCTGCCTTTTTATTGTGAGGAATGCTCCAGAGCCCCTTTTCTTGATCCAGATCACTTTGTTAAGGCCTTTATTTTTTGTTTGTTTTTTGGCACATGAATTTGGTTTCGCATATGTCTTTTCTCTCATAATTCAGGGTCAGCTATGGCATACAGTTTTTCTCTTCTCTTATAAATGCCATCTTGGACTTCAGGGTTTCATTTTTGCATGAGAAAAATTTTGCGTAAGAGTTGCTTTTGAGGTTGCAAACATGGTTTTTAACATGGTTGTGTGCAATTAAAATGGTTGAAATTAACTTTTTAATTGCATGCTTGATTAGAATTACAGAATGTTTACTTCTATAATTCAAATGAATCGCTAGCACAGTGTGAAATGCTTGTAATTGTACTTGTATTTTGTGTAGTTATATCCTCTTATAGTATATTTGTGTATTTGTATACTTGTTAGTTAAGTGGTGTTATCTTTGAGTGTACACCTTTAAAATGGGACAGATGTGTGGTAAAGACATGGGGAAAGATACAGCAGTTCTTATTAGCAAAACCTCAGAATGAACATGTGCCTTTCAAATGTACAAGAAATATGGCCTTGAGTGCTCCTCATCTTGCCAGGATTGGGTTTATTTGACTAGTGATGACCCTAAACTTTGATGGCCTCATTGGGGCAGCTTTGATAAGATCAGATGAGAGTATTTAAGGCAGAAACTGATTGAATAAGGAAACTCAGCCTCTTGGGTGGGAGTTATAATAAATGATACTCAGAGGCAAGAGAAAGCAAGCATTGTTCTGAATTAGGATCAATGAAAGGATTAAATCATTCGAAAACCTTCTCCTTAACAAACCCCAAACTACCCAACTACCTAAAATATACCCACCCACCTTCACCAAAAGACTCCATCAGTTCCCCAGTCCCCAAACTACCCAACTACCTAAAATATACTCACCCACCTTTACAAAAGACTCCATCAGTTCCCCAGTTTCTATGTTCCCTTTCAAAGTGAAAGCTGAAGTTCTCACAGGAAAAAAAAACAGGAGAGTAGTTTGATCAGGACCTGTGGTTTCAAACAGCTCAGAGAATTCCAGGCAATTGCCAAGGAGTGTCACAGCCACATGGACCCAGACTTTGCTGAGCAGTTCCAACTCACCCTGTGTTCACGCAGACCCAGGTATCTACACCTGTATCAACTCATGGTAATCTCAATCGGGAAAGGGGAGACCAGGTGTTGGTGCCAGAAAGCACGCCAGAAAGCATTGATATATGCTTCCTGCAGTCCCGATCACTCAGCATGACTAGGCTCCGGGGAGGGCTGGCAGGATGGGTGGCAAAAGGAGGATGTATATTCGGTGCCCGTAATCCCCACGATTCCTGTTGGAGCAGTTTTAAACCCCTCTATCTTCCCAACTCCTCTCCCCCAGAGTCAACAGTGTATTTCAGTTGTGGAGATTGCTAATAAGACCATTGTAGCCTTTATCTCAGAACCACTTTCCCTTTTTATTGGAGAAATCAGAGCTTCTCATCCTTTTGTCCCCTCTGAGGCCCCTGGCCTCTGGCTAGGACAGGCAACTATTGCAATTGACACAGGAGGGACCAATTCCTTTGGTCCTTTATCCCAAACACCTTCTTTAACCCCTTCCAACCATCTAGCTCTCAACCAAATTCTCTCCAGCTTGTGGACTTTAGGAGCTACCGATACTGGGTCAGTTATCAATGCCTGACCTAATGTTGTACAGTTAGCTCTCCCAACTAATTTACTCACCTTTAAGAAAGGAGGGAATGTAATTGGTGTAAGCAGCACATTCAATCCTGCCATCTGTCTATCATCTATGAGACTTTGGCATATGACTCTGGGATGCTATGGAAACATCGGGTTTCCTCATCTCCTCAGGAATGCCCATTAAAAATTAGAGACAGGTTTCCCATCTATTAGTCTTTTCCAAGCTGTAGCAGTAATTAAAATTCTAGGACAGTCGCGAAAACAGCATTCATGCCTGTGGAAACGACTTGGCTGACCAAGCAGTGAAAACCACTATTAACTCCTCAAACTCCTGAGGGAGTGGCTCTTATAGTACAGGTCTCTATGGAACTTTCACTTTGCCCCATAAGCATAGTCTTAGCATTTTCATCTCACCTAAGATTCTTAGCCCTACTAGAGAAGAGAGAGCCACTGCCCAGAAAAGAATGCTTGTAACAAAGCAAGAAAGGCTTTCAAAGGAGCAATGTAAATCTGATAAGACTACAGGACTATGGATCAGCCCAAATGGACTTATAGTACTCCCTCCTCATGATGGAATACTTTCATTCATTCAGCCATCAGGGACCTGACAAGCTGGTGGAGCTAGCTCAAAACTATGGTTGGAAGTTTTCATGGAGCTGCTGCCACTGTCTATGAGATGTGCCCCATCTGCCCCAAGAACAACTCATTCAAGACTGAAGCCTGTACCCTTTGAAACCTGGCAGATCCAACTTTAATCAATTGCAACCTTCTCTTGGATACAAATATGCTTTGGTTATGGTCTGTATGTTTTCCCAGTGGGTGTTCCTCTGTCATACTGACACAGCCTCTGGGGTAGCAAAAATCCTTTCACAAAAATCATTCCATTATGGGAAATTCCTAAAGAGATACATGGTGATAGAGGTACCCGTTTCACAAGAGCTTCTTTAGCTAAGCTACTTTCATCCTGGCCAATTTCTCAGCCTCCACAGTACCTATCACCCCCAGTCATCAGGAATGGTTGAGAGTTAATGTGATACTTTAAAACCTCCCTTGCTAAATTCTCTGATGAGCTAGGTATCCCCTGGCCCGAAGCCCTTCCTTTAGGCCTGTTAAGCCTTAGGTCTCGACCATTTGGTTCCCATAATCTCAGCCCCTATGAGATGGTAACAGGACACCCAATGCCACTGTACCTGTGTGTGGGAAGCATCACAGCCAAAGGTTCCTTCCCACAATACTGCATTGGGTTGGCTCAGAAAATACCAAGAGACTTATCAACTTATCCTACAGTCAAAATCATGTTTCAAATGAATACTCCTCATTGGCCTTCAAGGGTCATTCTGACCTTTTTGACCCAAAGGAGGAAATGAGAAAGAAATTTGTCATTTCCATATTAATTGATATATGTGTAATGAATATACTAATAATTCAGCTTTCTCAGGAGCTGCCTTTCTGGTTTGGAAGTCACAATGCAGCTTAAACTGATTAATCAAAACTCAGAAACTAATCTAAACTACTTGATTATTGGTACTCCTATCTCTAGGCCTGCTTTATGTGGCTCCAAGCATTGTCAAGTTAGAGACTGGCTCAGAAAAAATCCTGTTAACAACTTACATACAAAAAAATTACAATTTTTACATTTAAAAAAGATTTTTTTTAATATATCATGTGCCTTCCTTTTGTTTTATATGTTTTCTGATAATTAGACATTTTTGTGGCAACATTCTCTTTAGTTCCTGGATTTGGTTTTTATTTTTAACCAGACTTTTCTTTCCACTTTTTTTGTGAGCTTGAATGATCCATGAAGGTTTGCTATCTCTTCACCAACAGCAATTGTAATAATGCTAACAATGACTAAAATATATCCTTTATTATCTGTATATTTCCTAAAATAACACATAATTTAAAAGACAAAAAAAGAGAGTAATGAAATGTTTGCATAATATCAAATCCTATACTCACCAAACAACAAAGTTAAAGATGGGAAAACCTAATTCAATTTTCTCATTTTACAGATGTGGATACTGAAATGGTGACTTGTCTTAGATTACAGAGGCAGAGTCTAGTCTGAATGCGATGTCTTTGATTTTCAAATCTAATATTCTTTCTACACTTGATTTGGCATTTCATAGAATCATGAAGTCTTATCTTCACCCTGACCATTTGCTACCCTTCCCTTTCCATCTCTTGTTGAAAACTGTAATCAAATCAGCATCACAACTGCCATTGAAAAAGGTATGTCAATCAATTGTCCAGTTTCCCATGAAATCTTTGACATTTTTCCTGTTCTTTGTGTTGTCTCCTACCCTCAGAATCTGAACTGCTGAGGTGATAGTACTGCCTGTCTCCATTTTATATTTGTATCCTCAAATGCTTAGAATGCTTAGCATACAATAAGGATTTGGTAAATATTTTCCATTTATAATGTATATAAAATGATTACTAGGATGTATAGCATGTTCAAGAGGACTAACACCTCTGGTGTGAGGGTTTGCTAAGCCTTTTTCAGGGCTGTTCATCCACCTTTGATGTCCACCTTCACTCGACTCTCCCCTGTGGCTCCAAGAAGCTATAGCATTGTAATGGTAAGGGAATTTGAAGATCTTCCCTGCCCCTTAATAGGCCTAAGGGAATTTGAGGACCTTCCTTGCTTTGAAAATATATTCTGCCCCTACTAGGCTGAATGTGGTCAAATGGAGCCTGTGGGAGGAGGAATTTGCTGAAGGGTAGAGCAGAGTCCACAGGAAGTGTGGGAGTCAAAGCTAGCTAGACTGGGAGGAGGAGAAGACATGTCCCAGGGAATCAGTCAGGTTTGTGAGTAGAAATATTGGTCTGTGGAAAGGCTAAGGAATGGTGTGACTCTCTGTGCCATTATGGCTTATTAACTTCTTTGCTATTATGATGGAATCAGCTTACTGGTTTTGGGATTCGGTTTTCTGGTGTCTGAATAAATGTTTTGCTTCTGTCTTCTATATGAAGAGTCTATTATATTTCGCAATTGAGCACCTTGCAGGTATATTAATAGTTGACAGTGGGCATTGTGAATATTGCATTGGCACTACAAGCATGGCAGTGGCTACTCATGATAAACCATCTCAGCAGGCTGAGCTAAACCATGTTGAGGGTAACCAACAGGGCTCAAACCTACCGGTGAATTGGGGCATGTCTATCCCAGGCACATATTTCCTGGAGAAATGAGCAGAAGAGAACAATTTGTTCCAAAAGCCATAAAGGCAGCTGAAGCAAATGCTGTGGAGGACTTAGAGCTTGGTCAGTTATCAGACTTCAAGTCATTCACTGTAACCTGGGCCATCATCAATTGACTTTTGTCCTGCCACTGGACTTTGATGACTCAGGAAGAGACAGTGAAGTTGACTTTGTGCATCTCTGCCTCACTTAAATCAAATTCCAAATCAAGATATTATCCCATGGTGTTATTGGTCCTCTTTAAAAATTATGAACAATAAACAAAATGATTCCTAAACATTAAAGCTTTGTTTGTTGGCTGGTATTATTAGCAATACCAACATGAATATGAAGTTTCTTCTCAATATTTCAATTGGGTGCAGAGAATCTATGAAGGGTTGGGCTTTCCCAGATAGTTAACTGGGACTATAATTAGAAATTGTCTTTTATTCTTATAGTCTCAGGGATATGATTGTTCAAGTGATTGTATCTAAGAATCAGAAGATGAGGGATGGGGAGAAGGAAAAGAAAAGATAGATAAGATTCCAGAAAAACTTTCTCCAGGGTCTGTTAATTTAGGAAGAGGAAGGGTCTTTGTATTATTGTACTTCTCTCAACTGTGACTCAAAATATTCTTCTAAAATGTCAACAAGTCTCTTTTAATTTTTAGCATGATTGTGTGTTTGTGTGTGTATATGTGTGTTGAGGCAGCATTGTGCAGTAGATAGAAGTCCACGAGAAGAAGGCTTAGCTTCAAATACACCTCTGATACATACTAAGCTGAATAATCATCCCAAGACACTTAATTTCTCAAATGTTGTAGGCAACTCTCCAGGACTTTTATAGTTTTAGAAGGAATGTTACAACTTCTAAATTACAACAAGAAGGAAATTTTACCAAGCATTTCCTACATAAATGATATTACAATTTTGAAAAGGACTATTTGAATGCTATAAAATAATTTCAAAATGTAAGATTTACGATCTTATTTGCAATTTTATTCAAATTAAAATAATTTAGCATTTTTGTAGTAACATTTATCAACTGACTATAATGCAAATATAACAAAATAAAAGACTTAAGAGTTTGCATTTAAACTAAAATTTAAATATGGATTTTTAATGAAAAGATACTTGATTCCTTTCTTTCATTTCTCTTCTGTCCCTGCTCCCCATTCTTCTTCTGTGCTACTTTTTAATAGCCTGTTTAGGGAAAATAAACCATGGACTTGAAGTCCTAAAGCATAACAAGTTTAGGAATTAAAATTCATAACTTCAATATGCATATGAAATTCAAATTTGCTCTTGATGGTGATGAGAAGCTGGTATTGATTGCTCTAGCTCCTCTCTTTTTGTATTTTGATACTGTTTAGAAAGAATTACCTAATTAAAAAATCAAAACCCCTGAGAAATGGGGGGTAGAGTCAAAATGGAGGCATAGAAGCAGGAGAATTCAGCAACTTCCCCCATAACCACCTCAAATACCTATAAAATATGACTCTAAACAAATTTTAAAGCTCTGGAACCCACAAAATTACAGAAAAACACATTTCCCACTGAAGGCAGCCCGGCAGGTAGACAAGAAGGGCTCATGACACAGCTCTGGGAGCCGAAACCAGCCAGGCCTGAAACCGTGGCTTGGCCCCAGGGTGGCCAGGACGAGCCATGGCTGGAGCTTTCAAGAGAGTGGATCACTAGCAGCTGTGGCAGTTTCCAAAATTTTCAACCCATGAGAAACAAAGACAAAGTGAAAGGTAAGTGGAACTCAGCTAAATTTGGGAGAAAAGAGTAGGTCCGGCCAACTGCCCCCAGGGCAAGAAAGAAGCAGAAGTGGGGGCCCTGCAGCCGCCTCCATGTGGCTGCATCAGAACTCCCAGCCTGCATATTGCAGGGGAGCCAAGTGATCATTCAGAGGCTAAGTGCTCTTGTCTTAACCTGCCTGGATCAGGATCATGGTCTTGGGTGGTGGTCCTGAGGTGTGTGACCAGTGAGCCAAAGCTGGTGGGGGCTGCAGAGAGGGTGGCCTCATAATAGATCTGGCAGCTGCGAAAACCTCAGCGATTTGGGACAAAGCTCTTCCCTCTGGAAGCAGAGTTCCACAGAGCTAAAAAGCCAAGTAATTGACTGGCAACATGAGCAGGCAAAAGAAGTAAACACAGCAACCCAACTTTAGATTCCTTTTTTTGTGGACAAAAAGGATCAAAGCATGGAAACAGGAGGAAGACAACACAGTCAGAATTCCCACACCAAAAGCTTCCAAGAAAAATGTAAACTTATTATAAGCCATAGAGGAGCTTAAGAAGGATTTTGAAAACCAAAAAAAGAAGTGGAGGAAAAATTGGGAAGAGAAATGAGAATGATGCAAGAAAATCATGAAAAGAAAGTCAACAACCTGACTGAAGAAAATAACACCTTAAAAAATAGACTAACTCAAATGGCAAAGGAGGCCCAAAAAGCCAATGAGGAGAAGAATGCCTTAAAAAACCAAATTTGCCACATGGAAAAAGAATCTCAAAAGCTCACTGAAGATAATAATTCCTTCAGAATTAGAATAGAGCAAATGGAGGCAAATGACTTTACGAGAAATCAAGATACTATCAAACAGATCCAAACAAATGAAAAAATAGAAGGCAATGTGAAATATCTCCTTGAAAAAACCGCTGACCTGGAAAATAGATCCAGGAGAGACAATTTAAAAATTATTGGACTACCTGAAAGC
>CM053588.1:214716133-214765062 GCA_028646515.1 Pseudochirops corinnae | reverse complement strand
TATATTATTATTATTATTATTAATTACATGCAACTGGGAATTAAGATATACAGGCACTGTGGTAAGGAGATCCAACTTGCCCTACTGGAAAGTCAGAGGGGTGATGGGGGAGGACATAGGAGAGGACAGATTGGGAGGGGTATATAGTGGGATTGCTGTTTTGGGGTGGTAGGTAGGGGAAAGATGGGGAGAAAAATTGTAACTTAAAATCTTGTGGAAATGAATGATATAAACTAAAAATAAACAAAAGTTAATTTTAGAAAAATCAAAATGCTTAAATGAGAAAGCCTACCTTCACATGATTATCAAGAATTTTAGGGGAAATGCACTCAATGTTCAGAAAATTGTTTTCTAATTTAATCCAACTCAACTAAGAATCTTATGATTCTAAGTTGGGGGCTGGCTGGGCTGAAGCTCTGATCACAATACCCAGCTCTTTCTTATCATCTATGTCAGCCCTATCCCTTCAGGGTCCCTATGGCACACTTATATTTCCATTGTACTCTCTGGAACCCATTCTATTGGTAACAAACTGTCCTTTATGTTAGACCAGTGTATTACCACAGAAATTAGGACCATAGACTTAAAGATTGAAGGGACCAAAGAGTCCATTAAGTCTAACCATCATTTTAAAGATCTGCATTTATCAAATTTCCTTAGATGTTCATGTTTCCTCTAGGAAATTTAAGTTTTTGGAGGTCATGACCTGTTTCCTTTTGCCTTTGTATCCCCAGTGCCTAGTACAGTCCTGACACATAGAAGCTTGTTGAAGTGATGTACTTTTTGGAAAACTGGAGTCATGATTCTTCTTGTTCTGGTTCCACCTTTCAATTAAAGTCTCTTGCAATCTGGCCCTGAATTTACTTTGCCAACCTTCTTATATATCACTCCCCTTCCACATACTTTAGTCGGCCAAGCTGGCCTTGCCATTTTTCACATATAACACTATTATTTCCCATACCCACACCTTGCAAAGGTTGTCAAATATGTTAGAATTCTTACATCTCCCTCTTAGAATCCTTAGAATCAAAACTTGATTCTCAAATTACATTTTTCACATGAAACCTTTCCTGATTCCCCAGAACCTTCCTGATACCAAATCTTCCTTGCAAACATTTTTTTTACATATACTTATTTCTATATGTCATCTCCTCATATATAACGTAAACTCCTTGAAGGGAGGGATAATTTCATATTTATGTTAGTGTTCACCTGTGTCTAGAAGGGTATATAGTAAATGAGCTTAGTAAATAGTTGACTGGTTGATGTTTTTAGTTATATTAGTTTGGTAGCAGTATAAATGATAGACTAGAACGGGATAGAGGAAGATTTTGGAAATGGATAGATCAGAAAAGGAGATTTTGCTGCAATCTAGTCAAGAGGTAATAAGGACCTGGTCTAGGTTAATGACAGTATAAAGAAAGAGAAAAGGGAAAAGCTGAGAAATATTTTGAAGGAAAAAAAAAAAAAGAACCATATGTAAAATCTGGCCTATATGCAAATTGGCAGATGGGCCCTAACCAGAGGTAGGAAAAAAAAATCTTGGCTTGGAGTTTTTAAAACAGAAAAGTTCATTTTAAATGTATTTATGTATATGAATTAAAAAACAGAAAATCAAATCAATTAAACTTAAATAAAACATGAGTTAACAGTTTTAAAAAACAATGACATTCTTTTTTTTATGATGAGATTGTTATTTTGATTTTGAATTTAACATGTTTTTTCAATTAATTTAAAAGCCATAACCACCCTTACTATTGCTACACACTTATTGAGTATAATTAATTTATACAACCATAGCCATTTTTATAATCATCCAGATATCTATAGGTAACTAACCTGGCACCAGTAAACAGATACTTTATGCTTGCTTATTTCATTATGATGTTAACTGTGATTCAATGGTTTGGCTCAGAATAACAAACTTTCTCCACCTTTTGCTGTGAGGTCACTCACTGTATAAATACTTTACTGGGTTATATTTCTCATGAGCTTATTTTCATACTTATGTGCAGTAATAACCTAACAGCTTATGTTAGAGGCAGCAGTAGTCTTCTGTTTATATATTCCCACATGGGTCAAAGAAAATGTTATAAATCCATAAGGAATTACCCTTTGGGAAATACCATGTACCACAGATATAATAGGAACAATGGCTATACAACTCATTTTCCTTTATAAAGCCTGACATATTGTTGGTATGCAAATGTCGATACTGTAATAATAATGGTGTTAAAGTTAATGACCATTAATTATTTCACTATAGATTATAGGTGAATATTTGAACATTCAGGATCAAAGGTGCTTACTATTACAGAAATATTACCAATGTACATATATTGATAGCTCTCAAATTCCTTAGAAAAGTATGAATTGTAACATCTCAAATTATCTCCAGAAATCTGGAGCCTATTCCCTCACTCCTACAATCATAAAGTCACATGTCATGACATAGTGTATAATATTCCTTCCCTATGTGCCACACAGAGTCAAAAGGTGATTATAAAGTCCCACCCTCAGTTTAGAGCAAAGGTAAGTTATTACAATGCTGTTTTCTTCCACACAAATATATAGCATCCTAATGGTATACTGGGAGAAAGTCTCAGACTTGGAGAAAAAACTGTTTGTGCATCCCAGCTCTGTCACTACTTGTGTAACCCTAAGTCACTGAACCTCTCTGGGCTTCAGTTTACTCCCCTATTAATTGAAATGATCAGACTATAAATCTATGACCCGACTACTACTCCTAGCTCAGTACAGTGAGTTCTCCTTAACCTACTCCAAATTATTCTCATATACCAAATTTAATATGGATGTTGGTTCTGTAGCTTGTTCAGTTAAGAGTATTGCTGGGGGCAGGGATGTGGGGAGAAGAATAAGACTTAAATATTCAGGATGTGTTAATGAACTTGAACTCACATCTTTTGGTCTGGTAGGCCATCTCTCTATTCACTGGTACTTTGCAACCTCCCTATTAAACTGCATAAGGGAAGTAGTCCTAAAGACACGAAAATATTTTATTAATGGATTACTTATAAAAATTAATTCCAATTCAAATATCACTCTGTAACAGAAGCATCTATCAAAAGATAACGATTTGAATATGAAAAGACTGAGTGGCCCTAGAAAAACTGATTAAAGTCTTGGAATACTTTTGCTACAACAACCTTCTTTATGATAGTGCTTCATAAATTCAATGTGAAGGATGTAGTATTGGTATAAACCAAACTCAACATCTGATTCTTTGTTTAGATTAAGAATTGGCACAATTGCAACTAAATAAAAAAAAAAATCTTCATAAATTTTAGCTTCATCTTTCAAGAGTCCAAATCAAACCTTTCACAAACGATCAGTAAATCGTTATTAGTAAATGAAATAATTGGTGGTCCTCATTTTAAGTAAATTCATTTTAGGAAGCCTTTCCCCATTATATCAATAGTAATCCTCAGATGATGCTTGCCACAGATTCTTCTCTTGGAGAACTAGAAGGATTCTGAGGCTCAGATTGTGGGCCACTCACTCGACAGATGCGATCTTGGGACAATCCTCTTCACCCAATTACCTCCGTTTCCGCATACTAAAATGAAGAGCTTTGACTAGGAGATTCTCAAGTTCCAGCCATGTTTAGACTCTATAGGACAGACTGGATTTGGGGGCACCCATCATTTACCTACAACAGCACGACGTGGCCCACGAGAAGCATGGATTCTCGAAATCACTCCACTCTAAGGGCTGAACATGCCACAAAACCCACAAGTGAAGGAAGTGCTTGCTAATCGCGCTCCTCTTTCTTGTCCTTTCATAACGTAGCTAAGCTTGATGGGGTAAAGCAAGCCTCGTCAGCCCTGGAAAGGCCTGGCACTGCCCGGAGCCAGAGCTAACACCGAAGGGCCCGGCTTCCCAACGGAAAGGGCGAGCGCCACCATGGGAGCTCTCTACACACGAAGCCTACGTCTCGGGAACTACCTCCTTTTGAAGCCCCGAGAACTTCAGAAAGCCTCCACCGAAAACGTAAGCCGGGGAACACTGCCACAGACCTGAAACTGTGCCTCACAATCCTCTCCTCGGGATTGTTGGACAGCTACTATTACGGCTCATCCCGACTAACGCGCATGCGCCGCAACGGCTTCTTTTTTTTTTTTTTTTTTTTTTTTATTCCCCCTTCTCCCCTCTTCCTTCCCTTCCCCCTCCCAGCCCGGCTGAGAGACTTGACACTTCCGTTTTGAACTACCCGGCGAGACCCGAACCTGCCAATAACAAACGCCCTTCCCCAAGAACCGCCCCATCCCCGCCTTTAGTTTTCGGTAACCAGACCCCCTTCCCCAGTCCTCTCAGGCAGCGAGTAGCTCCCTCGACCCCCTTCCTCTTACGCACGCGGGGCGCGCGGACGTCGCTCGCTGACGACAGCAACTACGCTGCCACCGCCTCCCGCTCTCCCCAACCGGCGGTTGGGGCTGACCGCAGGTGTAGCGGCTACGGGGAGGGAGCGGACTGAGCAGCCTCCGCTGGCGGCGGCTTCATGAGCCTCCTGCTGTCGCCGGCGCCTTTACTGCCACAGCTGCTGCTGGTCGTGACCAGGGGTACCTGCGCCTTCTTCTCTCAGGCTGGGGTCATGAATGTGTGCAGCAGCAGCAGCAGCAGCAGCGGGGGTCGCGCCACCCCTGCCGTGGGCTGCCGTGGCGTGGGGCTGGGCACGCAGTGCCTGCGGCTGCCTTCGGTGCAGGGCGCCGACCCCCAGCGCTGCAACGACATGCTCCTGTTGGCGGCGGCGGGGCTCCGCGAGCAGGAGCACCCGCCAGGGAGCCCCGGAGAGAAGGCGAAGCGGGAGACGTCAGCTGTAGCCCCCCAGCACCACGTCCTCTACTTCCCGGGAGACGTGCAGGTAGGTGGCAGCCTCGCCCCTCATCTCCTACCTTTCTCCTGGAATCCTTTACCTGGGTTGTCTCTGGGACCTGCGGGAAGGGCCCTCGGCCTGCTCTTCCTTCTCTCACCCACCTGCCCGAGGGGGACTGCTGGCCGGCTGGGGCGGGGGAGAGTTTGCCCTTTGAGGTCCCGCCCCCAGGAGTTGTCCCGGCCACCCCGGGTTCCCGACTCCTGAGTGGCTCGTTAGGGCCGTGGGAGGAGTATGTTCGAGTTAACCTGGCGTGTAGTGTTCCAGGGCAGGCTGCCGGATCCTGGGGATCCGAGGGAGCCGATGGTCAGTGACCCAAGTGACAGTGCTGGGGGTGGAGGGAGAAAGTTAAGTTTATAGTAAAAGTTTGAGGTTCACCCAAGTTCTGAACCCTTAATTTTTTTAAGTAACATTTTAATTGACAGGTTTTAAGAAGGTGGCAGGATACGTAAAAAGTTTGGGTGAAAAGCCCATCAGACTGTTCCTCTCAGTCTCCTTTGCGCAAAGCTCTTAGGTGTCCCCCAGGTTTCTGTCCTGGGGCCTCTCATTAGCCCCTACAGATTTAATTATGCCCATAGTAATGAATCTCAAATCCACCTATCTAGCTCCAGACTCCATGCTTACATCCAATCTCTCTCCGGTTCCCATCTGCCCTTGAATATCTCCAACTGAATGCCCAGTAGACACGCAGTCTTAAACTTAAACATGGCCAAAATGGAACTTATCTTTCCCCCTAAACATCCTGCTTCCAAACTTCCTTATTACACTTTTTCTGGCATCACTATTCTCCCAGACTGGCAACCTACACGTCATCCTCAACTCCTCATTGTCTCTCACCTCCATCATCTAGTCTGTGGATATCGCCATTGTAACATCTCTCCAATAGCCCCCTTCTTTCTCTGATACTGCCACCAGTCTTAGTTGGGAGAGAGGGTTAGGAGAGAATAAGCATTTATATAGTGCCTGCTGTGTGCCAGTACTGTGCTAATAAGCATTTTACAAATCCCATTTGATCTCAACCCTAGGAAATAGATATTGTTGTTATCCCCATTTTACAGCTGAGGAAACTGAGGAAGATAGGTTAAATGACCTGCCCAGGCTGGGTTCGTTGTTGTAATTCATGCTTGAAGAGGACCAAAATGATATCACTGTGTTGGGGTCAAGGTACATTGTCACTGACAGTGACTAATAATCAGAACAATATAAACTTGGAAGATTCCATCACAGGTGGGCACAGATAGTGTGAACATTTGAAATGGAAATGCCCAGGGTCACACAGCTAGCAATTGTCTGAGGCTGGATTTGAACTCAGGTTCTTCCAGAATGATTCAGACCCTCTTCACCTCATGCATGGGACTATTGTAATAGCCTGATGATAAAACTGCCTGCATCACATCTCTTCCCCACTACAATCCATCCTCCAAAGTGATTTTCCTAAAGCAGGTCTCACCATGTCAACCCCGCCCCCCCACACACACACCCTCACATACACACTCAATAAATTGTTGTTTCCCTATCACCTCCAGAATCAAATTCAAAATCTGTTTGGTGGTCAAAGCTCTCCATAACCTAGCCTCCCCCTCCAACTCCTACTGTTTTTTAAGCTTCTTACGACTTATTTTTCTCCTCTGTCCAGTTGCACTGGCATCCTTGCTGTTCCACCGACAAGACACTAGTCTTGTCTCTTCAGGCTTTCTAAACTTTGGCTATCCCCCATACTTGAAATGCTCTTCATTATCAATTCTGCCTCCTGGCTTCCTTCCCCAACTTCTACATGGAGCCTTTCCCATCTCTTAATTCTCTTGTCTTCCCTCTTTTAATTATGTCATATCTATTCTGTATATAACTTGTTGGTATATGTTTATTTCTTTGTTATCTTCCCAGTTAGATTATGAGCTCCATGAGGGCAGGTGTTATCTTTTGCATCTTTTATATCCCCAGTGCCTTGTAGACATTTAATAAATGCTTAGTGACTAACAGTAAAAGTATGTATAGTTTAATATAAACAATATACTTTTGAGGAAGGGATGCCTGTGCATACACACTTATATTCAAATATAAATAAGATTTATTTATGGAAAGTATACAGTAAGATAGTATTATTCAACAAATAATTTATGCATCGAGCCCAATATAGTATCACAGAATCTCAAAGTTCGAAAGGAATTCAACTTATACCAGAACAAAAAAATCCCCTCTGTAGTATATCTAACAAGGGACCATCTAGCCTTTGAAAACCTCTTGTAAAGAGGAACTCACTCCTTCCCCCATTTCACTTTTTTGTTGTTGTTGTTGTTGTGCAGTCATTTTTCAGATGTGTCCAACTCTTTGTGACCCCATTTGGAATTTTCTTGGCAAAGATACTAGAGTGGTTTGCCATTTTGGCACTCCACCCACTCTCTGCACCACCTAGCTTCCCATTTCACTTTTGGACAGTTCTAATTGTTTGGGAATTTTTCTATCAAGCTTAAACCAATCTCTCAGCAACTTTGACCCTGTTGCTCTCAGAGATCTAGAAGAGCAAGTCTAATTCTATTCCCACACAATAGCCCTTCAGATAATTGAAAATAGCTATTATGTCCCTGTCTAGTTTCTGAGGCTAGTCTCCCTCTGTTGTCTCTCACTCCCACCCCCCAGTTTTCTCTAGGCTAAAAGTCTTAACTTTCAAGTAATCATTATTATGTCATGATTTCCTGACCATTTACCACATGGTTACCTTTCTTTGGAAAATCTCCAGTTTAACATCATTCCTGCATTGTGTCATCCAAAACTGAAAACATTGATCCAGATGTAACCTGAGCAGGGTAGAGTACAGTAGCTGGCATATCACCTCTTATCTTGGACATTTTGCCTCTCATTTTAATTTAAAATTATGCTACTTTTTTGTTTATACTGTTGGTTCATATTCAAACTGAAATCCACTAAAATTTATGTCTTTTTCAGATGAATGGCTGTCTAGACATGGTTTTTCTATTTAGTACTTGTGAGGTAAATTTTATTCACATTAAATTTCATGGTACTATATTTAGTACTTTAATATTTCTTTTTTTGTTATTGACTTTTGTTTATTTTTAGTTTATATCCTTCATTTCCACAAGATTTTGAGATACAAATTTTCTTCCCATCTTTCCCCTACCCACCACCCCAAAACAGCGATCCCACTGTATACCCCCTCTCCCAATCTGCTCTTTCCTATATCCTCCCCCATCACCCCTCTGACTTTCCATTAGGCCAGCAAGACAGATCTCCCTACCCCAGTGCCTGTATATCTTATTTCCCAGTTGCATAGTACTTTAATATTTCAAGCTAAATTTTGTTTGAGTCCGTATTGAAGATGAGTTATTGTAACTCTCGCTGAGAGCTATTATAATAAACAAAGAAAATGAGTTAAAATGAATAAAATAGAACTATTCAGAAAGAGTATTTAAAAATCACTTGTTTCATATCAAAGAATCAGAATATTAGAGGTAGAAGGAACTTTAGAAGTGATCAAGTTCAACTTCATGCCCAGTGCAAATCCTCATCCACATTTCTGCTTAAACTGAACGTGATTCAACGTACATTTATTAAATGCCTGTATACTTGACCTCTTAAAAAGTAGCTCATTTCATTTTTTAAAATTCTTAAAAAATTATTCCTTATTTCTATCCAGGGCATGAGCATCTTTCCTATTACCCTGGTTTGTAACTGTGATATCATCATTAATTTCTCACACTCACTCTATAAATCCAATTAAGTTGCTAAATCTTATCCCTTCTCTGTCCATAACATCTCTTGCATCCATCCCCATCTCTTCACACAGCTACCACTATAGTTTAGATGGTTATTACCTCTTACAGTATTGCCATAGCTTTCTGATTTGTACCTCTGCCTCAGGTCTCTCTCTTTATGCAGCTTATCCTGCACACAGTTGCCAAGGTGTTTTCTCTAAAGCTCAAGTCTGATTATGTTACTGTGCTACTTAGTTAACTCTAGCAGCATTCTGTTATCTCTAAGATTAAATATAAACTCTTCTGTTTCACACTTAAACCCCAACTATACCCGACAAGTTAACTCTAATTTAAATTTCCAGCCTTATTACATATAACTCCCTTTCCCACACACTTTGATCCAGTCAAACTGACCTTACTGTTCCTTTTGTGGTACCCCATCGCCCATTTCAATGTCTTTGCACTCATTGCCCACTATGCTATCTCTTTGAAACTTATAGTATTTTTCAAGTATCACTTTCTGTATGAGGCCTTTTCCTAATACACCCAGCTGCTAGTGTTTCCCCACTCTGATCTGTTAGCTGTTTGGTATCGTTCGTGTGTGTGTGTGTGTGTGTGTGTGTGTGTGTGTGTGTGTGTGTGTGTGTGTGTGTGTGTGTATGTGATATCTATATCTGTATACATATATATTTACATACTTATATACACACATACATACATATAGTGTCATCTTTCCCAATACAATTGTAAATTCAAGGGCAGGAAATGTTTAACTTTTGTTTTTGTATCCTTAACACCTGGCACATAGATATTCAGTAAATGCTTGTTGTTTGATTGTTGACTTATCTTGCATTGGAATCAACCTCCCTATAATGTCTACTGACGAGAATTAGGGTGCCCTGTTGGTAATAAATTTAAAAAGATCTACTCTTATCTCATATATGATAGTTCCTCAGTTTGGAGTGGGGGGGAGGGAGTTCTGCCTGTATATTTTTCAGTTTGTTCAGCAGTTTTTTTTCCCAGATAGGCCATTAGGTATTATAAATGGTCCCCATCACCTTCAGCAATTGATATCCAGCCTATCTGTCCATAATTAGTTCTGATGGATGACTTGAAAAGAAGGTGTAAGGGTAAACTTGTAACAAGACTAGCAGAGAAAACCTTGCTTTATTACATCCAAGTTGGTATGGTACCTTAAGTGTTGGGGTAGGTCCTTAATGAAATCTAATATTGCTGTCACACAGTTGGATGTCTTGAACAGGCCTAAATGCTGGACACAATGGTAAAAACAGCCCCGTATTGGGAAAGACAATATGTACACACACACACACACACACACACACACACACACACACACACATCTCTCTCTATATACATATTATTTATATATATCATAAATACATATATATGTATTATACTTAATTAATATCTATTATACATATATGTGCATGAAAGCTAAATACAAATTAATAGGGGGTGGTGCTTTTCCGAGTCTTGTATAACCATGAAAAAGTCACTTGACCTTTCTGAGTCTTAGTTTCTTCATCTATAAAATGGGTGTAATACCTGCATGATTTACCTCACAGGTTTTAGGGAAGTGTTCTGTTCTATAAGCCACAAAGCATTATATTGTAAGCCAAAAAGGCATAAAGCTATAATACTGCTTAGAGGCTGCTAGGTGTCACAATAGATAGAGTTCTGGGTCCAGAATTAGGAAAACCTGAGTTCAAATTCAGCCTCAGATACTTACTAGTTCTGTGACCAAGGGCAAGTCACTTAATCTTTGTCTATATTTCCTTTCCTGTAAAATGGGGAATAATATTAGCACTTGCTAATAGCCCTTACTTCCCAGGGTTGGTCAAATGAGATAATATTTGTAAGGTGCTTAATTTAATACCTATAGGTGCTTAGTAAACACTTAATTCCTTCCCATATAACTCTGGCCACAAATTGTACTTTTTTTTTTCTGTTAATGTACAACTAGCTTCCTGCAAGAGTATTAGAACATGTGTCATACATTACCCAATAGCAAGTTCCAGTCATTATATCCATGTTGCCAGATGAATGCAGACGACTTTATGTGTGCGAATCTAGGGTAACTCCTGATGTATGTATGAGTGTGGCCAAGCCCTCCAAAAATGAACTGGTTAGAACACAAGTATTCGTGCAACATACTGATAATGAGTTTTGAAAGAACTTACACCTGGTAAAGCTGATGAATCTGCTAATTAGGAATTTTTGCCTTAAGGGCAATATCAAAAGTCCCCTTAAGCTCTGGAAGGAAACTATGTACATGATCCATCGGAACAAGGGGCAGTAACCTTAGGGTATGAGCCAAGCTAAATTGTTAAACATTATGGAGAAAGATAGTAAAAAAAAAAAAATACCTCACAACAGTGAAATCAATAAAGGGGAAAATGAGTCTACAGGAAAGTTGGTGTGAAACCCAAATAATATGATCCCAAAGGTATTTTAGGATGAAACTGCCAGGAGAACACAAACATAATAATGTACTAGGTTTGCCAATGTTGTCATATCTATTATCATTGATGAATGAGGAAACACTACTTTGGAACTCTTAACACCTCATCACCTGATATTATATATGAAGAATTGGAAATAGCACTCAATAAAATCAGCTGGGAAGCATGGCTGGCTAAGACCAAACACATAGAAAAAAAATGCATGCTGGATGTGATCCTAGTTTTGAAGGTACTTAGATAAGTTTTTCAAGTTTTCTCATAAAGAGAACATTATCAAAGAAATGGCAGAAAAAAATCATAGCTCAAATTATTTCCCCTCAATATTGATTGAAACAACAGCACTAAATATACTTTCTTACTCCTAAAAATATTTGAAAATGCTCTATATACATGTTGATGGTACCATCAAAGAAATTGAGAAAGAAATTTTTAAGTAGGCTTTTGTAGCTTAGTTCAGTGCCTGGCACGTAGTAGGTGCTTAATAAGTATTTATTATTGACTGACTATTTTCGACAGCAATCTTCGTATTTATATAATTGAGTAAAAGGTGTGAAGAACATGAGATCTTTTTTGTTAGATTGACAATTTTATTTTTTTAATAATTTTTTTCCAATAAACAAAAATCTGTCTTTCTCTTCCTTTCACCTTCTTCCATTTAAAAGGAAAAAAACAACAACAAACCCCTTGTAACAAATATGCATAATGAAGCAAAATAAATTCCCACATTAGCCAGATCCAAAAATATGTTAGTCCTTCCCCTAGACCATCACTTGTCTGGAAATGGGTAGCATGCTTTCATCATAGAGCCATTGGAATCATGGTTGGTCATTGTGTTGATCAGAATTCTTAGTCTTACAAAGTTGAAGACATGAGATCTTAGGATGTTTATTGTTTGATTATAAAAATCATTTGACTTCTTAAACATTTTTTATTTATTTAATTTTTAATTCATGGAATAAAACAAGCATTTCTGTAACATAGTGTAACAAAAAAAATGATGCACATAATACTGCAAATCTATTATGTACAACTTGCTAATCCTTTTAAATATATAATAAAGTTATCATGTAAATTTTCTTTTTTTTCTTCCCCTTCCACCGCAGAGATAGCTACCATTAGATGCAAATATGTAAGCATATGTACAATCATTCTATACTTCTATTTATCAGTTCTTTTCCTGGATAAAGGTAGCATCTTCCTTCATATGTCCTTTGTAGAAGGACAGAAGAAGCCCTAATATAATGAAAATAGCACTGGGCTTAAGAGACAAAAGTTTTGGTTTCAAGTCTTCCATTTACTAGCTGTAGGATCTTGGACAAGTCACAGAATAACAGAATGTCAGGTTAGGAAGTGACCACAGAAGTCATTCAGGGAACCCACACCTGAATAGGAGTCCCTCACAGTGATCCCAAGTGATCATGAAGACCTCCAGTGATGAAGAACCACCTCCCAAGACAACCCCTTCCACTTTTGGACAAATTTTAATTGTTGGGAAGTTTTTCTAAAGGTGAGATCTACCTCTTTTGCAACCTCTACCCATAACTCCTAAGTCTGCCATTTGTGGTCAGTCAGACAAATCTAATATCTTTCTCATGTGGTAGTCTTTCCAATACTTAATCAGAGATATCTTATTATCCCCTTTAGTCTCTTCTTCTCTGCATACTAAACATGTACAGTTTGTTCAGCCAACTTTTGTTTAGCATGATCTCCAGCCTTCTCCCATCCTGATCACTCTATACTTGATGTTCTCTAATTAACATAATTCCTAAAACAGGATACCGAGAACTGGGTACAGCATCCCAGATATAGCATTACCAGAGTAGAGGGCAGCTGGGCTGTCATTTCCTTTGTCTTAGATAGTATGCTGACAAGTGTTAGCTTTGGATGCTGCCATGTCACACTGTTGATCCATATTGAGTTTAGTCGGCTAAAATCTTCCAGTTCTTTTTCAGTTGACCTTGCAATGCCTTCTGTAATTGTACCATTGATTTTTTTTTGAGCCTAAGTATAGAGTCTTAATTCAGTTTTAAGCTTTAATTGCTATTATAATATCATAACTTAATAGCTATTATATTTGATAACTATTAAAGCTTTAAACTGCACTAAGACTTTTGGGACATCTTATATAGGCTATCATTTATCTTTAATACATTTTGTCATAGTAGTCATTTATAAGTAATTTAAACTCTGAGATTTAGTTTTCTTAATTCTTTTTTTTCCTTTTTTTTTTTTGGAGGGCAGTTGGGGTTGAGTGACTTGCCCAAGGTCACACAGCTAGTTCTGTGTTAAGTGTCTGAGGCCAGATTTTTGAACTCAGGTCCTCCTGACTCCAGGGCCGGTGCTCTATTCACTGGGCCACCTAGCCGCCCCTTTTTTAAATTCTTTTTTTTTTCCTTTTTTTTTTTTTTTGAGATTTAATTTTCTTATCCATAATGTGGCTTGGTGTTAATAACATGCCCTATCTACACTACATGTTAGGAATGTTAGTAATATCAAATGCAACCAAGTTCTTTGTATACTGTGAAGTACAATATAGTTCTAAGAGGCATTAATACTGTTTCTGCTATTAATAGTTTTAAAAATATGTATCACTAGCCCCTTAGATATGCTGTTTAAAATTGCCAGGAGATGGTAGACTGAGTAATTTTTTTATCCTGTCCACCTTTAGTAACCCTCCCTTCCTTCTACTACATCTCACCAATGGATTGCTTGTCTTTATCACCCTTTGACCCCTCTTTCCAACAAACTCCTGTTGCTCTCCTACTGCTCATATATGATTAAATCTGGATGAAGGAACCCATTGTGTATCATCAACAATGACATTGTTCAACCATGTTGTTTTGGTAGAAGAGTTGTTGAGCAATATCATTCTAAAGCCCTTTTCTCCTCCCTCTCTACTTTCACTTGTTCCATACAAAAGTGCTTAACTGATCCTAAATTAGGAGATTCTAGGAAGGAGACTTACCTCAACAGTTGAACTTTTACATTTTAAACTCTGGACTGTCTGGCACTGTCGGGCGCACTTAGTTACAGAAGTGATGACCCATCATCAAGTGGGGTTGTGCATTTGTGTGGGTTGGAGAGTAGGAAGGCTAAAGGAAAAACACATTCCCTTTCAGTACTGTCCAGTTACTGAACAGTCTGTTGGTTCTCTGAGATACCAGTCCCTTCTGGCAGCATTTGACTCTTAAAACAAGTACAATTTCAGCCTCCAACAAGGTGTCTCCCATGCTTATATTCAAATCACAGGGGAGATAGTTTGATAGATGCAGTCACAGAGATAATTTTGTTTAGTGATTCTTAGATTATCAATTCCAACTGAAATATAAAACGAAGATGAAGACTCACCTAAGGTGTTCATCAATATCATTTAAGATGTCCTGTGCAGTCCAAATGGAAGAGAGATTCCTTATACATGATAAGGTCCTCCAAATGCTCCTGTTTGCAGGTGACATGGTGGTACTTGTATCAAACCTCAGAATACTACAGGATCTCAGTACCCACTTAAAAGATACTGGCCCAACAATCCACATAGAAAAAACCAAGTGGATGAAGAATGTTTGGTCAGATTATGACATACAATTGGATGAGTAGCCCATTTTGTCCTTCAGGATATCTATGGTAGACACTACACATGGATGATGAGCTGGGCCCAATATTGAAGAGGCTCAAGCTGAATTGCACTTGGAAAATTTTGCAGTGCTTTAATTGTTCCCTTATACAAAAACTTAACTACTTAGTACCAATAATTTTTGAGTGATTCTGTTTTGATATGAATCATGTATAACCATCAGAATTTCAGATGACTCAAAGGGTATTGTACAAGGTACAAGTTAGCCACAGTAAATTACCAATACTTATGGGTAAGAAGAGACATAAGAGGTTATCACTGGAGAGATAACATGCATGATAAAAGGTCTTGAACTGGTCATAGTATAAGATCACAGAGACAGTAAAAATATCAAAATACCTAGACAAAGACCTTCGACAAGTTGGGTAGTTCATCTGTGGAAGATATGTGAATGAGAATTTCTCTAATAGCATAAGATGCAGATGAGTTGAGATCTGCATTAGTAGAGAGTATTTATATTAATGAAATAGTTATCTTTCAGAAGCCTCAAAGTATAAGTGAACGTGGCTTAGTGATACTAAGATAGGATACCACAAAAGATAATCTTGGTCTAATTCATGGGAAATGCCTAGCTAGAGATGGAGGTCCACGAACAATCAAGAAAGACCTATTTGGCAAATAAGCCTGACCAGTTCCTTGTGCTGTCTGTGGCCATCCTAGATTAAAGAATTCTTCTTAAGCCAGTTTGCGAATGGTCCTTACTGCTTGACAGATCCTCAGGAATTTGAAACATAGTTATCATAGCTTATGATCTCTGGAGATATGTCCTCAGCATCTTGTAGAAAATAACCTCTGCCATTATTTTCAGGCAGTCTACTTTGGGACTGAGACAGTATCATGGTTTACCCCAGGCAAGGAAAAAAAACAACAACACAGGGAATTAGGAAGACATCCAGGCTTGGGAAGGGCTTAATGGCACTGTGGGGATATATATGGGGCAGATGTTTTTGGAATTGAAAGAGATAAGCAAGGATAATCAAAAAAAGCTGGGACAATATTAGCATTGGGTGGTTTGCAGAACATCCAAGACTTGAGAGGAGCTTATAGAGAGGGAGAGCCTGGTGTTAGAAGTAAAGGTCAAGAAGATAGTATCAGATAAGAAGGCATGAAGGGGGGGTGGTGCTCTAAGGTGCTATCACCTGAAAATTTCAGTTCTTTTATATTGTCACGTTGGGTTTTTGGTACTTGATCATGAGTCATGATCATTATCATTTGCTATATTTTCTCTTTAGCCTGTAGTTAAGCTGTGAGCTAATATATAGGTATATAACTGAGTTTTTGTTAGACTTCTTACTGTCTGAATCAGGCCATGTATCTTAGAATCATTGACCTAGAACTGGAAAGGACCTGAGTCCTTCATTTTACATATGAAGAAACTGAAGTAGAGATAATAAATGCTAAGGGCAGGATTTGAATCCAGATTCACTATCTTAAAACTCCATCAGTGCAAATTGTTAAGTTTTCTGTTTGCAGATTCTTTCACTCCTGCCTAACACCTTAACAATAGATCTAGTCCTCTTCCTCTTGAAAAGCATTTTTTTTTTCATAGTTCCTTTCTTGGATCTTCAAAAAATTTTGTCTTGAAAGCCTTCGACCTTTCCAATAAACCTGAGTTTAGAAATACATTTCTCAAGCTTTTTCATATCCTCAAGTTGTAAGACTATCTTTCATTTATGGTGCAAATAGTGATTCCCTTAGGCAGAAAGCCAAATGTAGCCTATGACCTGGTAAGTCAAAGATGAAGAATTGTAAAGGCTAAGAACTAAAAGAGACCCTGGAAATGCTTTTGTGTAATATCTTTATTTTACAAATTAGGGTAAGGAGACAGAAGAAGTGACTTTTAGCTTCTAGTGGTAGAACTAGGACTTGAAATCAGGTCTGTAGATTTTTTCTACCTTAGCATATTGCCTTCCAATTCCCTTTGTTCATATCTCCTAGATAAGATTAACTAATGGTCTTGGCTTTCCCTGTAAACTTTTTTTTTCCTTACTTGTTTGCCACTGGGCTCCTTGTCTGTTTCCTTGGAATGTTCACCTTGAAATCAGTTTGGATGACCTTTTCAATTCTTAGTTATTAGCACCAACATGTTAACTAGATATCTTTTCATCAAACTACAAACACTAAGAATATTCAAGAAAGGATCATCTCTTTGCCCTCTTGATAAGACCCTACAGGACTCCTAGTTTTTCCTTGCCTTCAAATGACTGCAGCTGTAAACCATCCTAAATAAATGAAACATCTATTCTTAAAACTCATACTATCAAAAAATTCATTTTTACATCTGACCTAAAGTGTTATGCTTTGGTGTAAGCATTTCTCTTCTTTTTGTTTTCTGTTGGGATTAAGGATTAGTTTAAACATGATATCAGAGAACTCTTTAAGAAAAATATCTATATTTTAGAGTTGTGTTGTTTGAGATAACACTGGAAAAAATAGATTTTAATTCCAGTTTCTTCTATGTTACTAAATGTTACTAATTTGATCACTGGCCTTGGACAATTAATCTCTCTGGGATTTAGTTTCCTTTTCTGTGCAATATAGGAGCAGAATTCTAGTTTGTCACTAAGGTAGGTCCTTTCATGATTTTTATATACAATTGTAATAAATTTTTAAAAATAAGGAAGCATTATCTAATGCTTCTGGATGTAAATTTCCATCAAACTAGGATGTATTATTTGGAAAGGGACTCTTCTTACTTATTCCATCTTGATTTGACATTGAGCCTATAGTTTAACCATTAGAACATGGTAGAGCTAGCTACCTGCTTCCTTGGTAAATCATCTGCACTTTCACATGTGTAATCCTTTTAAAATCTAGGAGCTAAAGTTTTCAGTTTTATTATTATATTTTATATTTCTGTTCAGAGAATAGAATAGTAAGTAAAAATTAAACATTTATTGAGCATGTACTCTTATGAAAAATAAAAACTAGTGTATTAGTTCTAAAAATAGCACTGCATGCACATATTAAAGTTCATATTGTTAGATGCAGATCAACCCAAATAGTTGTATTCCGTTGTTATTATAGTCAACAATATGACAGCTATCATAGGAGAGAATTATTTTAATCCTAATTTACAAGAGAATTAGTATATGTCAAAAATGCAGTCAATTAAACTTGTATGTATTACAGTACTTAACATTTGTATAGTACTTTAAGATTTATAAACGACTAAAAGAAGGGAAGTTGAATGCATATATAATGTATGTGCAGTTTATTAGTACCTAAATATTTCTATTTGGAGCAAACCAATCAACCTCCATTTTCCACTTAGCAATCCAGAATCCTAAAATCTTCTCTCCATTGCCCTATAAAAAAGAACAATAAAAGCTGGAAGGTATTTTAGGACAAAATTTATGTGTCTATCTCTCTCTATTTGTAACAGTGATTTTGTGATGGTTCTTCTCTTTCAGAACTATCGTGAAATTATGGCACGTCATCCTGAAAATTATCAGTGGGAAAACTGGAGTCTAGAAAATGTTGCTTTCCTTCTAGCTCACCACTTCACCAATAGTTATATTTGGGTAGTAAAGAGCTCCCGAATGCATTTGCACAAGTTCAGCTGTTATGACAATTTTGTGAAGAGCAACATGTTTGGTGCCCCAGATCACAGCATTGAGTTTGGAGCTTTTAAACATCTTTATTCATTATTAGTTAACGCATTCACCCTTACGCAAAACATTGTGTTGTCAAAGAAGAAAAGGTATGGTTTAAGAAAGGAGGCAAAGACCTCTAGCTACTGTAGAGCAAATTCATCTCATGCTTCAAATGGCTGCCAGGGGGAGAGAGAGAGAAAATATGAACAATTTGATGACTTTGACACCAACTTTAATCCACCATCTTTTAAAGATGCATCCTTTACTTTGATTGGATTCAGTAAAGGATGTGTTGTTTTGAACCAACTGCTTTTTGAGCTGAAAGAAGCCCAGAAAGATAAGAACATAAACACCTTCATCAAAAACATAAGAACAATGTACTGGCTGGATGGTGGTCACTCTGGAGGAAGCAATACTTGGGTTACTAACCCTGAAGTGTTGCAAGAATTTGCAAAGACAGGGATTACAGTTCACACTCATGTTACTCCTTACCAAGTAAATGACCCCATGAGGTCTTGGATTGGAAAGGAGCACAAGAAATTTGTACAGTTCCTCGAGGACTTTGGCATGCAGGTGACTAGCCAGATTCACTTTGAGCAGGAACCTCCTTCCATAGAAAATCACTTCAGGGTTCATGAAGTATTTTGAAACTTGAAGTTTACCAATTTCCTGTATTTCAGTTAAAGAACAAAAACTTTCTGTTGTGAAATCAAGTGACAAGAAACAACATTCAATAGATACCTTGTATTGTTAGTTTGCGGAAATAGAAGCATGGTTACTAAAAACTGGCATGATACACCGACGGTATTCCTTGAGTGTGAATTCCAGCAATTTTTAGTCTGAATTGAGTTAGAGTTACTAGTCATTTATGGTATCAGTGTGGTTCTTGCTAATCCTATGGTGTGACCTTAAAATTAGTGAAAAAGTTATAACCATTGTCTTTCAAAGGCGTCTTTCAAAATATATGATTGATTTAAACCATAAAATTATTATTGATATTTAAATAATTGGAGATTTTGGATAATATTTACTTCTAAACTTAATCTTGGTAACAATAAAGAAACAATAGCTATCTATTTTAGCACCCTGAAAATTTTAAGATTTTATTTCATTATACACTTGGGTGGGAACATTTCCTTTGTCTTATTCTTTAGTAGAAGCAAAGATTTGATGATATATTCTGTTATTTGAGAGTAACTACCAATTTGTGCCTCATTCTTATCTCCACAGAAGAGATATTTATATAGTTTTATTGATTCATCTTGCAACATCTGTCACTGAATAGTCTTTTCTTCTAGATCTTATAAAAACATTAAACTAATTTTTAGGTATAAAATGACCAATAATCTTTTTCATGTATAATGGCCATTAAGTTTTAACATTCCATCTCAACTTTAGAGTTTGATTTTTAATTGAATGCTTTTTGATTAGACAATACTTTAATTTGTTTTGGTCAGAAACTTATCTTTTGGGAAATTGATCTGAAGAACAATTACATATTTTGTGTTAGCTAATATGTACTGTGGTCAGATTTAAACATTTCATTTCATGAATCTTATGAAAAAGATCAACTTGGGTGGTAAAAAAACAAACTAAAAAATAAAATCATTGCTCCATTTATTACTCTCCCCAAAAGAAGACAAATTCTACAGTTCTGAATCACTGGTTTCTTTCCAGAAGAGTGATCTGCCTGCCAAAAGAAAACAGCTCTCTTTGGCCAAAATGCAAAATTACTGCAAAAAGAAGTTATAAAGGAAAGTTTAAAGACATAACATTTAATTTTGGCTTAAAAATTGAATTTGGTTAACACTACTGCATAACTTAGGTGAAGACCTCTTCTGCTATTTTTTTCTTTGACCTAAATAAATACACTTTGTGGAACCAGAATATAATTATCAATGAAAAGAGGTTGTTTGATGAAGACAAAAATATTTTTTTTATCCATCTATCAGAGTGGATACTTTCTTTACTTGTCACAGTAACTAGCCTTTAAGTAGCTGTGCAGTAAACCTAAGTGACATTTAACTCACTCTTGTGATTTGGAAAATAGAAATATAGGGAAAGTAAAATAGTAATGACCCAACAGACAACATTGGCTTTTACTCACTGAAAACTTACAAAAGATTGTAGGATGAAGATGCTGCAATCTTGGCTTCAGGCCAATTAAACTAATTTCACAGGAATACCCTATTTAGTATTGTCTTTTCACAGTACTTTTAAAAAAAAAATTTCCTATTGAAACATTCCAAATGTTCAGAGCTTAATGGGACATGGGATCACTGTCTAAATATTCCTTGAAAAGAAACTGCTTAAGTAGAAACATCCTATTTTGTCTTAACACTTAGTTCTGCTTAGAAATACTATGTTTATAATTTATTCTTGGATCTTTTTAGGGGGGAGAAAAAAATAGATTTGTTGCCTAGACTTTCTTTAAATAGCTACAGTTTCTTTTGAGACCAAAAATTCCTACCAAAGCTGCCCACACACACACACACACACACACACACACACACACACACTCCTACCCTTTAAAAACACACACACACACACACACACACACACACACACACCTTCAATCAAAGTACTTGATAAAATAGGTTGTACAGTTAGAACAAATTGCCTAACTGTAATACCTGTTTTAATTCCCACATTCATATATGAAGTAGACTAAGTTATCTTACTGTGCATAGAATAAAGAATGAAAGAGGAGAATTTACTTAACATTGAGATTGAAATAAGGTTTGGGATGCAAAGTTCAGGCAAGAGTGTTTTTCTGCATATCTTTTAATATTGTGATTATAAATAAACATCTCAAGTACTTTATGTGTTAGTGCTGATTGTGAATGATAAATTATAAACTTAAAAATGCCCCTTTTGAGCTCTTCTGCATAGATATTCTGTGGAAATCAAGAAAATTAACTGTCAGGCTCCTGGAACTACTATTATATCAAAACATTGTTTTTTTCCTGTGCTGGAAATAAATTTCTCCTGAATAGTGTTTAATTTTTCAAGAAATTGTCGTGTGTTTTAATAATCATTATTAGTACTTTAAAGCTAAATTTTTTTTTTGTATCAAAAGACTTGAAAACAGTGTGAAAGGTTGATCCCACCACAGTATTAATGTATAATTGTATTAAAATGAGTAATCAATAGAAGATTGTTTTTGAGTATGCTTTATGTACAAATAAGGAATTGACGAATATTGAAATGTTTGAGCAGAATGTACCGATTAGGTTTGAATATGTGAAAGACTATTAAATTTTCATTTTCCTTGATCAAGCTATATATTACTTGTCTAAATTCACTTTAAATATTAATTGTAAAAAACAAGTTACATAGACTTCTACAAGAACAAATATTTCTCTCCCAGTTTTGAAATGCTTCACAAAATTTAGCATTTTTTTTTTTCATTTTGATCCATTTGATTTTCTAGAGTGGGCTAGATCTGATAAATGAATTTACTGTTATTCTCAGACTTAGTAATTTTTAAAGTCCTGTGAATTGTTTCAGTTCTTCTGGAACATTGTTTACCACAATGTTTAGGGTTCTACAATTAAACCCATCTGTAATCTCTTAAATAGTAGGGTTGTTAATGTACCATTTGTTTTTCTGGCATGAATAATTTTGATATCTATATCTTATCACTATCCTTAGCTGGGCAAGATTTTTGTGATTATATCGAATGGGAAATGTGTGAAGAGTCTTTTGCTCTGCCGAGATAGTCTGCAAATAAAAATCTTGGGGATTTAATCATTATTAAGCCTAGTGTGTATGCATTCACTTGCTTGAGATGCTTCATTCACTTCCAAAAGTGCTTTGCACCTTGGAAGAAAGGACTCTGAAACCATTCTTAATGTATTAAGTAATTATTATTTAGTAATAAACCAACTTATTAATTTATTACTATTAAAAACTATGTATAATTAAATTTTTTTAAAGAAAGTTATCTAGGAAAAAACTTATTTGATTTTTTGTGAAAATGTAAAACATTTTACTATGGCAAGAAAGACTAAAGTGCAAAGAAACATAATCTTTGATTTAGCATCTTAGAGTTGCCATTCTGAGCTTCAGTTTTCATTTCTATGGTATTACATTAGAATATTTTGTATCAAAAGGTTTTTGTTTTGCTTTTTTGCTTTGACTCTCATTTAAAAAAATACACTGTTGAAGTTGTGCATAAGTGTAGGTTCTATCTATAATTTGGTTATAATCTAGTTAACCTGTTGAGTAAAGTATATAACTGGAAAAGCATTTGCCAAACTTACTTTCAATTTCATCAAAGCATACTTCAGCTTAATATTTTGTGTTTAAATCTTTGAAATTTGCATGGCTTTCGATTTCATCAAAGCATACTTCAGCTTAATATTTTGTGTTTAAATCTTTGAAATTTGCATGGCTTAATTATCATGGGTTCAAGGTGTTCATATTTTATAACAGGGTCTTTCTCAGACTCCAGAAACACTCTTGTTCTTTACTTTGTTCCTCTTCTTTCATATTTCCCCAGTCCCTGGCTAGACTGCTTGGATTATACATATACATGGGATATATGATGTTAGGGCAATGGATAGGCACAGTGAATAGAGTGCTGGCCCTGGAGTTAGGAAGACCTGATTTCAAATCAACTACACAAAACAAGAAAATATAATGCTCTCTTCTAGTACATGAATTAGTATTCTCTGCTATACTCATTCATTGAAACTGAAGGATGGGTAATAACTATAGGAAAAAAAGTTCATTGATAGATCCAGATTGCCTTGCAGCATTCTTCTCTATGCCCTCAACTGATGAGTTTTACTGCTTTGCCCTTAGATGATTGCAAATCTTGATAGGCCCTGAAACTTCTGCTACAATCACCGGAAAATGCACCAAACATTTCTTTCTCAGTGTAGGTGGAGCAACTGCAGTATCGCAGTTCCATCCTCACTATATACTGCTTCTTACACCCCTTGGATTATCTGCCCCTTTGTTTCAGCAGTTCTGTTTACTGACAATTTAGGGTGAGAAAAAAGCCAAAAGGTAAAACGCTCCTTCAACCTGTACCTGCTAAGAACTATTAAAAAGATGCATAAAACTTGCTTTAGTAAGCAGTATAGAAGTGATTATCAACCAGGAATTTAAATGATTCTCTGAACTAATCCTTTTCTGGGATTCATTTTTGTCAGCTATAAAGTAATACTTTTGCTCAACTTCTTCATCTGTAAAAGAAAACCTCGGAAGGCTTGCTGAATAAATGACTAACAGACCCAGAAAGTAAATGAGTGTTTGAGTCAATCTGAATCATGTTCTACAGGAAAGAAATTAATACTAACATGCTAAGAGATTAATACTAAAATTTTCTTTGAAAAGAGAACCATATTTAGCCTTGGCTAATACATGAACATACAAGCTTCAGTGTCTTGGATGTAATCCTGAATGCTCTGTGACTGGCAAGGCTGTTTTCCAAAAGATGTATGGGAAAATCAGAGTAAGAACTTATATACCCTACCTTTTTATACTAATTTACTTAATGAAAATTGCTTTTTAAAATTAAGTTCATCCATTTTCTAACTAGAATATGGTTAGATTATTCCTGAATAGTAGTGTTGTATTCATAGTCATTAATATTTGCAGAATGATGTATGCTTTTTCGGTGTTACATTTGTTTTGGTTTCATACAGCTCTTCATGATCCCATTTGGGGTTTTCCTATCAAAGTGGTTTGCTATTTCCTTCTCCAGCTCATTTTACAGATGAGGAAGATGAGGCAAACAGGGATAAGTGACTTGCTCAGGGTCACACAATTAAGAAGTATCTGAGGCCAGAAGATGAGTCTTTCTGACTCCAGGCCTGGTGCTCTGTCTACTGCACTACACAGCCCAAACACATGCAGGGATGGTTTATCCTTTCTGAATGGCAGTAACTTTTACTAGGACTTCTTATGGATTTATTTATTTAGAAACTGAAAAGAACTTGGGTTAAAAGTTGCTGTCTTATATAGCCATTAAATGCTAAGTGTATTTATAACAGGAAATTTTCAGGAATCCTCCCCAAAGAAGATGACTAAGGTAGAGAAAAATAAGTAGCTACAGTGAATCCTAGAGCTGAATTAATAGAACCAGTAGTTAGGAATAAAGATAGGAGCTGAGTCATAGATTTAAAAGTAGGGGTCAGAAGCTAGCAGCTGGGGGAGTAGCATAACATTACATAAATTGTATACAATTTGACTTTTTCTTTTTTGGAGGGGGGAAGGCAGGGCAATTGGGGTTAAGTGACTTGCCCAAGGTCACATGGCTAGTAAGTGTTAAGTGTCTGAGGCCAGATTTCAACTCAGGTCCTCCTGACTCCAGGGCCAGTGCTCTATTCACTGTGCCACCTAGCCACCCCAACAACTTGACTTCTAAAGATAATTTCTAATCTTTCAATAATTCCACCTGGTCTTCATCAGGCTGTGTCCACTTGAGCTAAGAAATTATTGTACCATAAGATTTTTTTAAGAACTAAAAAATCATACAGGAAAATCTCTGAAGTAGATTTTAGGTGACATTCAGGAAACAGTAATGGTTAGGTGAAAAAATGTTCATAGAAGATAGAAAATTTCACATGTTCATTTTGGCATACCGTATTTCTAGGAAAACATCACTGGGTCCTGACTGGGGAAAAAAAAGAGTGTCTAATGCCTTAATTCTTCCTTCCTTTTTGATAGGTATCTGATAATTCATTTAAGAAAGGAAACTGCTCCCAAAAAACAATCAGCCAGAGATGTGGCTCTGAAGGAACAGGAGTAGAGAATGAGGGTTGAGGAACTTATCTGTGTCTTGTGACCCACAAAAACTGCATACCTTTGTTAGGGTAGTACTCACTGCAAAAACAACCCCTCAAATCCAAAACTGCTCCCCTTCCTAACCTCACCTCTCTAATTAATACTACATGAATACAAAAGTACATGGGTTCTTTTTAAAATGTCTTTTTATAATAGTTAAAAATAGATTATTATACACGGAAGAATTTAAATTTATCTAAACCCAAAGTAATATAAACCACTCGCAGAATCTAAAAACTGGTATGGCCCTTGTAGGGCAAAGGTCAACTATTAATCTATAATATAGGCAGCTTCCAATTATCCATGGTAATGGATATAACTGAAGTTAGTGTAACATAAAGCAATGAACTGAAAGTTGGAGTTTCAATTCCTATTTTGCCTCTAATTTGTATATGACCTCTGATCCTCAGTTTCCTCATTTAAAATGAAGGAGTTAGACTAGTTTGATCTTAAAACTCTACTTCAGCTTTAAAATTCTATCATCTCTATTATCAAAAGTTTATTGACACTCATTTATATTGGAATCTGGGATACATTACATAATTTTTTCTTTGCCCAAGCATATTTACTTATCTAATTTAGTTAGGTAAGGCTGATTTACATCTTAGCATGACAAAAAAGATGACAGAGAAGCATCCATAAACAATGATAGGTAGAAGAGACATTAACCTCACATTGGATGCTAGCCTTGAGTAGAACCCAAACTGTATAATCAACTCAGATAAATCATAAAAATGTTCATTTAAAAATCTTAAAAGACCACCGAGATCACTTATTCAGTAACTTATACAGTAATTGTATTTTGCAGATAAGGAAAAGGAAGCCCAGAGGTTAGGAGATTTGCCTAAAGACACATAGCTAAAGAGTCAAGCCATCCCCTAACTCCTTTCTACCGTTCTTAACCCAATTTAACAATTCCTGATAGCTGTGTCAATAACCAAACTGGAACTATGACACTAAATCTATTTTAAAAGAATAATGAATCTTATAAAAATTTAAAAAATCATTTTTATTTAGTATTTCTGTACAAGGTATGTGAATTTTCTAAGCAGCTTATTTTAGTGCACTATTTATTCATAGTTAGAGCTAAAAGCTTTGTCTTGAATTCGTAAGACCATTCGCCGTGCATAAAAATCCTGATACTCCTCTGGCAGTTCATCAAGTGTTTTTAAGGCTCTGTCCAAAATCTGCATAGCTCTTGAGGCTGCCTTTAGGTCTTTGTTTCCATAGATGTCTGTCTTATCATAGCACTCAGAAGAAAGGTGCTTCCAAAAAACATTCACTCCTACTCCAAACTCTTCTGAAATCACATTATGGAACCATAAAGCTGGAGAAAGTTTAAAAAAAAAAAGATCAAGTTAAAAATAAACTTGCAGTAAAAAAAAAAAAAACAAAATGTCAGTGAAATATCACAAACTGAATGTAGCCAATGTAAGAAATAATTCACATATCGAGCTTCCTTCGTTAGCACACTCACAGCCTTTAATAGAATCACGTTAACTTTTGTGGAATGCCAACCAATTTAAAGTGTCAATGGCACAGTCCTTACTTTCCAAACCTTTGGCAAAAGCAAATTTTTCTTTTAACTTGAAAGGCATAATAAAGTTATATTTGTTTTGTAGTTCTGTAATTTGGGCCTGTGGTTTGTGCTACTTGTTTACATTTCTCCAGTCTTGCAACCACATCAAAGCTCCTACTTTTGGGAAACAGGGCATTTCCATTATTTGAGGAGTATCTCCGACCTTGGATTAAGTGTAGCAATCTACTTTTGTTCTCAAAGATTTCCTGTTTCAGCTGTAATTTGGTTTTTGTAACTTGGTTAAATTTGCATTTAATGTACCCTTCTCAGTTTTATATTTCTTTTGCAATTATAATTGTCCTACTGCTTTTAGATCATTTAAAATAAAAACCAATGGTAAGGCAAATTTTTTGTGGGGTGGAGAGGATGAATGAAATTTCATTACAGTCTTATGACTAAAGCATTTTTAGCAGCTTGCTCCTCTACCAAATGGATATGAGGTTAAGCTGCTGGAATTTCAATTGAGCCTCAAAAACTCTCAGCATTACAGTGCTATAAAAATGTTATGGCAATATCCTAACAATTACAATTATGAAAATAATTATAATAAAATATATTTTAATATGAAATTGAGTACAGAAGAAAAACTTGGGAACTCACCCTCAAGAGCTTTAAAAAGCACAATAATGATTTTGTTAATGTTACTTTTAAACACTATTTTGTTACACCAAAATATGTAAATAGCATAAAAATACATAACATGCAAAAATTAAATTGGGTCAAAGTTCAATGTTCAAAATAAGGGGAAATAAATGTTTTTTTTCTTTTTAATTTGAGTTGTGAATGCCGAGGAAATTATGCAATAAAATGATGCTAATGTACTAGCTTGTTCTAAGGAACATGAAACCTTTAACCAAACCATCCCAGATTTTTAAATTTTTGGTAATACCGTATGTATGTATGTGTATGGAGTGCCTCTCGAGAGTGCAAATAGTCACCAAAAATGTTTTTCATGTAATATTAATTCAACTATATAAAAAAAGACATAAAACTAAATTCTGGTCTCAACTATGAGTATATAATTTTTTTGAGTTAAAAAACTTTAGGATTAATTATAGATTAAATTTATTAGACTATATCCCTCACTAATATATTCTACATATATACATATATCTGATATCTATAATTAGATTATATTGCATCCTGGGGATGGTTTGGATTTTAAAATTAAAGCTTGTTTATTGTGCAAAGAAATGAGAACTACTCAGTCCACAAAAATAATGCATGTCAAAGAAACCAGAAATGTTATGATTAGAAAAGATCAATATGAATATAAGAGAAATATTCATATCTTTGACTAATTTCTTCTACAAGTAAGATTTATAAAAATTGTTGGTAAGTAATTTATATTCACAGACTAAGCAGAAAAATCTGTAACTATGTGATTTTAAATAATCAAAGCATTTATCTGCAAAAGTTTTACCAAGCTGTTAGATAGTTGTATATATTCTTTTATTATATGATGAAGTTATTTTAGTTATATATATATATATATATTTAAATTAAGCTAGTCTCTCAAAAATGAGATCATAATTTTGGGAGGCTGTCTTACTTGCCAAATCATGTAGGAAATATAGCAAAAGATAAAATTTTGTACTGTAAATGTGATGGACAAGGTATAGTATTTATAAATAGCATGTTAGGGAATTTTAGAAATCTTACCAGGAATGAACAATACATCTCCTGCTTCAAGAACACATTCAAACCTCCTAGCTTTGAAAAATAGTGGATATTTATTCAGATCTGGGTTATCCAGATTCAGTACCTCTGATTTAGTACCTGAAAAGTTATGAAAAAGATAATACAGATTTAACAAAGTTGTGGTTTTTTATTTTAAAGCAATCACCAGTACAAGTTTGAAACTGTGTTCTCTACTATATGGTACAATTATTATGTTCATGTTGGGAGAACAATTACTATTCTGCTGAAACCTAAGACAATTTTCAATGACCTACCCTCCCATTATATCCACTGAAGCTGATGTAACATAATTAAAGTATGAATCCAATAATCTAGTTCTTCATATAGTCTATCATTATACATACACTCTTATACAAAGGAGAATACAATGAATCATAATTAGAAAGAAGATCCATCCAAGATTTTTTCTATTGAAATGCAGATTCAGATCTCTAAAGAAATATAACTGAATAAACTAGACAGCAAAAATGTTGGCTTAAAGTATAATAGAATACATACCTGATAAATACAAATACTGGGCATCTCGAGGACTGAACAACACAACACGTTTTTTTCCTGTCACTTGGATTAAGAAATTATCCATAACCTAAAAGTCAGTAAGTACTATCAGTAATTTCTTAAAATGCAAAAAAAGTAAAATAAAAATCTGGGACTAACAGCATTTCATTAATCAAATTAAGAACTCATTCCAACTACTAGTTTTTAGCCCAAAGTTCTATTTTATCCATGCTTCAAAATACCTAAAATTCTTAGGTTGATGTCCCAATCTAACAAAAATAGGACAGGTGAATTTGTATTCAGGACACAATGGTTCCTATAACCATCTGTGATATTTTTGCATAGTGTTCTGGTGAAAAGAAGCAATGGCCTAGAAGTCAAGAGACTAGAGAATCAATAGGTTGGAACAACAGAGATGTAGACTGTAGTCTGTGGCCACCTGTGGGTGATCTAAAACATAATATTAAGTCAATTTCTTTGTGGACTCAGTTTTTCTATATATAAAATGTAGGGTAATAAAGTAAAATAGGGGTGCAAATTCAAAGAATGTACAGTAGAGAGCAAGTTATTTTTTTTATAAGCACTGCTGAATTTTAGTACACATAGGCAATCTGCCTTTACTTTCTTTAAATAAGTAGGCTAACTAGGGTTTCTAAATTCCTTCTACAAGACTCATTCTGGAAAATTCATCAATGCAAATTATTAATGCAACTAATTTGCAGTTTCCTGTTGATCTAAGTTACCACTTTTTTGGTATGAATTATTAAAAGTGCTAACATTCAGAGTGACAGATTTGCCTACTAAAAGATTTTTTTTAATCCAAAAGAGAAACCATAATACAAATAATGTATATCACCTCTACCTAACCATTTCTCTTTCAGTTAACCAGAGGAACATTAATCTTTTCATCCACAAGTGCTTAATTATGCATTCTGCAGTACTCTGGTAATACAACTTAAATTTCCCAAAATTTTACTTCAAATTTAAATAAAGTTACACATTGCCTTTTAGATTCAGATAAAGCTTTAGTCTGGCTATAAAAATTTAAAACAAATTCACAAGTATAATGCAATTTTTCTGAACACTTTTAATCAGAAACTGCATAATTTTCTCACTACTACAGCTAAGGACAAAGCCATGTGGGCAACCATTCCCTCGAGACATAAAGAAAAACCTATGACTGCTTGAAAGATAACTGACTCTTGTTCTTTCAAAATCTTTAAAATATAAGTCTAGATTTTAGTCTTTCCTATGTCACTGAAGAGTGCTGCAATCCACCTGAGAAATCTGTAAGCTGAATTTAAAACAAAGTGATGTGAGGCAGGAAATTCTATTCCTTTATACTGTGGTAATTTTAAATTTGACTTTTAACACCTATTGCAAACCTACTGCATGATAAATTGCCTCTTTCCCAGTCTCCACTCAGCATCACCAAATTCAAAAACAAAAATCCACCATCAGATTCTCCTATTTTCTGATTATTTTTAGACATCTTCAGATGAAAATAATAAAGTGAATGAATTACTACACAAATTAGTATTCAATGTACCATGCTGGATTGCCATTAGTTTTAGATTTCATATTTAAGCTGCATACATACATCATAGTGAGTCCAAAGCTGTAATCCTGGTGAACTAATACGAAAGACACTAGAAAAAAATTGTTCCTTTTCAAAGAATTCTGGAATCTTGATATCTCCTTCTAATAAAGGAAACTGTTGCCTGATATCTGCAACATCCTGAATTGGGAGAGATGTTGGAAAAGAAAAAAAATTAATGCCTGGTAGACTAAAATACTATATGATGTGATTATGATTTCATAAGCTATCTATATGATTTCATACGTATGTCCATTACAAGAGAAAACTTAAATATTTCAATTTCTCTAGTATTACTTTTATTAACTAGATAAATTCTAATCAAAAATTGTATACATTTTCTTAATAAGCAAGCATTACATAAGTTCTTTAACTGTAAACAGATGTTTAATCTTATAAACTTCATCACCTCACTTTCCAAAACCATTTAGCAAACTGGACTACTGCTATATCTAGAGAGAACTGCTCTTCATCAAAGCACTTTACTGAATATTTTCAAGATCACTAATTTTACTTCTTATCACCAAACACAGGGATCTTTTCTTTTCATGTCCTCATCCTCACTACCTCCACTCCTATGTCATCTCTTCTTGTCCTTTAAATATGTGTATTCCCAAAGGCTCTGCCCTAGGTCCTCTTTTACTCCCCTTTACAATGTTTCCTTTGGTTATCTCCTCCATTCCCATGGCTTCATGTATAATGAAGTTTTATGCAGATGACTCCCAAATCTGTATCACTCCTCCCAACATCTCCCTAGAGTTCCAGGGCAATATATTTAAAACTGCTGGCTGGATATCTCCATTGGGATGTCCTCAGTATGTTTAAAATAGTGCTTATTACATTTCTCCTAAATCTGTTCCTTTCCCTGACTTTTCTATTTAGGCCAGGGGTGGGGAACCTGGAGCCTCAAGGCCACATGTGGCCTTCTAGGTCCTGAAGTGCAGTCCTTTGACTGAATCCAAATTTCATAGAACAAATCTTCCAAATAAAAGGATTTGTTTGGTAAAACTTGGACTTAGTCTAAAGGCCACACCCAAGGACCTAGAAGGTCACATGAGGCCTAGAGGCCTCAGGTTTCCCACCCCTGATACACTACTGGCACCAACAGTCTTTCAGGTTTATATCTTTGCAGTTATCTTTGGTCTTTTCCCCCTCCCTCATCACATAAATCTAATCAATTTACAAATCCTTTGATTCTACCTCCCCATCCTTCCATATCCAGCCCTTCCTCTATACACTAATTACAACCACATTAAGTTAGACTCTAATGGTATCTTACCCAACCTCCTAACTGGTCCTTAATGCATTTACTCTATCTCTTCTTCAATCCATTCTCCCCAGAGCTATTTTAATAATCTGCCTAGCAAGCCACTATTATCATGTCATTCCTCAACTCAAAAAGCTTCAGTGGATCCTCAGAATATTTCTAATTCTGGCATTCAAAGCCCTCCCTCATATTATTTATTTCCCTTCATGTGTTCTACATTCCAGACATACACTTTTGTCTGTCTCAGTTCTCATCCTGCCCTCTCCAGTCTTCTTTTCTTGCACCAATCAGTCAGCATCACTGCCTCTCAATCTGTTAAATATCTACTTTTCCTCAAAGCTCACCTAAAATGTCACCTCTACTTTGGCTTGTCTTTTCCTCATCATTAAATCACAAGCTCCTTGAGAATGAAGCTGGAATAGCATCTATCTGTCACCTAGGCCTCACCATATATTAGGCACTTAATACTTGTTGAAATGAATCATCAAAATCACCTCCATTGGACTGACTTTAGAAATACAGCCAGCTGTTTTTCTGGGAATCCAATCACTAGGTAGCGATGCTGAATTAGTAAGAGGAAAAGGAAAACTTACACAAGGGAGCCTGGTTGAAACTCAACAATCACTGGATGAAAGTGATGAATAAATTATGGAAGAGGATGAAAAAAGAAGGTAATTTCTAAACTACAGTCAAAAAAGCAGAACTACAAATTATATGAGGGCTTATAAAAGGAGAGAATGCTTATAAGATATACACAAAAATACTACATCTGATGTACTTTGCATCTCCTGGGTAAGTATACTGCATAACCTCTCTACAACCCTCTTCTAATTTTAACAATTTGTAAAGAAATCAGTCCTAAACTCTCCACCTTAATAAAACTCTTATTCTGTCCTCAGTACCAATGGAGAAGAAATAATCAGCATCCTCCTTGAATGGTAGACCAAGTTTTATTCTTTCAGTTAGGGAGTTATGCAGATAAATCTCTTTTGGTGAGACTCAAGAAAGGGTAATTTTAGTCAACACAGCTAAAAAAGGTTTAGCTAATGATGCCATTTCTTAATTTTTCAGACAATCAGATATATAAATATCAAAGCCAACTTAAAATCCTGGGTAAGCCAAAACTCACTGTGGTCAGTGGTCACTGAAACCTTCTATTAACTGTAGAGACTGTAAGTTAAATGATGACAGGGTCCATGTTTTAATAATCTTTATAGCTACCCCTTTCCTTCAATTTTATATTTTCCCCCTTTTCTACCCACAAATGAAATAATTTCCTAGTCCCTATCTGCCAAAAAAAACTACTTCAATATTCTTTTTTTTCCAAGAAGTTTGCCTCCCAGAATAAGTAAAAGTAGAAAATGGATTCTCTAGCCATTCTAAATAAATACCTAAAAACAGACTTGCAAACACAGATAAATGAATAACAAAAACTTTAACCCATATATGTCTTATTGCCTAAGACCAAGTTCACAAAGAGTAAGATAATGGCTTCATTTCTTTTTTTTTTTTTCGCTTTTGGAAGGGGGAAGGCAGTGCAATTAGGGTTAAATGACTTGCCCAAGGTCACATGGCTAGTAAGTGTTAAGTGTCTGCAGTCAAACTTGAACTCAGGTCCTTGTGACTCCAGGGCTGGTGCTTTATTCATTGCACCACCTAGCTGCCCCACCTTCATTTCTTTATGTGTTTATCTGAATGGAATTGAGCACTTTGTGTGTACCTGGCAAATATTAGATGACTCAGCATAATAGCTCTCCCAGGTAGAAGAAAATTGTGTAGTTTCAGTTTGTCTTCCCTCACTAAACACTTGTCAAATTTCCTATTGTTATAACTTCTATTTTTATTTTTTAAAGAATGTAAAATTACCTCTTCATAATAAGTGTAGTTTTAAACCAAAACATATCCATAGCATCTTGAGTTTCCTAATTTTATTGTCATATAGATCCAAAGATAAGTCACATTTTCCCCTCAGGTCTGGTTTGTCTAAAACCTAAATGTGGCTTATGGTAACTGTTATTTTTCAGTACATGCCTGTGTATTTTTATCTCATTTTGGGGAGTCTGGCATATATTTGTGGAGAAGACTATGACAGAATCAGAATGGTACTTCTCAATGTGGTGACATGGATAGTAAAGAATGCCAGAATGAACCAAGAGTTCCAGGGGTCTTATCGCTACAGATTAAATGTATAAGACTTGTATGCATGTTATATATTTGTGTATATCATATGTATGTATATATTAATATATAAATGTAGATTGTAGAGCTGGTACAAATCTGTATTACTAGAGGGAGATTTCTTACTGGGAGTTTCCTATACTTATGAAATCATAGGCCTGGGCCAAAAATAGAAACCTACATTCCCTCACCCCTAAAGAGCTTGAATACTTCAGTATCTGTGCTAATGGGAATGTTAAATTGTAAACTTAAAATTGCCCAAACTTTTGAACATTTCTGGATAGATGTTCTGTTAAATCTACAAGATACCTGGACTACTATTGTATCAACAGTAATACTTTCCTATTCAAAAATAAATGAAGCCCTTTAAGGAAGCCACAGAATGGAGGTGGTATAGTGTAGCCAATAATCCCACAGAAGCCATTTGCTAGCGATCAAAAGAGATAATCTGCTCCTAATACAAGTCAAAGCCTACTACAATGAATTATTTAGGGTGTGTCCAAATAAATAACACAATCTGAAGAAGCAAAATTTAATTGTAGTTAGTATATGCTAGATTAAAATTTTACTTCTTCAGCTGAACAATTACACTAAATTGATTACTCTTTAAGAATTAGTTGTAGGAGGGATTTCTAGGAACTCAAAAGTTTAGAACTAGGTGAATCATTTCATTTAGAAGGAGTCAACACAACAAACAGTAAAGACATAGAGAATAAAATCCGTAGGAGGCCTGCATGGATCTTGGCTACATGGTTCATTTGGCAGAGACGGAAGAGGTGTTTTTTTTAACATCGAGGGTTTGATTGGGCAAAAAGTTATGAAGAGTAGAATCTGTTTCAGAGGGCTGATCAGATAAAAGATAGAGCAAGGCAAAAGAATGACTTCCAAAACTGGGGTTACAGCATGAAAGGTGAAGTAGCTGAGGCTCAACTCAATAGAACTTTGGAGTCTAAAGAGGGGAGAGTCCTTTACAGCTGAGAGTCTAGGACAGGAAGAGAGTACTTTCCAAAGGTTTAGCCAGAAGTGAGGGGTAGGTATTCCTGATCATGGTCAAACAAGGGGACAAATAATCTGGGTTATATGACCCAGACTTCGAGGTTACCTAACTGAAGACTGAAGAAGCAGATTCTAGAGATGAGGACCAACAGTCTTGGCTGACTCTTCAGCGATGGAGTTAAAACTAAATTAATGTTGAGGTTAAAAAGACTGACATTGAGAACCGTAACTATACTATTTGAATCTTTGTAACTTGTGAAACTTTACACTATACATCTAATATTTTAACTCCCCTCCCCTGCCACCACATACTTCCATATGATTCTGCATAATAAGTTCCCTCTATGTACTATTATGGATAGGCAGGAAAGGAAAGGTGGGACAGAGGAATGTCTGTGGTCAGGACCCTGAAGTTTACAGAATCCCAGAGAGCCAGAAAGAGACTCTACCTCCCATCTGTCACTATGCACTCTTGCACTCACTGCTCCCCCCGCCCCTGAAATGTATTTCCTCCTTACTTCTCTTAGAATATAGAGTTTCCTTCAGTACCCAAGAGCTACCTTCTATATGAGGCCTTTCCTGTTATTCATAGTTGCTAGTACTTCTCTCTGCTTCACTTTAATCATTTTCAGTTGTGTCCAACTCTTCTTGACCTTATTTGGGCTTTTCTTGGTAACGATATCAGGGTGGTTGGACATTTCCTTTTCCAGATAATTTTACAGATAAGGAAACCATGGCAAACATGGTTAAGTGACTTGCCCAGGGTCACACAGCTGGTGTCTTGAGGCCAGATTTGAACTCAGGAAGATGAGTCTTCCTGACTCCAGGCCTGGTACACTATCCACTGTGCCACCTAGCTCCCCCTCCCTGCTTCACTACTTTTTATTTTGTATATATCTTTAATATGCAGTCCAATATAATACTCCTCAAGGGCAATCTGTTTTTAGAATTTTTGATAAACAAAATAATATGAGACAAGGAAGAAAAAAGTTTATCAGACTATACAAAAATTTTAACATTAAAAACAAGGCTTGTCCACATTTGTGAAGCCTCTTTGTAATGCCTGGATCAAATCTTCAGTGCATTAGTGTTGCCTAGAAAGTAAAGCTCAAACCCCCTTTCCTAAAATTAAGCCCTCCCCAGCCCCCAGCCCCATGATCTCACCCTAGCCCTCTGCTAGCCATATCTCACATCTCTACCCTCCAAACATTATGTTCTAGATAAAACGGTCTGCTTTTTCTCTGTTGAATGTGCTGTGTGTTCTCTCACTTTGGTGCCTTTGTTTAGCCTGCTCCCTTCTTCACCTAAATCCCATTCAAATACAAACTCTTCCACTAAATCTTCCCAGGTTAGTCACAATCTCCTCTAAGACCTTTTAAAAGCAAAGTTTTTCAACTCCTTGATGCACTTATCATGTAACATTGTGTAATATGGTCTTTATATTTGTGTTGTTCCCTTCTGGACTAAAAGATTCATGAGGGAAAGGAATGAATCAGTCTAAACTTTCTATCTCCCACTGTCCCTGGCACAGTACAACACTTTTTAAATGAATAATGCTGAATTATTGAATGAATTGCTATTTTGGTACTAAAATTCTCACCTTTCTAGGATCTTCACCAAGTGATCTCAAGTAGTACTTCTCCTCCTTAAACAGATACCCCCAGAAAAGAAATGACACTAATGTTAATTTTAAAATACACTTAAATTAGAAAATAAAGAAGTTATTTTATTAGGCTCTCTTTAAAGCAATCTAGTTAAATAGCTTTGTTCAGTAATTTTACTGTCTTACCCTTTCTACTAATGCTCTCTGGTGGCTATGTGAAGAAATATAAAAATCAAAGCATGCTAATGAATGAGTACAGGTAACACTAAATAAAAGAAACTCATCAAAGGAATCAAAGTAGGAGAAAACTCACTTTATTTTATTTAGAGATGTGTAACACAAGTCATTAACCACTTTAATAGTATCACAAAAAATTCCATTTCTATTACATAGTATTGTATCAAAGTATTGTTAACACATTTAAAATGCTAATGACACAACATAAATAACAAAAAAATTTGTATTTTTCCATCTTTTCATATCCTGTGCCAGTGCCTGGCATACAGTAAGTGCTTAATAAATGTTGAATGATTATAGTTAAAATAATTTTTTAAAAGCTGATACTTAACATTTTATTAAGAATTTTAGAATATCCTCAACCACATAAATCTCTTCCCAAAATGCAAAAGTTCAGGTTCAATCAAAGGGCTGCACTTGACCTGGCAGGCCACATGTAGCCTTGATGCCCCAGGTTCTCCAACCCTGGACTAGAACCAATAAAGACTCAGTGAGCAAAACGTAATCTGGAAAAGTAGACTACTGTTTAACTACACTAAGCAATGTTTTAAAATCAGTCCTCTCAGTATATAAACACCACTGTATGATAATGAAACTAGTTTGAAAGCAATTACCTCTGAAATAAAGAATTCCGTGTGCTTGTTTTCTGCTGCCCTGTGTATAAACTTGTTAAAAGGCAAAGTTCTGAAATACATAGAAAAAGAATACTTGAAATTAGTCAGAGAACTAATGATGAGCTAGGAGTTATAATGATAGGATTTTAAATATTAATATCTTCTATTTTAAAGTTCATCGTAGTTTAAGATACAAAAAAAAAAAAAAAAAAAAGGAAAACCTTAACGGTAGGTAAACAATTCAGTATGGAGAATCTTGAACTTAAATCAGGGAACAAACATGGCTCATGTTTGCCTAGAGTTTGAAACTATGAATCAACTAATTCTTCTGTTTTCACCTTTCCTTCTCTTCCTCCTCCAACTTATCTACTTAAGGAACAGCTCTCCACTAGTAAAAATGTATATTTTTTCAGGTCATGGCTCCTATTTCCTTTTCTGCAATGAAACAAGTGCAGTGGTGACTATATGACAAGTGATAGTAGCTTATTGGTGGAAAACTGCTGTTGAATGAAGATGAAGATCCCCTTTTGTTACTGTTACAGGACAGAGAAGCCAAACTACAGGCTCAGCCTCAGTTCTAGTACCCAGACTGCTACTTTTCACCTCCTGTACAACAGCCTGAACCAGGCCCTGTCATGCCACTAATCTGTCTCCCCAAAGAGAATCCCAGATCCCAAATCTGCTGTCTACAGTGGTTACATGTGTATTGAGTGCTAAAGAGTCCAAAATACAGGGCAAGAAGATCATACAGAAAGGCCATCAACAGTGGCTCAGACTTGAGGAAACAGTGACTTTGTATTTCCAGGTGGAATATTCTACTCACTAAGTGGAATAAGACCAGGAAAATCTTCCATAGGAGATGAATCTCAGGAAACAAAAGAGATAAACTGCTCAGAAAGTTCCTTAGATTCTTATCGTCTACTCCTTGCTTGAACTTAAATCTTTTTTTTTTTATTTATTTATTACTTTTCATTTACAACATTTAGTTCCACAGTCCCTTGAGTTCCAAATTTTCTCCCCTTTCCTCTCCTTCCCCTTCTCCTCCCATGGTGGCATTCAATCTGATATAGGTTCTATGAATACCTTCACATTAAACATAAGTCAAGTTGTAGAGAAGAATTATAACCAATGGAATGAACAAAGAGAAAGAAGGAACAAAATAAAACAAAACAAAAAAGAGAGAGCAAGTAGTTTGCTTCAATCTGCATTCAGACTCTGTAGTTCTTTCTTTGGATGTTGATATCCCTTTCCATCATGAGTCTTCTGGAGTTGTCTACAGTGTTGCATTGCTGAGATGAGCCCAGTCTATCAAAGTCAGTTATCACAGATAAGATGTGTCTGTAAGTGTGTACAAAGTTCTCCTGGTTCTGTTCTCCTCACTCAGCATCAGTTTATATGTCTCTTCAAATTATTATGAAGTCTGTCTGCTCCTCATTTCTTATAGCACAATAGTATTCCATCACATTCATATACCACAACTTGTTTAGCCATTCCCCAACTGATGGGCTGTAATGCCAAGCAAAGGCAACTTCGAAGGTTCGGATTACCAGCATAGCAAACTCCATTTATTCAGCAAACATTCACAGAACAGAGAAAGTCAAAATACAGTATAACTCATTCATCTAGCAAATAAGTTCTCAATTCAATTACAAAGTACCAAGGTCCAAGTATCCCACCCCTGAATCGGCAGTCAAAGTAGCCCACTCATGGGCAGTACATTCATTTAGTGTCTTCTCAAATGGAGAATAGTTTCCAATCATAAACAAAGTACATTCATTTAGTCAATCACAGAGCACAAAAAGGCCAAAGGTTTCCCACCCCTGGATGCTACTGAATTACAATACCATCCATTAACACTAAACACTTTCTCAAAAGGGGCAGCACAAAAGGCCATCCACCCTTAAGCCACAACAAGGTTAAGATATCATCTCAGCATTGAAGACCCAAGGAAAGGGCCTTCTTTCATCTTCACTCAAAGCAAGCCCTCAGCAATCTCAGTTCCTGGGGAGACAAGGCTCAACAAAGCCATAGCCAGTGTCCTCATCAAGTCACTCTCTGCCTGTAGAACAATTCAAGAACCCCTGAAAACATCAGCAAGACCTTCTTCCAGGATTTCTGTAAATATACCACAAGAAAATCCTCCTTCAGGGCTTCTGAATCAACAGCAAAGTTCCAGGACCTCTACAACAGCAGCACTGTCTTCACCAGCAGGTGAATCTGGCAAAACAACATCAAAACAGACAGACAAAATACTGGCATCACAGCCATGCCTCCTCAGTTCTTGGCAGCTCTGGGTGGCAGTTCTCAAAAGTCCTGGGCAGCTCCAACAGGCTCTCAGCAGTCTTTCTCTCAGCAACTCAGGCTCCATGATACTGGATGCTGCTCTCCAAAAGTCCTTCTGGCCTCCTCTGCTCAGGCTTTTTCTCTAAATCCACAGCTCCTCTCTCTTCATGTCGACAAGTCCATCCCACAAGTGGGATTCACAAGCTCTAGGTTTTAACACCTAACCTAAAAACCAAGCCAACACAGGAGGATCCCCAAATTCCATTACCATTACATGGGCATCCCCTTGATTTCCAAATTTGCCACCATAAAAAGAGCTGCTATAAGTATTTTTGTACATATGGGTCCTCCTTCTATTTGTATGATCTCTTTGGGATACAGCCCTAGAAGTGGTATTGCTGGGTCAAAGGCTATGCACATTTTAATAGCCCTTTGGGCATAGTTCCAAATTGCTCTTCAGAATGGTTGGATCAGTTCACAACTCCACCAACAATCCATCAGTGTTTCTATTTTCCCACATCTTTTCCAGCATTTATCATTTTCCTGTTTTGTCATGTTAGCCAATCTAACTGGTGAGATGCGGTACCTCAGAGTTGTTTTGATTTGCATTTCTCTAATCAATAGTGATTTAGAGCATTTTTTCATATACTTATAAATATCTTTAACTTCTTCCTCTAAAAACTGCCTGTTCACATCCTTTGACCATTTATCAACTGGGTAATGACTTGTATTCTTGTAAATTTGACTCAGTTCTCTGAATATTTTAGAAATGAGGCCTTTATCAGACACACTGGTTATAAAAATTCTTTCCCAATTTTCTACTTTCCTCCTAATCTTGGTTATACTGGCTTTGTTTGTACAAAAACTTTTCAATTTAATGGAATCAAAGTTATCCATTTTGCATTTTGTAATGCTATCTCTTGTTTGGTCATAAATTCTTCCCTTCTCCATAAATCTGACAGGTTCCTTGTCTCTCCCAAATTGCTTACAGTATCAACCTTTATATCAAGAAAGTGCAACCACTTAGACTTTATTTTGGTACACAGTGTAAGATATTGGTCTATGTCCAGTTTCTGCCATAGTATTTTCTAGTTTTCCCAGCAGTTTTTATTCAAATAGTGAGTTCTTATCCCAGAAGCTGGAATCTTTGGGTTTATCAACAGTCACTGACTACTGTGTCTTGTGTACCTAATATATTCTACTGATCTACTACTCTATTCCTCAGCCAGTACCCAAGTAGTTTGGATGACCACTGATTTATAATACAGTTTAAGATCTAGTATGGCTAGTTCACCTTCCCTAACATTTACTTTAATTCCCTTGATATTCTGGACCTTTTGTTCTTCCAGATGAATTTTGTTACTATTTTTTCTAGCTCTATATAATAATTTTTTGGTAGATTGATTGGCATGGCACTAAATAATAGGTAAATTAATTTAGGTAAAATTGTCATTTTTATCATATTAGCTTGACTTAACCATGAGCAACTGATGTTTTTCTAATTATTTAGATCTGACATTATTTGTGTGAAAAATATTTCATAATTATGTTCATATAGTTCCTGAGTTTGTTTTGGCAGGTAGATTCCCAAATATTTTGTAATGTCTACAGTAACTTTAAATGGAATTTCTCTTTCTGTTTCTTGCTGTTGGGCTTCATTAGAAATATTTAGGAATGCCGAGGATTTATGTGGGTTTATTTTATATCCTGCAACTTTGCTAAATTTATTTATTATCTCAAGTAGTTTTGGACTTGATTCTCTAGGATTCTCTAAGTATATCATCATATCATCTGCAAGTATGATAGCTTATTCTTTTCTTTGCCTAATCTGATTGCTTTGATTTCTTTTTCTTCTCTTGTTGCTACAGCTAACATTCCTAGCAACAAATTTAATAAGAGGGGTGTTAGTGGGCATTCCTATTTGACTCCCAATCTTATTGGAAATGCTTCTAAGCTTTATTCCCATTACATATAATACTTGCTGATGGTTTTAGATAGATGCTACTTATTATTTTAAGGAAGACTCCATTTATTACTATGCTTTCTAGTGTTTTTAGGAATGGGTGTTGTATTTTGTCAAAAGCTTTTTCTGATCTATTGAGATAATCACATGGTTTCTACTGGTTTTGTTGTTGATATGATCAATTATACTGACAGTTTTCCTAATACTGAACCATCATTGCATTCCTGGAATAAATCCTACCTGATCAAAGTGTATTATTCTCCTGATAAGTTGCTGTAATCTTTTTGCTAGTATTTTATTTTAAAATTTTTCCATCTATATTCATTAGGGAAATTGGTCTATAATTTTCTCTGTTTTGGCTCTTCCTGATTTAGGTATCAGTACCATATTAGTGTCATAAAAAGAATTTGGTAGGACTCCTTCTTCAGTCTTCCCAATAGTCTATAATGTATTGGAATCAATTATTATTTAAATGTTTGATGGAATTCGCTTGTAAATCCATCTGGCCCTGGAGATTTTTTTCCTAGAGAGTTCATTGATGGCTTGTTCAATTTGTTTTTCTGAGATGGAATTGTTTAAGTATTTTACTTCCTCTTCAGTTGATCTAGGCAACTTATATTTTTGTAAATATTCATCCATTTCATTAAGATTGTCAAATTTATGGGAGTGTTTATCCCATTCACATTCACAGTTAGGATTACTATCTGTGTCTTTCTCTCCATCCCATTCCCTACCCTGTTTATGCTTTTATTTCTCCCTTCTCCTCTTAAAGAGTTTTCCTTTTGACTACTGCCTCCCTCAATATTCCCTCCCTATCAGTTCCCTTCCCTCTTCCTACCCCTCCCTCTTACAACATTTTCCCTCCCTTCTAATGACTCCCCCCTTTTCTTTCCCTTTTCCCCTCCTACTGCCTGTAGGGTATAATAGATTTTTATACTTAACAAAGTATGTTATTCCCTCGTTGAACCAAATCCAAAGAGTAAAACTCAAACAATGCTTCTCTCCCTCCTTTCTTTCCTTCTACTATAATAAGTTTTTGTTTCTCTTCACGTTAGAATTCTATACTTAACTGATTATGTTATTCCCTCCTAATGAGAGTAAAGCTCATATAATGTTCATCTCCCTCCCTTCTTTCCCTCTGCTATGTTTTTATGCCTCTTCATGTGGCATAATTTACTCTTTTCTGTCTCCCCCTTTCCTCTTTTCCCATTATTCTACCATTGCACCCCTTAATAAGGTTTTTTTATCATCACTTTAGTTCATTTATACCCACACCCTCTATTTATATATATCTCTTTTAAATGTTGTGATAATTATACAATTCACCATTTTGACAGGTGTCAGCTTCCCATATAAGGAGGTAAACAGTTTGCTCTTATTGAATAACAAGTTGTGTGTGTATGTTTTCGCTGTTTACCTTGGTATGTCTCTCTGGAGTCTTGTATTTGGAGACCAAATTTTCCACTAAGCTCTGACTTTTTCATCAGGAAGGTGTGGAAGTCTCTTATTTCATTGAATGACCATCTCCTTGACTGAAAGATTATGCACAGTTTTGCTGGACAGTTAATCAAGGTTGTAGTCCAAGCTCTTTTGCCTTTGAAATGTATATTCCAAACCCTCTAATCTTTTAATGTAGAAACTGCTGGGTCCTGTGTGATCCTGACTGTAGTTCCCGTGATATTTGAATTATTTCTTTCTGGCTGCTTGCAGTATTTTCTCCTTGATCTGATAATTCTGGAATTTGGCTACAATATTTCTTGGAGTTTTCAATCTGGGATCTCTTTCAGGAAGTGTTTGGTAGATTCTTTCGATAACTATTTTACCTTGCAGTTCTAGGAACTCCGGGCAGTTTTTCTTGATGATTTCTTAGAAGATGTTGTCTAGGCTCCTTTCTTCATCATGGCTTTCTGGTAGACCAATAATTCTTAGTTTATCTCTCCTGGATCTATTTTCCAGGTAAGCTGTTTTTCCAATGAGATATTTTACATTTTCTTCCATTTTTTCTTCCTTTAGATTTTGTTTGATTGATTCTTGATACCTCAAAGAGTCATTAGTTTCAATTTGACTAACGTAATTTTTAGCAAATTGTTTTCCTTGGTCAATTTTTCAAGCTACTTTTTCATTTGTTCAGATTTTACTTTTAAGGAGTTATTTTCTCCAGTTAGATTTTGAACGTCCTTTCCCATTTCACAAATTTTACTTTTTGAGGAGCTGTTTTCTTCAGTGAAAATCTGTTTCCATTTTGGCAATTATAATTTAAAAATAATTGGTCAGTTTATCTTCTTCCTCTCTAATTTGGCTTTTAAAATCCTTCTTGAGTTCTTCCAAGAATGTTTTGGCCTTGAGACCAATTCATATTCCCTTTTGAGGTTTCAGAGGTGGTTATAGGGTCAATGCTCTTCTCTTCTGAATTTGGTTCTTCTTGCTCGTCATAATAGGATTCTAATGGTTTTGTTTTTCCAATTTGTTTTTTCCCATTGTGACTGCCTATTTCCTGGTTTTTAAAGTCGATCTGTTTCTGGGATACAGAGGGCTCTGACCCATGCTTCTTATGCTGGGAGTGAGGGGCCTGGTTATTGGCTTTGTGTGCTGTGGCCTCTGGGTGCTTAGACCGAAGCCAAGGCTAGGACTTTCTGCACTGCCCTAGGGTTACACTGAAGCCCTCAGTGTAAGGTATGGGAAGGGTGGTCTGGATGCTTCAGGATTCTGCCTCCGTGCCCCTGGGCTAGAGCTCAGGCAGGCTCAGCTGCTATTAGCTGTGGCTGCACAGGTGTCTGCAGATTTCCCTGGTTGTCCAAAGGTTCTGGTGTTTGCAATTGCTGGCTCCACCCCCTGGGGGTTCAAGACTTCCTGCTGGTTGGCTAAGATGGGATTTGTTGGGATGCCTCCCATCCTGCACTTTAACCTCAGCACAGCCACAGCTATGCCATCCTCTAGGACTCTCAATACCACAGCTGGTTCCACTATTTCAGGATTTTACCCTGGGACAATATTCTCTGGTTGTTTTTTTCAGGGTGAGAGAGGGAGATCAGAGAAGCTAAGGTTTACTCTACCATGTTGGCTCCTGTAAGTTCAGGTAGGTGATTTTTAAACATCCAGACTGTGGGATGATAGCCCCAGGAGCAGCTGTTGTCGCTGCACTTGTCTCTTACCCAGCTCCAAGAGATGCCCTGTCTTGCAGTGAGGTCTGGGAATAGCCCTTGCAGTAGATGAACCAGATCTCCCCGGGTGACTCCAGCTCCACTATGATCGGATCTATGCTGGTGAAGCCCCCACGCTCCACACTCCACATTCCTCCCACCCCGCGCAATAGATCTTATCCATCTGTACTTTCCTGGACTGGAAATCTGCCATGCTCCATCTCCCAGTGGATTCTGCCGCATGGACTTAAATCTTTTAAAAAGGCTTTTTTGTATAGCTCCATCAAAGTAAGTTGGAATTCCACGTAGCTCCCAGCATGTCCAACAGCATGCACCATTATCTTGCCATGCATTGAAACACATTCATGTTCAACAGTTTACAAGACACCAAAACCACATATAAAAACAACATGTCCAGTGCACTCATTACCATGACTGCTTCCTTAGAAGGCAGCTGTAGAAAGCCCTGTGTGTCTGGGAAACACTGGGGCTGAGGCTTGCTGGCCTTTCATTCAGTAAGCAAGTTGTAGGAGAGCTCCTTACCATTAAGTTGGAATAGCCCTAGAAACAGGAAGATGGCAGGAATAGGATTGTGGTCACGGTGGTAGGAACAAAGCAAAGGTTGTACTGCTTCTGAGCTCTTTGTTTCCTTGCTACCACAGCCACATGAGGTGACAAAACTATTTGGTACTTTTTGGGGACATGCTCCCAAAACTCTTCATAGTTTCTATAGGAGGCTTCCTGATTTGTTATCAGGATTAAAAAAAAATGGAGAAAAACAAGGGGCAGCCATCCCAGTGAAAGGCTGACAAAGAAGCAGAAGCTTCACCCGATAAGTCTCTTACAGAAAGGACTCTCCTCTCTATTTGACTACACTAACCCCAGAAAGCACCTTCAATTCTGCAATAGTGAAATAAGTTTCAATACTTATTGAAAAGTAATACTTATAGAGGCAGCTAGGTGACACAGTAGATTGAGTGCTAGAGAGCCTGCAATCAGGAAGACCTGAATTCAAAAGTCAGCTCAGACTCTTACTAACTTGTGACTCTGCTTAAGTCACTTCAACTTTGTGTGCACCAGTTTCCCCATCTGGAAAATAGGGATAATAACTACCTCTAGCTACCTCCCAGTGCACTGGGAGTAGGAAAGCACTTTAGCACAGTGCCTGGTACATAATGAGTATTTAATAATTTTTTTTTTCCTTCCTACATGAAACTTTAGCTAATCAAACTCATTTTTTCTAGAAGACACCTATTCAATATAAAGAGATAAGTTTTACAAAGAGATCATTTAAGTATTATAGAAAGAACACAAAATTCATTAGAGATTATGTGTAGTACTTATTTCCTACAAAAATTAGCTTCTTACTTGGCAATTATCTTTTTTTTTCTTTTTTTTTGGAGGGAGGAAGGCAGGGCAATTGGGGTTAACTGACTTTCCTAAGGTCACAGGACTAGTAAGTGTTAAGTGTCTGAGGCCAGATTTGAACTCAGGTCCTCCTGACTCCAGGGCTGGTGCTCTATTCACTGTGCCACCTAGCCACCCCAACTTGGCAATTATCTTAACAGTTAATTTTATTAATGATAGTACTTTCTATCCCTGCATTCCAAAAAGTACTCAAGGAACTAAAAATCATTAAACAGAGCAAGGAGTTTTTATTACTGTAGTCGTTTTCTAGTTTTATATTGCTATGAAATTTTTAAGGTTCAGCATATTAAAAAATTTGCAAGTAACTAGCAAAAGAAAATACTTTTTTAGTGTTCCATTATGAATATAGTCAACCTACAATCATAAGAAGACCTTAGCTTTTCTAATTTCTTCACCTATATGCTACTGGTAATATGGGCATTTAATTACTTATTACTATCACCACAACAAGACCATGCTTTATGTAAACTCCTAGGGAACTTGGAAAGTGTTCTTTTTGTTTTGTTTTGCTTTTTTGAAGGGAGGAGGGCAGGGCAATTGGGGTTAAGTGACTTGCCCAAGGTCACACCTCTAATAAGTGTTAAGTGTCTGAGGCCGTTTTGAATACAGGCCCTCCTGACTCCAGGGTTGGTATTCTATTTACTGCACCACCTAGTCATCCCAGGAAGTGTTCTTATACTGGGTCCCTACTTTTGTCAAATTCTTAACAGATTCTCTCCCCCCCCCCCCCGTCCTAGAATTTATTTTTAGTTTTCAACATTCATTTCCACAAGATTTTAAGTTCCAAATTTTCTCCCCATCTCTCCCCCAACCCCCCACCCCAAGATGGCAAGCATACTGATTACCCTTTCCCCCAATCTGCCCTCCCTTATATATCCCCTCCTATTCCCTACCCTTACCCTTTTCCCCCTTACTTTCTTGTAGGGCAAGATGGATTTCCATCCCCCACTGCTTGTATATTTTATTTCCCAGTTGCATGTAAAAACAATTTTTTAACATTTGTTATTAAAACTTTGAATTCCAGATTCTCTCCCTTCTTCCCCTCCTCATTCACCCCCACTGAGAAGACAAGCAATTTAATATAGATTATACATGTGTAGTTATGCAAAACATTTCCATAGTAGTCATACTGTGAAAGATTAACTATATTTCCTTCCATCCTGTCCCATCCCCCATTTATTCTATTTTCTCCTTTGACCCTGTCCCTTTTCAAAAGTGTTTACTTCTGACTGCCCCTCCCCCAATCTGCCCTTCCTTCTATCATCCCCCCTTATCCCCTTTCCCCCACTTTCCTGTAGGGTAAGATACCCAATTCAGTGTGTATGTTATTCTCTCCTTAAGTGAAAGCTCTTCACCTCCATTATAACAGCTTTCTCTTACCTCTTTTATATCAGATAATTTACCCTATTCTATCTCTCCTTTTCTCCTCCCAATATATTCCTCTCTGACCTCTTAATCTGATTTTTTAGATATCATCCCTTCATATTCAACTCACCCTGCGCCCTCTATATATACATACACACATACATATGTGTATATATACATGCATATATGTATGTGTATCTATGTGTGTTTATGCATATATACACACACACGTACATATATATTCCCTTCAACTATCATAATACTGAGAAAAATTTCATGAGTTACAAATGTCATCTTTCCATGTAGGAATGTAAACAGTTCAATTTTAATAAGTTTCTCATGACTTCTCTTTCCTGATTACCTTCTCATGATTCTTCTGATTCTTATATTTGAAAGTCAAATTTTCTGTTCAGCTCTGGTCTTTTCATCAAGAATGCTTCAAAGTCCTCTATTTCATTGAATGTCCATATTTTCCGCTGAAGTATTATACTCAGTTTTACTGGGTAGGTGATTCTTGGTTTTAATCCTTTGACCTCCGGAACATCATATTCCAAGCCCTTCGATCCCTTAACATAGAAGCTGCTAGATCTTGTGTTATCTTGATTGTGCTTCTATGATACATTGTTTCTTCCTGACTGCTTGTAATATTTTCTCCTTCACCGGAGAACTCTGAAATTTGGCTGCAATATTCCTAGGAGTTTTCTTTTTGGGATCTTTTGCAAGAGGCAATCGATGGATTCTTTCAAGTTCTATTTTACCCTCTGCTTCTAGAATATCAGGGTAGTTTTTCTTGATAATTTCTCAAAAGATAATGTCTAGGCTCTTTTTTTGATCATGGCTTTCAGGTAGTCCAGTAATTTTTAAAATGTCTCTCCTGAATCTATTTTCCAGGTCAGTGGTTTTTCCAATTAGATATTTCACATTGTCTCCTATTTCTTCATTCTAATATCTTGATTTCTTATAAATTCATTAAGCTTCCATTTGCTTCATTCTAATTTTGAAGGAATTTTCTTCAGTGAGTTTTTGAATTTCTTTTTCCATCTAGCCAATTTTGCTTTTTAAGGCATTTTTCTCATTTGCTTTTTGGTCCTCTTCTGCCATTTGAGTTAGTTTATTTTTTAAGGTGTTATTTTCTTCAGTATTTGGGGGGGGTCTTCTTAATATTAAAAGGTTTTTATTTTAATTGTTAGTGGTAAATGTTCTCTTGGAATTTTCTAAAACTTAAGACATTCTCTCTCTCCATTAAAATATGTAAATAGTACCATACTACATGTTACTATTTCCTCTAGTATTAAAATATGAATAATGTTCCTCATACAAAACAAATGAATTGAATATGAATTTGAATATACACAAAAATCAGAATATAAA
>CM053588.1:214693787-214715633 GCA_028646515.1 Pseudochirops corinnae | reverse complement strand
GCCACCATGGGGGTAGGGGGGAAGGGAGGGGAGAAAATCTGAAACTCAAGTGATTGTGGAACTGAATCTTGTAAATTAAAAGTAAATGAGTAAATAAAAAAAAAATTTAAAAAAAAAAAAAGAATACCACCTCTAAAGCCTGTCTATTCCCTTCTAATAGTTTCATCAAGGATACCCTTGATGCATGTTAAATTTTTCTGGTATGGACCTATGACCCTCACTCTGATGTCCCTTACAGCTCTGTCTATAATCTTATGAACCCATGAAACAAAACAAACCAAAAAAAAAACTGTGTGTGTGTGTGTGTTTGTCTATGCATGCGTGCATGGATGTGTATCTGGATAGAGCTATATAAATCTTAAAAGACTATATAAAGGTCACCTATTACTAGGCATGGGACAGGTGTTATTGTCATTATTTTTTGGATAAGGAAAGAAAATCACAGATGCAAGTAACTAACCTAGGGTAAGTATATGGTTGAGCTAGGACTTGAAGCCTGGACTCCTGGGCTCTAAAAGCACAAACATCTAAGACATTAGGAAAAATTCCTTTACCTGAAATGTGACTGTAAGGAAGATGTCAAATTTTGTCACTATGAATATAAACTTTCTGGAATTCCTTGTTTCTTTCAAAAGTCAGGTCAAAGTCTGAGTTCAAATCTAGCCTCAGACACTTACTAGTTTTGTGACCCTGGGCAACTCATTTAATCCTGTTTGCCTCAGTTTCTCAACTGCAAGGCTCATGTAGGGGCTCATATTGCACCTACCTACCAAGGTTGCTGTGTGGATCAAATGATGTAATATTTGTAAAGTGCTTAGCATAGTGCCTGGAACCCAGTAAGCGCTACATGTTAGCTATTGTTATTGGCAGTTAAGTACTGGTGCCTTCCCTTCATAAGAATTAACTTGTACTTATTTTTCATATACTTTCATATGTGCTTATTGTCTCATAAGAATGGAAGAACCTTGTCACTTCAGCGCCCAGCACAGTGACACTTAATAATTGCCTATTGCCTGAATGTTTGATGTAGCTTTTCATAAACATAAAGAGTTACAAACTCTTCACCTTTTAATAAACCTCACATCCTTTAACTTTTCTTTCTAATTAATGTTAACATTTGTTTTAATTATAATTATAGAATGTTTTGGGTTTTTTTTTAGGGAAATAAGGTTCACTGAGATTTCTTTAGTAAAATTTGCCCTTCAATTTTTTTTTCCAAATCCATGCCCATGGTCCACTGATTTTTAATGATCTTTATTACAACAAAATCTCACTATAACAGAAAAACTTGAAAAAACTGTGTTGTAATGAATATCATGGGTATTAAGTGGCCCATGGACTGAGGTCTGGAATGTTGTTGGGTTGTTTTTTTGTTGTGTTTGTGGGCAAATCCCATTAAAGAAATAATAGTAAATCTTACTTCCTTTTAAAAAAGTGGGTATGCTATAATTATAACTGAAACTTTCATGCTGTGAGGAGAAGGCACTAAGAGTCATATAGGAGGCTTAAGAAAAAATGTAGAACAACTGCTGTGGGTGGTTCTCAGGACTCAATTAGGAAAGAGTAAATGGAATGCTCTGCCCTACTATAGTGAAGCTTATTTGAGATTAGATATTATATACCTGTGTTGGACCCAGAGAACGCAGCTGTGAGACTTCTTCCAGCAGTCCTCACAGTGAGGACCAAGAATAGGTTTAGGAAGAGATATGCTATGATATGAAGTTATGAAAATGAATTTCAGAATTCTTGTCATGAAAGTGGAGTATTTGTAGGTGATGGCAACATCAAGGGTGTGACCATTCCTTTGTGGCTGAAGTAGATGAGAATTGGGACATGGGAAACTGTGGAGACTGAAGAACTAGAAAGCTAAACTATCTGAGGGAACATCAACCTGTATGATAAAGGTCCCATACTAAAAAGAAATAGTCATAATGGAGTGGAAGGCAATGAGTCTGCTACTGAACTACAACTACTTATATAACTATTCCTTTACTATAAAAAAACAGTAATGGACTATTTTATACTTTTTCTAAGGACAGAACAAGAATGAATGCCCTTAGATTCAGAGGACCTGGAAATTTTGTTGGAGGACCTGGGTTTGAGTCCCAGCTAACATGAGGTTATGACCTTTGACTTGTCCCTTAGCTTCTCTGAGCCTCAGTTCCCTCATCTTTAAAATGAGGATCACAATATTTGCACAACCCATTTCATAGGATTATTGTGAAAATCCAATCAGATTGGGCAGAACACTCTTCAAAACTTTTAAAAAAGTCAATTATTACTTTAATCCATGTAAAATTAAAGCACTGAACTAAATAATCTCTAAGGTTCTTTCCAGTTCTAAATATATAATCTTACTACTAAAAAGCAGTGTGAAGGATTTAAGGATGAGAAGTTATTTTTCACCTGTGAATACTGATAAAAATTACAGTAAATTGGAGAAAACTGAAATTTACTTTAAAGGAGAGAGTCTCTAGCTAAAGTCAATCAATAAGTACTGAGTGCCTGCCACATGCTCTGGTTTAAATGTAAACAAAGCAGAAGAACTTTTTACAAGGTACGCTTTAACTGATTCTGGTAATTCCCTAAAAGAAAACTAATCAAAGGATATCCTATGAAAAAATTATTTCAGTTTTTTTTAAATGAATCTTCTATGAAATAAATCTAGATTTTTTTAAAAGCCTTGACCTCAAAAAAGCAGTAACACATTTATATACATAAATAATCAAAATAGACCCCCAAAAAGCACAAAAATACTCAGAACATTTTCCAAAGTTATTAGTATCCCCACAGTAAACCTTAGAAGTGAATACCTATACACAAAATTCTTACTGATGAAGTCCATCTGTGGAACTGCAGAAACATGAATTTTCACTTCTTTAGTTCCTCCAACTTGGCTGATGTAATCTGCTGTCCATTTGGTAGTACATGTCCCAAGATCAATTCCTTTCAGCACCACTGGTTTTCTCTGTTAATTATCAAAATAATAAAAATATGAATAATTGTATTACAATTTAATATCACTAAGCTAAAACAGGATATTTAAAAATTAGGTGCAAAAATGATTTAGTGATATTATTTATGGCATTTTGGTCCTTTTCAAGAACAAAAGACAATAACTAACCAATGGCATATAGGGATATAAAACAAATTTACTATCTTAATGAATAATAACAATACCTCTAATTATTTTTTAGTGTTTTAGTTTATAGGCCTATACCATGTAATATGGCCCTAACATCACAAACTCTACCATCCCATTGGGAAACTCCATCATTATTTCAGCATAACATCATTTGTCCAATCACCCCTTGATAACATTGTTCCTATGGAACTATCTTGTGTCACTTCTTTTAATATCTTGTGCCTTTGTGGTACCAAGCAATAATGTCAGATTGGGTATAACTTTCCAAAGCACCTTCAGAACAACCCTACAGAATACTGGTATATTATCTAACTATTTTAGAGAAGGGGAAACTGAGCCTCAGACAAATTAAGTGCTTTGCAGAAGGTCACAAGGCAAATGTTGGTAGTGCTGAGCTCTGAACTACAACACTGCCTTCTAGTAAGCTGCCTTTATTTAAATCAAGGGAAAAGTGCAATTGTACCTCATATTCTTATTTTAAAGTACAAGGATAGCATTTTTAATAAAATCAGAAACTATTCTGAGTACATGCAATGGTGCTACTGCAAAAGTACCATACTTGGAATAAGAAGACCTACTTTCTATTTCCTGTTCAGCAAGTAGCTATCCCTCTCTGGGTTTCATTTTCTTCATCTGTAAAAGGAAGGTGCTCTACAGGATGATTTTCAAGATCCTGTCCAGATCTAAATCTTATTAACTCTATAACTCTAGGGCTAACTATGACTTTTTATTCAAAAAAAGAGTGCCTCACAACTAAGAGCTGGTGTTTACATAGCACTTTAAAATTTGCAAAATATTTTAGACAAAATCTCAGAATGTCTGCCTCATGACAACCCTGTGAGAAAGACATTTACAGGTATTACTATTATTTCTCCTTTAAAAATGAGGCAGCTGAGGCTCAGATATGTTTGACAAAACTATGACCACAAAGTTAATACTTGTCAGATACAGGGATTTAAACCCAGTTCATCAAATTCAGGACTCTAGCCACCACATCATGCTGCCTCTCTGTGGTTAGAGGGGAAACTTGGTCCTCTTCTGTTAGCTTTAAGTATAGTTGGGTGCTATTGATTAATAAACATTTATTAAGTGCCTACTATTTGCCAGACACTGTAAAGAGGCAAAAGACAATCCCTGCCCTTGAGGAAGTTACAATCTAATGAGGGAGACAAGTAAACAAATATATATAAAACAATCTATATGCAAGATAAATAAGAAATAATTAACAGAGAGAAGGCACTAAAATTAGGAAAGTTTGGGGAAGGATTCCTGTAGAAGGTGGGATTTTGGTTGGGACTTAAAGGAAGCCAGGGGGGTCAGTTCTTAAGTTTCCCAAGACTGAAAGTAACTTAGTTATTGTCCAGCCAGGAGGCATCATCTAGATTGTTTTTTATATGACTTAAAAATTAAATTAAGATGAACTGGTCCAAAAGACATCAAAGTTCTCTAAGGGCCATGTTCAATCTCCTCTCATCAGCTAAAATACGGATCAAGAAGGTCCAGGTAAAAAGAAGCCACAGAGTAAAGAGAGAGAAGAAGAGTAAAAGTAAGATGAGGACAGATCATGAAGGCTACAAGGAGAGTAGTAGAAATAATGACCGATGTAAGAGAAGTCAAAGGCAGAGACTGAATAGCAGAGCATTAGGATTCTAATCAAAGTAGAAAAGCCAAGCTCCAGCAACAGTATTATAGGATTTTTCTAAAGCTAATCTTTTCACCTCACTCATAAGTATTATAGTTCATTAAGAATGTAATATTAATCTTTTACACTTCTGCCATTTTCATTTCTCAGAGTACCTTAAGTATTGTCAAGTAATATCACTGACATTTTCTCTCTAAATATGTATGGCACACTGCATAACTCAAGCTCTCTTTCAGTGGAGATGGTGGGGAAGAGAACATACCACCCTCCAGCACTACAGTCTTCTCCCAGTGGGGGATCATCTGCAGCAGCAGATTGGAGACCAACCCTTGGACTGTGAATTTTACCATTCATGGGTCACCTGCTACTTCCCTATGGCTTCTCCAGTTTCCTGTACCAAACTATGCCCAATCCCATTGTCTCATCCTTATCATCTCAACCCTCCCCATACCTATCCCAACTTCATACACCCCTTCCACTGTGCTCTCTGGAATTTTTGTTCTAAAATGAACAAAGTCCCTTTAATAACAGACTTCTTCTGCTCATACTCCTTCCAGGTACTAATCTCACTGAGACCTGGCTTATCCCAGAACACTAAACCCGAAGCCATCCTCTCCAGTATTGGTTGTACCTCCTCTCACTCCCAAAGACACACTGGTCTTTAAGGGGATCCCATTACCACTTTATTTATCTTTACCTCTATCACTCAACAACTTTTCCTCCTTTGAAGTATATTCAATAAAAAGTTTCCACTCAGTCCAATTCACAGTGGTTGTAGTTTATTAACCCCCCACTCCCATCTCCCCAGGTCATTCTCCCTCATTTCTCAAGTAGCACTTTACTCACCATTTTCATCAACTAAACTTCTGCCTTTAAGCATCACACTGATGTTCCTTCATATCTCTAACCTCTCAATTCTTCAGCTTTCTTAAATCTCATGACCAACTCTATCACTCTAGTTTAGTAATGTATAGGAATGGTCATGTAAATATATCTCACCATTACTCAAAAGCATTCCATTTATTTAATTAGCATTCCTCTGTCTAACCATAACTCCCTTGATTCCACCTCCTCCTATGCCTCATTTCTCCTAAACACATTCTTTGTTTTCATTAGGACCTCCAATCTCTCCACCCTTCAGTATTTTCTAAGGTCATTATCTCTGCTATCTTCACTTTCCTCCTTTTCCAGTTTTGATTCAATAATATCTCAAATGACAAAACTGATGGACTTTTCTCTGTCTTCATCTTTCTTGACTTACCTGCTTCATCTGACACTATTGGCCAGCCAAGTAGGCAGCTGGTAGGGCAGTGGATAAAGCACCAAGCCTTGAGTCAAGAGGATGTGAATTCAAATCTGCCCTCACACACTTACTAGCTGTGTGATACCGGGCAAGTCATTTACCCTGCTTGCCTCAGTTTCCCCAAATATAAAATGGGGATAATAACAGAACCTATCTACATTGCATGGGTTGTTGTGATGATCAAATGAGATATCTATAAAGTGCTTATTAGCATAATGCCTGGTACATAGTAGGCAAGACATAAATGTTTATTCCATTTCCTCTTGACCATCCTCTACTCCTCAACACTTTTTTTCTCTCTGGATTTTTGTGACACTCCTCTGTCCTTGTTCTCCTCCTGCCTGTTTAACTGCTTCTTTTCAGTATCTCTTGCTGGCTGAGCATAAGTATCACATGCCTTAACTGTGAGAGTTTGCCAAGATTCTTTCCTAGGTCCTCTTCTCTCTACACTCTTGATAAGATCAGCAGTTTCCATGGGTTTAAATATTATTTTTATGCAGATGATCCACAGATCTATATATCCAGCCCCAGTCTTTCCCCTGAGCTTCCATCCTTTATTGCCAATTGCCTATTGGATATTTCAAACAGGATGTATAAGAGAAATAACAAACTCAATGGGTCCAAAACTGAATTCACTTTCCTCTCAAACCATCCCCTCTTCCAACCTTCCTTATTTCAGTCAAAAGTACTATCATCTTTCTAATCTCCTAAATTCATAATCTTGGCACAATCGCAGATTCCTCACTCTGCCTCACCCCATGTATCCAGTTGTCAAATCTTATTTCTAACTTCACCCATGTCTTGCTTCTGCTCCTGCTCTCTATTCACATAGCTATCATTTTAGTTCCTATCCTAATTTTCTCTTTCCTAGATTACTACAATAGCCTCCAAATTGGTCTCTTTCCCCCAAGTTTCTAACCTTTCTAATCCACTTTACATACTACCACCAAAGTAACTTTCCTTTTTTTTAAAATATATTTATTTATAGTTCTCAACATTCACTTCCATGAATTCCAAATTTTCTCCCCATCTCTCCCCTCCCCCTTCCCAAGACAGTGTGCAATTTGATAGAGGCTGTACATATATTTCATATTAAACCTGTTTTCACACTAGTTATGTTGTGTAGAAGAATTAGAACCAATGGGAGAAACCATAAGAAGAAACAAACAAAAAAAAGAGAGTAAATAATGTAACTGTTCTTAAGTGGAGATATCTGATCATGTCATCTTCCTACTCATTTGATCCCATGGCTCCCTTTTGCTTCTGGGTTAAATATTAATTACTCTGTTTAGTTTTTAAAGCCCTTTATAACTTGGCTTCAGCCTGTCTTTGCAGCCTCACTGGAAATTACTCTCCTCCCATACACCACTATCCAGCCAAACTGACCTTTTCTCTTTTCCTTATACAGGACACTCCATCTCCCATCCTTTGCACTGGCTGTCTTCCATGCCTAGCATGAACTTCCTCTTTACTACCTCTGCCTCAGAAGCAGCATGGTGTAGAGGTGAAAGTGCTTGCCTTGAAAGACTCGGGTTCAAATCCTGATTCTGCCACTTGCCACCTGTGAAATTGGATTAGATGGCCTCTGAGGTCCTTTCTAGCTCTAGATTCTGATCCTATGACTGGAGTTCCCATTCCTTCAAGACAGAAGGTGAGTGTAAACATCACCTTCTGTGTGAAGCCTTTCCTATTCCCAGTTGCTAGTGCCCTTCTTTTCAAACTACCCTGTACTTATAAACTTTGTACTTATCTGCATTTATTAGGAATATAGTTGTTGTTTTCCCCACCAGAACGTAAGCTACTTTCATAGATAGTATTTTGTTCCTCCAGCAACAGAGTGCCTAGCACATTGATACATGCTTGCTTGCTGATTGACTAATTCCATGCCTCCAAAGGTTCTCCCTCCTCTACTCTAATTTCCCCCCCTTCCTTCCTTCCTTCTTTCCTTCAGGTGAGAAGGCAGGGCAATAGGGGTGAAGTGACTTGCCTAAAGTCACATGGCTAGTAAGTGTTAAGTGTCTGAGGCAGTATTTGAACTCGACTCCGGCCCAGTGCTCTATTCACTGCACTACCTAGCTGCCCCTCCCTTGTTTTCTTTAAGTCCCTGTTGTAAACTCCTGGAAAGCAGAGACTGTCTTGTGCATTTTTTTTTTCAATCTCCAGCACTAAGCAGAGTGCTGGTACAGAGTAGGCACTTAATAATTGTGTACTGACTGACTATAGCTTTAAATCCAGAGCCTTGTTTTTCTAAACACCTCATACTAGATAGAACTCATATTCATACTTCTTGAATCACTCAGGTTTGAAATTTCAGTATCATCCTCAACTCTTCAGTCTCACTCCCACTTATCTAATCAGTTGCCAGACCTTGTTTCTATCTATATTTGTTATTATTCAGACATAGCTGATTCTTTGACACCCCATTTGAGTTTTCTTGGCAAAGAAGTGGTTTGCCATTTTCTTCTCCAACTCATTTTTTAAACAGATGAGGAACTGAGGCAAACAGGTTAAGTGACTTGCCCAGGGTCACATAGCTAATAAGTGTCTGAGGCCAGATTTGAACTCAGGAAAATAAGTCTTCTTAACTTGCCAACCTATTCCCACCTACCTGCCCCTTCTGTCTCCATAATTTCCAGCATATTTCTTTTTTCCACTCATACAGACATTCCTATGGTAAAGTCTCCAATTTGGATTCCCTGCCTCAGCCCTTTCCCTCCTCTAATTCATCATTTTCAGAGCTACCCAAGTGATTTTCCTAAAGTATAGGTATGGTCAAATCATGTACTCCCAATTGCACTCTCCCCAACTCTATAAATTCCTGGGGTTCCCTACTGCCCTAAAATAAAACATAAACTTTCTGACGTCTAAAGTTCCTCATAAACTGGTCTCTTCCTACCTTTCTAGTATTCTTACACACTCTTCCCTTGTCATCTTGTGATCTAGTTAATTGGCCACTAACAAAACACTTCATGTCTAAACTCCTTTTTTTTGCACCAGTTGCTTCCAATCCTGGAATGTACTCCCTTATTTAATCTCTCAAAAACCCTATTTTTCTCCAAGACTTAAGTGCTAACTCCTTCATGAAGTTTTTTCCTTACTGTACCCCTGGCTAGTAGGGTTCCCCTTCCCACAACTACCTTGTATTCATTTTGTATATATTCATATGTATACATGTTGTCTCCCTAAGTAGAGTATATATGGGCAAGAACTGTTTCTTTTTTTTTCTTATGTTCCCCAAGGCTTAGCATAGTGCCTGGTTACATAGCAAGTGCTTAATAAATGCTTACAAACTGATGTAAGGACATGTGCTTCATTAACTTAAATATGCATATGTGTCCTGAAGATGTCAATCAACAAGCATTTATTTCTTTATTATGTGGCAGGCCCTGTATTAAGCCTTAGGAATACAACGAAAGACAAAAACACTGATCCCTGCTTATAAGGAACTCATAATCTAATTGTGGAGACAATTTACAAGACACAGAGTAAATGAAAAGTAATTTTGCAGGAAAGACACCATTAAAGTGGGGAGGGGACGAGGATGAATTATCCCTGCTCAGTCATTTCAGGCTCTTTGTGACCTAGTTTTTTGGGGAAGGTTTTCTTGGCAAAGATACTGGTGTGGTTTGCCTGTGTCCTTCTCCAGCTCATTTTTACAGATGAGGAAACAGAGGCAAACAAGGTTAAGTGACTTGTCCAGGTTCACTCAGTTAGCAAGTGTCTGAGGTCAGATTTGAACTCGTGATGATGAATCCTCTAGATTCCAACCCCAGTGCTCTAACCACTGGACCACACAGCTGCCTGAATTATTCCTACTTGAGCAACAGAAGCCCAGTTCCCTTATTACATGAGATACAGAAACTGACTGTCACATAAAAGTAACAGCACGTGTAAAATACCTAGATTATCTTCACCACAACCTTGGGAGTTGGGTTCTGTTATTGTTCCCATTTTACAGATGAGGAAACTGAGGCCGATAGCGGTTAAACGACTTGCCCAGGGTCACACAGATACGAAGTGTAGGAGGCGGTATTTGAACTCGGGTCTTCCCGACTCCAAATCCATAGGCTTTAGCCTGAGCTCCTCATTAGGAGACAGTCAGGAACTTCGCAAGCCCTCAGGGAGGGCCAGATGAGCTCCTGAAGGTGGAACAGAACGTGTGTGCAGTCACGAGAGTGGGGAGCAACGCGAGAAGGCTGCAGAGCGCCCTCCTCGCCGCCAAGGGGAGCCAGAGCAGCCGCGACTCCACGGGAGCCGCAAGTTTGGGGCCAGGTCGAGAGCTGACATTTCTATGGCGCTTTACGGTGCAAAGTACTTTACACACATCAGCTCATTTTAGCTCCACAACAACGCTGTAAGGTAGCCCATGTTACAAATAAGTGAAATGAGGCGCGGAGAAGTTAAGTGCCTTGCCCAGCCAGTAAGTCCCATTAGAACTACTCTAGCATTCGATCCACTACATCACAGTCTGGCACTCGAAATACATCACACCTAGAATGTGAGGCTGCTTCTTGACAATTACGTAATTAGTTCGTTAACAGAGCTACCCCAAGGGGCTGCTGGAGTCACTCAAGCCCCTGGCATCTTTCCCCCACGGGAGAGACTGCGATGCCAGAGCCCAGGTCGGGCATGGAGGAGTAAAGTGAGTGTCCTGCGCCCCACACGAACAGCTGGCGGCCTCACCTGCGGATAAATGCGCTGCAAGAACTCTTCGCGCGTGACCCCCTCAAGCTGAGGTACTGGGATGCGCCTTGCCATGGCACCAAAGTGAGTACCGAGCTCTCAGGTTCCTCCTTACTTCACTTCCGGCTTCATGACATTTCCGGTCCGTTTAGTCCGCCCGGAAACATGAGTAGCCAGAGAGAAAGTCCTCATGTCGACCAGTCTCGAGAGGGGGGGGTCTTCAGCCGGCGAACGCTGAATTGCAAAAGAGGTTCTGTCACTGCTGCCGCGTCCACCGCTGCGAGGAGGCGAGGCCGTGAATGGCTGGACCTCTCCGGAAGCAAAAGTGACAGACGCGGTTTGACGCTGGAGAGTTTCCCGCCCGGTCCGCCCTTGCTGTAACACCGGCCCGGTGGGGGTGAAAGGCCGACAACATGGCGCTCGCCATTCAGCTACCTCGCTTCCTGATCACCCGGCTGCTGACTGGCAGAGCCGCCCGCCCGCCCCGGCTCGGGCCCGCGGAGACATTGCCACCCTTTCCCGGCTACTGCTGCCGCTGCTGCCTCAGCCTCAGCCTCAGTTCCTGGGCTGCCCCCGGGGCTAGCTGGGCCCGCACAGCGGCGGCCCCCCGCCTCAGCCGCCGCCGCTCCCTTCTCAGCCTGGCCCAGCGCTCCGCAGCCGCCGCTCCCGCCGCCTTCATCCTCCCCGGCCCTGGCCCCTGCCTCTCGCCTCCAGAGCGGAGCTACAGCAGCACGGAGGAGCCGCAGCCGCAGCCGCCGCGCCAGCAGACCAGGATAATGTACCTGGGGCTGTTCAACCCCGTCTTGTGGCTCCGCACCCGAGTCTACGCCTTCCTCATCTGGGCCTATTTCGACCAGGAGTTCAGCATCGCCGAGTTCACCGAGGGAGCGAAGCAGGTTCGTACCCTCTCCGCCTCCCTGGGGTCTTTCTCTACCTTTGCAGCCCAAGGTCTCAGGACTCAAGAAGGGTCTGGGGTGGTCAGTCTATCCGGTCAGTGCCAGCGTTTGGATTTATAATGGAGGACCTGGATCCAAATTTGTCTCTCTTACCTTCTGTGATTGTGATTTGGAGCGAATCACTTAACCTCACGCAGCTAGTCTCAGTTTGCTCATTTGTATCACGAAGGAGTTGGACAAATCTATGAGAACCCGTCCAACTCCAAGTTCTTTGATCCCGTTTAGTACTCTTTAATGAGAGCCACCTAGATTGGGGCTCAGATGAAGCTTTTGTAAAGGTTATTCATTATTTCAGGAGCTGTTTCTGATGTTTGTCCTCCTCCTGCTTTCTTGTCAAGTCACGGTTATGTTGGGTTAACAGGTTATGCCTGTCATACCTTCAATGATCCTGTTGCTTTAAATCAGGTAGCATCGTTAGGTATTATTTGTGTTGGAAATCATTCATGACGTGAGCACGGTCTAACTTCAGAACATTTAAATATAAGAATTCGTCTGTCTTCTCTGTAGTAGCTATAGTATAATTAAAGGTGGTAAACAGAATTTAAATCCTTCACATTCTTGAAGCAGTAAATAAGTGATTTGGTAATGTCATGCTCTGTCAGCGCAAAAGGTTGTTTTCAGTCTATCTTGAATCCATAAACATTTCCGATTCTGTGCTAAGTTCTAGGAATAACAAACACAAAAGCAAAACAAGCCCTTGTCCTGGAAGTGCTTACAGGCTAAAAGACAAGACAACATATGCATATGAATAATTTATGTGTCACACATATATATGTATCATATATATGTTTAACAGATGAAACATTAAACTATAGCTACAGATGAAAGATACCTGAGTGATGGTAGAATACAATAACTTAATTTTTCAGAAGAGGATCTGGTTTCAAATCCTATCCCTGAAATTTACTGTTTTTGTGGCCTTAGGAAAGTCAGTTCCCTTCTCTGGCCTTTGATGTTAACAAAGTTTAGATCCATCTTCTGATACAGAGATTAGAAATCTTTTGATATCATAAGTGCCATAGCTCTTTAACACTGGTGGGGCCAAACAGTGATCTTAATGCCAGTTAGCCTCTGACATATTCAGGAGACATAGAAACTGGAGGAAGACAAAAGATATTCAGAGATAACTCATAAAGGAAGGAAGATAAACATAAATGATATTTATGTTATTACTTAGTCATGTCTCTAACAGACTACTCTTCACAAAAGTTACCTGAGAATACTGAGACTCAAGAAAACAGATTCTAGTGACTTTTGCTATATAACCCTTGGGCAAGTCTTATAAACCTTCATGTCTGTTTCTCAATCTGTAAAGTGGAGATAATAATGCCTAATTTCTATGGATCAGAGAATATTTGTGATATTTCAATAAGATAGTGATCGTGAAGGTTTTTTGCACTGAATAATAGAATTTTAGAGAGAGAAGAGACTATGGAGGTCATCTGGTCAACACCTTTTTTCATGAAGAAACTATGACTTGAGGTCTCAAAGTTAGCTAGCTAGTAACAGTGCTGGAAGAAAAATTCAATTCTCCTATCTTCCTAGTAAGTGTCTTTTTTACTAATGCTACTTCCCTCAGGTTTATATTTATTTGACAAAATTGTATTATAGTCAAGGCAGGGTGAGTCTGTCATCTTCTTGAAGAAAAATGCTTGTGAGGATCATATAACTAATATTTCCATATTTAGGAATTAAGATGAATATCTAGAATATATATAGTACTATGTTAGGACACAAAAAAGTATCATTACTTCAAGAAACTTACAGTTGATTCATGAAGATGAGACACATACATGGAAAGTTATTCCCTTCCTCCCCCCCAAAATGCCCAGAATTGTGGTTTCATTGGTGTAAGCAACTTCCTCTACCAATCCCTGGTATGTAGTAGTTCTTAAATTATTGCTTATTTCCTCTCCTCCCCACTAGACCATATGGACATGGACAAACCCTTGACAAATGTGGAGGAAAGACTAGATGATCTCTTTTACAAATCTCTGATTCACTGCAAAAGTTTCACTTCCATTTGCATGCTTTTCAAGTGGTAATACCACTAGCAACCATTCACAGCCCCTGTTTATCATTCTGTGAGTAAAACTTTGAGAGAGCCACATCTGATTTACTTAGCATAGTTTTACTCAAACTCCTACTATAAAATTTCATGTTACACTTCTACAGTGTGTATTGTTTATACTTGTATATAAGAGGAAAGCCTCTTTTCATGATGTTATGAAATATCTAACTTTTTTTCTTTTTTAATAAAGGCTTTTGCTCATGTATCTAAGCTGCTTTCTCAGTGTAAATTTGATCTTCTGGAAGAGCTTGTCACCAAGGAGGTAAAATAATGATTTCCCTTCTTCTTTAAAAAGAAACTAATATATTGATTGTGTGTTAAGCTACTAATTTTATATATTTGAAGTATGACAAAATATTCTTTGTAAACACTCATAAAGAATGGTGTACATTTTATCAGCCAATAAATACCTACTATTTATATACCAGCAGCTAGGTGGTAGTGGGATAGAGGGCTAGACCTGAGAAGTTGGAAAGACAGTTCATATTCTACCTTAGCACTAACTGTGTGACCCCAGTCAAGTCACTTAATCTCTCTTAGCCTGAGTGTCTTCACCTGTAAAATGTGGATAATAATAGTCCCTTCCTTATAGGATCATTGTGAGAACCAAGTGAGAACGTAAGTAAAGTCCTTTGCAAACCTTAAAGCAATATATAAATGCTAGTTATTATTTTTATAAGTGTCAAAGCAATGAACTCTTGACTTTTCAACACATATAAGACTAAGGTAGGTTGTTGTATCAATGAGCTTATCAATATACTTCTTTCCTCCATTAATAAAGTTCACAAGTCATCCATACCGTTTATCCTCTGCAGCTCTTGTCCATATCTTCCCATAAATCTTCCACAGGGGTTCCACTGAGCATATTGGGGTGACTTCTTGAGATCTCTGAATATTGCCTGGGTACTAGTAGAGTTTGTAGGCTGTGTATCTGTTATTCCTCACTCTGATTACATGACTGGCTCATCTACATATCTTTTTGATTATATCTTTGATGTTACTTCTTTGCGGGAGGTAAAACAAAGATGAAGGTAGCTAAATTGTAACATAGTTGAAGATAACCTGACATGTTTAAATAGCCCATTACAGCTGCAGGTCAAGAATGATCTGCCTGAATATTTAGAGCCTTTCCAGCCTACTTCCATGAGGATTGTCCAGTACAGTAATAAAACTTAAAAGTGAGAAAGAAATTTATTTTTTGCTAAGTACTACTTAGTCTTTGAAATAATATTTTAATTGGTAAACTTTGTAAAGCTATTGAGTTGATTCTTCCTAACCCAGGTACTCCAAGTGTTGAAAGAAAAAGTTTCTTCACTGCCTGACAGCTATAAGACTGCACTTGCTGCTGAATTAGATGAAATTGTATATACTGCAACAGGTGACATCTCCATTTTCTATGATGATAAAGGTATGAATTGACATATACGTCTGAATTTCATCTATTCATAGTGACAAAGATGAATGGGTATTTAGGCAGATAATTCGAAAATTATTTTCAACATTGCTTCTGAATAGTTTTCTTGTGTCTCTTTGATGTTATAGGAACTAATAGTACTGAAATAATAGATATTCTGTGAAAATCCAATTCAGAAGGAGCCATAAAATTAATACTACCCCTCTGCTCAGTACTTTTCCTTGTTACCTATCCTCTTCATGCTAGCTAAGGATTTCATCACATCTCACGTTGATGAAAAACCTCAGCTTGAGACATACTGCCTTCTTTTTGATTCACCATATTCATGATTCATAACTTGGCTTGAGTTTCAAAGAAGTAAATATGAGTTCAGTTTTAACTCTCTAGCCATGAGTGGAGCTGGGTTTGGATACAGGGGAAAGGAAGAAAAAAAAATTAAATACATTGTATTAGTCAAGGACTGATAAAAAGTAACACCTACTCTGGTTACTCAATAAGAATTTGAAAACAAGATCAGTTTCAGAGCTAAACTGACTTTGACTATAGTACATCTGGGTAAAATGGTAAAGTTTTAGTTTTTATTATGAATTTAACAAACGAGCATTCTAATATACAACAAATAAAGAATATTGCATATGAAACTGTAAATGTCAGCTAATGTGAAGTTGTTTCCTTTTTAAATGAATATTAAATTTAACCACAGTACAACAAATTGCCTTATTTGTGGCTACCTTGGAGCTTGTTTTTTTCATACTTTTTAAGGTCTTGTTTATATTCTCTTCACTTATTTTTTCTTCTCTATTACTCTCAGATGGAAAGCCTTCCTTATAATATTAGTATAGTTAAGCAAAATAAATCAGTACCATAGCCATATCTGAAGATGTCCATCTCATTTTGCACATCAAGTGCACCACCTTTTAGTGGTAAAGTTTTTACAACTTCTTTATCAACTTTTTATAGTTTGTCATTCCTTTTATTCAGTTGCTTAATTATTTAGTTTTCCAGGAGAATATGATTTATTTCTAGCATCTTTTATTTCATTTCAAAATTTCAGTATTCTGGCTTTTTTGGACTTTTGGTGTTCTGTCTCAGATTGACCTTTGGTATCTCTTTGATGCCTAAAAAGACAAAATTTAATTAGCTTGACGGAATTTTTTTATATTCCATGCTATTCTTTTTAACTTGCTCATACGAATTTGAATAATGCACTCCATTGTTAAAAAGCTTTTTTTAAGTGGCCAATTTAATTTCAAGCAAACCATTTAAATTCATATCTGCCTAAATATCAATAATAAAAGGAAATAAGCAGTACGAAACATCCCACTTAACTAATGGTATGGTTTCTAGTAACTTCAGTCATCCAGACATAGACACAAATATGGAAGTAAACCAGAGAGGCTTCCTATTTATCTGAAATAGATGTCACAAAATCCCAAAACAATAAAGTCCATTCTCTTGTCTTATAAGCAATCATACACTTAGTTAATATCTATTAACTTATCTTTTCCTGGAGCATAATGATTTAGACCTCAGGGAAAGGCGTACCCCTACCCCTTCTGAGGCCTGAGACACCAAACCAAATATCAAAAGGACCAGAGTAGGCCTGACATAGGACCAAATGCTTTTGACTTTCTTTTTTTTTCTTTTTCTTTTTTTTTTTTTCCCTATAGCCCTCCTAGCCATTCTTTCATCATTCAACTTTGTTGTGCTTTCTCTGGTTTTTTGTATGCCTGACTATTCCTTCTTAGCTGTCTTGGCTAAATCATCATGAATCTCCTTCTTGTTACTGTGAGATTCTGCCAGGAATCCCTTCTGGACTCTCTTCTCTTTATGATCTTTCCCTTAGTTGTCTAATCTGCATATAATGTTAAGTCTATGATGGTGACTCCTGAATCTGTATATTCAACTGTAATCTCTCTCCCAAAAGCCAGTCAGGTACCACCAATTTGTGTGTTTGTACATTTCTTGTATATACCATAGTCATATTACACTCATGTTCAAAATATAATTCACCTTCTTCATTCTGGTGGAAACCCATACCTGTGAACTTGCCAGCTTTTATTGAAGATCTCACCATTACCATCCTTAGCCCCCAGTCACCCAGGTCACAATCTCAGGACATCCTTGCATTTTTTCTCCACCTTACTATACTTATCCAATTAATTGCCAGAATTGTCCATTATACATCTTCTAAATATGTCACCTGTCCATTCACACAGGTATTATTCTAGTTCAGGACCTCATCACCACTTATCTAGAATACTGTAATTGCCTTTTTAACTGGTCTTTTTCATTCCAGTTCCTCCTCTGTCCAACCTATCCTCCACACAGGTGACAAAATAATTTTCTTAAGACAAAAATCTGACCTTGTCATTCCCCCTACTCCAAAACTTTTAATGACTCCTCATTTTTTTCTAGGATAAAACAAAAACTCCTTGAGCTAATTTTTTTTGCCTTTTTTTTTTTGGAGGGCAACTGGGGTTAAGCAACTTGCCCAAGGTCACGTGGCTAGTAAGTGTTAAGTGTCTGAGGTCAGATTTGAACTCAGGTCCTCATGACTCCAGGGCCAGTGCTCTATTCACTGAGCCACCTAGCCACCCTCCTTGAGCTAATTTTTAAAGCCCTTCTAGGTCTTATTCCAATCTACCTTTCCTGCCTCATTTCAGACAATTCCCTTTCCAAAATCTAATTTCTAGCCAAAATGGATTACTAGCTGTTTTGCTGTTGTCTTTGTATTGCCAGCACCCAGTAGAGTGCTTTGCATTTTGAAGCAGCTTACTAGAAAAGCTTAGCAATGTTAGGCATTCTGTATGGGAGCTATGACTCAACAATAGCCTGAGGAGATTACTGTATTGCAACACAGAATAATCATGGATGTTAATGATGATGATCTGAAGAAGATGATTCTCTTTTATATGATCTGTTGGAGGTTTTTTTGTGGATACTAAAAATATTGTATTAACAGAAATTACTGATAGATATCGCTGATTTTGTTTCTAAATATTCAGTTTTGTCATCAGTTCTGAATTCTCTCCTTTCCACCTCCCCCTCTCTGACATTGAGAAAACAAGAAAAACAAAACCCTTTGCAAACATGTATAGTCAAGCAAAACAAATTCCTGCATTAATCTTGTTTAAAAAATCCCAACAGCAACAAATTCCTCAATCCTCACTCTGAGCCTGTCACCTCTTTATCTGGAGGTGGGGAGCTTTGTCATAGTCCCTGGAGTTGGTCGTAGTTCCTAAGTCTTTCAGAATTGTTTGTCTTTACAATATTTTTGTTATCTTATGTATGCTTCTGGTTCTGATCACTTCTCTTTTCATATAAATCATCCCAGGTTTCTCTAAAGCCATCCCCTTCATCATTTCGTATAGCACAATAGCATTTCATCCTATTCATATACCATAACTTGTTCTGCAACTTACCAGTTGTTGGATACCCTCTCAATTTCTAATTCTTTGCCACAACAAAAACACCAGCTAAAAGTATTTTGTATACATCTGTCCTTTTCCTTTTTCTTTGGAGTATAGACTTAGTAGCGGTATTGCTGGTCAAAGTCAAAGCACAGTTCAGTAGCTTTTTAGACATAGTTCCAAATTTCTTTCCTGAGTGGCTAGACCAGAATGTGCCTATTTTCTCACAACCTCTCTAAAATTTGTTATTTTTCCTTTTTTGTCATCTTAGCCTATTTGATAAGTATAAGGTAGCACTCAAAGATTGCTTAATTTGCATTTCTCTATTGGGGATTTAGGACATTTTTTTCATTTGCTATTGATCCTTGGGCAACTAGATGATGCAGGTGCCAGGTCTGGAGTCAGGAAGTGACTCATCTTCCTAAGTTCAAATCTGGCTTCAAACACTTAATAGCGGTATGCCCTGAACAAGTCACTTAACTGTGTTTGCCCTGGTTTCTCATCTGTACGATAGTCTGGAGAAGGAAATGGCCAACCATTCAGTATCTTTGCCAAGAAAACCCCAGATGGGGTCATGAAGAGTCAGACACAACTGAACTGAATTGATAATTGAGATTTCTTCCTCTAAAAACTGCCTCTTCTTATCCTTTGACTATAAATTAGGGAATGGCTCTTATTCTTACAAATTTCAGTTAAGTTCCCTATATAGCTTTGTAAAGCCAATCACAAGCAGCTCTCCCAAGAACTGCTGCTGTGAATAACTTTAAGAGTCTAATCACAATAAACGGAAACAAAACATTCAAGAAACTAAAGCACAACATTCACGACAATACAACATAATAACTTATTACTAAGGTGGCCACAGTCTTAAACAAAGCATGTCATTCAGTAAGTCACAGTCTCATCATTCAATATAGAATACTCAAGTAAAGTCTTTTTTCATCTTGACTGGAGGCCTAGGCAGGTTTCCAAATCATCTTTAAGGGGTAATCATCCTTAAGCCAACCATCTTTAAGGAGTAGCAGAAAGCAGAAACACCACACACCCATAGGTCACAGTAAGTCACAATCTCATCAGTCAATATAGAATACCCAAGTAAAGTTCTCTTTCATCTTGACTTTGGTCTGGCTTCCAAACCCCAAGCTCCTCTTCCACAGACTGACTGCTCCCAGCTCTTGCCTGGATTCACATGTAGGTCACTCTCTGTTCTGGTTCTATATCTTAGCTTACTGCTCCACTCCAAACTCTTAAGCTTAACAGAGCTACAACAATATTTACACATTGCTGGCACTATCATCTCAATTCACTTTGTCTGACAAAGTAATACAAATCAACAGACAAGGTTTCTGTCTGAGAAATCAAATACAAATCAACAGTAAAGTCCCAGGACTTCTGTAACAGTAGTAAAGTCCCCTTTCAGAACTTCTATCTAAAAACAACAGACAGGGTGTTTTTGTCTGTCTGACAGATCTGCAGAGTGCTAAATGCTACTAGTGCCAAAATCAAGCATTCTCCCTCTCAGTTCTACTTGGTCTCAGCTCATGCTCAAGCCTTTCTCTGCTCTGCTCCTTCCTGTTCCACCCTTCCTGTTAGGCAAGCTCCTCCCACTGTGAGCTCCATGTGATGACCTTAGGCCTGTTAAGGGCAGGGAAGATCTCCAAACTCCCTTAAGCTTATTAAGAGCAACACAATGTTTACTGTTTCCAGTGAAGACTTGATAACAATCTAAGGTGAGACTCAAAAGCATTTGAATAGCTCAAAAAAGTAGTAAAGTACTTTTGCTTGCCATTACAATCTTTTAAAAAATAAGACCATTATTAGACAAACTTGCTACAAAGACTTCCCCGCAGTTTTTTTTTTAATTTGATGCATTGGTTTTGTTTATGCAAAGAAATAATTTTACATAATCAAAATTGTCTGCTTTACCCCCATTAACCTCTCTGTATCTTGTCTGGTCATAAATTCTCCCCCTATCCATATATCTGATAAGCATTCCTTTTCTATTTCTCTAATTTATGATTTCTTCTTTAAGAAGGAAGAAAAACAATACATTTCAGAAAGATTTTCTTTTTATAATTATTTTAAAATTTGCATAGTTGTATTACTCAAAAATATTTATAAATAGTACCTCATTCTCTAATTTTAGATAATAATAATTATAATTCATTTATCTAGTTATAAAATGTTTTCTTTAAAATAACTCTGCGGTAAGTATAAACTGATGTTTATATGGTGCTTTAATGATTCCATAGCACTTTACAAACATTGTGCCATTTGAACAGCACAATAACCTTTTGAAAGATGACTATTATCCCCATTTTATAGATCAGGAAATTGAGGCACAGAAAGATTATAAGGCACAAATGATTTTCCAGTGATCACAGCTCTTGTCAGAGACAAGATTTGAAAGAAGTTCTTTCTGACTCCAAATTCAGCATTGTATCAGTCATGCCATGCTGCATCACTCATTCTCATTTTTCATATGGAGAAACTGAGACCAAGAGGGGTTAAGTGAGTTGCTCAGTCTACAGGTAGTACTCAGTAGAAACAGAACTTGAACTCAGATCTTTTGATTCTAAGTCCAGTGTTTTTTCCAGTTTAATCATGAAAATGAGTTGCTGTACTCTTTTCAAATTGAAAAGAAAGCCTAGAAGAAGTCAGATGATGAGCCAGTTTGAGTCTAAATAAAAGGTGCCGTGTTTTGTAACCAAAATAGACTGTTCTTTTTATTTCTTTTCCCCTCTTGTGGTCATTTTTGCATGTTCAATTACATTGAATTCATCTAATTCAATGTTAAATTACATTGTTTTGGGAATCTATGTATGTTGAGTAAATTGAGAATATGGTTGCAAAAACTTTGTGATGATTTATAGTAAAAATTTAGTAATTTGCATGTCTGATACATAAGGTCATTTGATTGGTAAAGGTAATTTTTTTTGTAAATGAATTACAATTTTTAAGACAGTCTGAAAGATTATTTTGTTCTTACCTGTTGGCTTATGATTGGAATGGAAACAACATTCCATAGAGGTGTTTTCCCTAGAAACACCATTATGACACCCTGATGAAGCTCTAAGCGGAACCAAAATGTTCCAGGTTTAGCTGGTAGATCATGATATAGAAACCAAACAACATTTCATTTTGCATGATCATGATGACTTTATATTTCCTTCTTCCTACTTTACTTTTTTAAAAATTTATTTATTTATTTTCTCGTTT
>CM053588.1:214668263-214693287 GCA_028646515.1 Pseudochirops corinnae | reverse complement strand
TCTTTTTTTTGATCATGGCTTTCAGGTAGGCCAATAATTTTTAATTTGTCTCCTCTGGATCTATTTTCCAGGTCAGTGGTTTTTTCAAGGAGATATTTCACATTGCCTTCTATTTTTTCATTTGTTTGGATCTGTTTGATAGTATCTTGATTTCTCATAAAGTCATTTGCTTCCATTTGCTCCACTCTAATTCTGAAGGAATTATTCTCTTCAGAAAACTTTTGAGATTCATTTTTCATCTGGCAAATTTGACTTTTTAAGGCATTCTTCTCCTCATTGGCTTTTTGGGCCTCTTTTGCCATTTGAGTTCATCTATTTTTTAAAATGTTATTTTCTTCAGTCAGGTTGTTGACTCTCTTTTCATGATTTCTTGCATCATTCTTATTTCTCTTCCCAATTTTTCCTCCACTTCTCATTTGGTTTTCAGAATCCTTCTTAAGCTGATATATGGCTTTTAGGCAGTCTTCATGTTTCTTGGAAGCTTTTGGTGCGGGAGTTCTGACAGTGTTGCCTTCCTCCCGTTCCATGCTTTGATCCTTCTGGTCCCCAAATAAGGAATCTTGTGTTTGGTTGCTGTTCTTACTTTGCTTCCCTTGCCTGCTCATGTTGACCAGTCAATGAGTTTTTAGTTCTGTGGAACTCTGCTTCCAGAGGGGAAAGCTCTGTCCCAAATCGCTGGGGTTTTCCCAGCTGCCAGAGCTATTAGGGGGCTGTCATTTTTTTGCAGCCCCCACCAGCTTTGGCTCACTGAAAACACACCCCAGGACCACCACCTAAGACCATGATCCGGATCCAGGCCACTCAACGCAAGAGCACTTGGCCTCTGAACGATCGCTTGGCCCCCCTGCAGTTTGCAGGGCGGGAGCTCTGAAGCAGCTATGTGGAGGTGGCTGCAGGGCCTCTGCTTCTGCTGCTTCCTTGCCCTGGAGGCGGTTTGGCCGGACCCACTTTTCTTCCCAAAATTTAGCTGAGTTTCACTGACCTTTCACTTAGTCCTTGTTTCTTATGACTTGATAATTCTGGAAACTTCCACAGCTGCCACTGATCCACTCTCCTGAAGCTCCAGCTGCTGCTCCACTCAGCTTGTCTGGCCGCCCCAAGGGCCACGCCATGGTTTCAGGCTGGGCTGGTTTTGGCTCCCAGCACTGAGATCGTCCCTTCTAGCTGAGCTGCCTTCAGTGGGAAGTGTATTTGTGTAAGTTTTAGAGCCCTAAAAGTTGTTTAGAGTCATATTTTATGGGTATTTGAGGTGGCTGTGTGGGAGCTGCAGTACCTTGCTGCTTCTAGGCCACCATCTTGGCTCCGACCCTACTACTTCCTACTTTTCAGAGGAGGATTACCACACCATTTCTGTTGACTTGGGAGTAATACTGATTTTTGAAAATCTTCAATTTTTTTTTCTCTGCACTCAGTTTAATTCATTCTTTTTTTGCATACTCTTAACTTGCCATTGCATAAACATCCTATTTTCTTTTCCTGTATATGACCTTGTCTATGGTACTGTTTCTGTACACATCATAAATTCAGGGGGTTAGCAGGAATAAGAAAAAAGAGAGTCTTCTAAATTTATTAATTGCCAGCCCCTCTACAAGTACACACACACACATACACACGCATGTTCACATACACAGAGTTTGCAGTTATTGTATATTTATCATGTTAGCATATCTGCTAAGGTGCATTAAGCGAATAATATTTTCACTGTGGATATTCCCAGTTGTTGCCCTATTTTTAACTGATATACTGTACACATTATTAAGTACAGCAAAATAAACTAGCTTAGATTAGTCTCATTTACTTGTCAATTTGGGACTGCCACATTTTAATATTTTTGTTTCTTCTACAGTAATCTTGTTGACAGAAATTTTATATTTACTCTTTGTCTCTGGTCTAGAATAATTGTGGTAATCTGGAGAGATAGTTTTAATTTATTTTTAGAAAAATGGCGTGGCAGTTGTTAAGGAACATTTACTAGAATTATATTCTTTTTACTGTTCTTCACTGGTTTTTTTCTTATATACCATAACTATATAACATATTCACCAATAATAAATATAGTATAAATACTGACAATAACTTGTAAAACTTTGGATATTCAACTTACTGAATATTGTGTATTTGATGTATTTTTGTTTGTTTTTCTCCTCAAGGAAGGAAATTCGTTCACATCCTGATGTGCTTTTGGTATCTAACTAGTGCCAAACTCCCTGATGAGACATTAAGTGGAACCAAAATATTCCAAGTTCAACTAGGGGATCAGAATGTAGAAACTAAACAGCTTCTTAGTGCAAACTATGAGTAAGTCTCCTGAGATTTCTTTGTTTTTTCTTTCTCTTGAGAGTGGAGAAATTGATACCAAGCAGTGAAATCTAGATGGTATTTTCAGAATGAAAAAAACAACATTTTGCAAATAATTTGTGAGTCAGGGAAAAGAAAAACTACTTGAAGAACATAGGTTTGATTTCAGAAATTAAGGAGGTAGCAGAGGTGCTGGAATTTAGTCAAGTTGATAAATGGACACTGAAATGCTTAAAGAAACCAATAGTGGGTTCTTACACTAACTGGTCTTAGAATGTCAATATCACAATTCATAGTTGCCAAAATGTATCATTTCTTAATAATAAAATACTAGCATTGTATCAACGAGACTATGGAATATTTGCATTAAAAAATCTTATAAAGCACACTCAAAATGGCCAATGAAGATGTTTCCAGAGCTAAGAAAGTAGTTGTGGCATCTATTGACCTTATGTGTTTTTGCCTTCATGTTGTGTATATCATCCCATATAAACAAAAAATGAAAGAAAGAGGAGGGGAGAACAATACAAACCAACAAACACATCAACCACATCTGCAAGTATATCCATGTCCTACAATCTATAGTTCCCCACCTGCAAAGAAGGGAAAGAGGTTCGTTTTTCTCATTTCCCTTGTCAGCAGCTAGCTTGTTGGCAATTCTTCTTAAAAGAATTTTTATTCTCCATTTCTTTTTATTTGAAGTTTGCTTTCTTTTCAATTACCAAAAAGACATTTTACATTTTAAGTGGAATTTTTTTTCCTTTGATTGTAGTTAGAGCCCAGCATTTCTTAGTAGAAAACACAAGTCATTTTTATTGGTTTTGAAACATTGTTACTGTCAATATTGATGGTTTTTTTTATAATAAAGTCATGATAATATGAGCAAGTGCAATTCCTATGTAGTTGGCAAAATTTAGATGGAAAGGTGAGGTGAGATCACTGAGGTGTGTCGTGGTACTGGGACCAGTTCAATTTAACAAATGATTATTTAATTGTCTAGTAGATACAGAGTTCTGTCATCACTGCCTAGATATAAGAAGTATTTCCTTGCATATTAAGAAGCAAAGAGTATCTGCTTGTATTTGAATAAATGTGAGAGAGATCTTTTACAGAATAGTGCCAAAAACAGCAGTATAAAGACATTCATTTGATTGTAAATTCTAAGTTAATCTGCACATCAGTTGAAATTTTTAACTGCCTGGAGAGGATTTGCCTTTATTTAAGGCAGTGTTCTCCAAAGTTGGGACCTGACCTCAACAGGCATGGGATCAGAAGGTGGAAGATTGGTTACATCCCACCTTCTGGAGAGAGAGTCTATTGTAGGACTTTTCTCCAACACAGCAACACACCCACCTTGTCTTCTACCTCCTCCTATACGCAAACTCTCAATTATCCTAATTTAGAAGTAAAGCAGGGAATGTTGGAGGGTCAGAGAGATTATATCCCTAGGGAAGTTGTAACCACAGCAGTAGGAGCTCCACAGGTACCATCAGGAAAATTCCTTATTCTGTCACTTTCCCCCAACCCCTCACCACCTTGTAACTCTAGTCAGCCACTCCTCAGAGGGTGGACCTTGCATTTTGGGTCAGTGACCTATGAGTATGATTCCTGGCATCCCCACTTTTCCTTTTGGGTACACCCAAATTTTGGATTGAGTATTACAGGTTGAACTAGCATGAATGGGTTGTTCTCTGAAATGTTGCTCTTATTCCCTCTGATTCAAACCCTCTTCCAGACTTCCCATTTACTTTAGAGGATACCACAGTCCTTCTAGTCACCCAGGTTCCTTCTCACTTCACATCAGTTATCAGATATCATTTTACCTCCATTGCATTCTTGTATTTGTTTCTTCTTTATTCATGTAAATATCCCTGACCCCCTTAGTTCAAGACCCATCACCTCTTGCCTGTACTATTGCAATAGCTTCTTGATTGATCTTCCTGCCTTATAGGTCTCCTTGTTACATAACATCTTCTACCCAGCTACCAAAATGATTTTCCTAAAGCACAGATCTGTCCAAGTGCTTCTCCCACTCATTAAACTCCATTGACTCCCAAAGATCAAATGTTATCCCATCCTTTAATTTCTAAGGCTCCTTTTTGGGTGTTTTATAATGTACGTAATGATTAGTGCAGTTGTACATGTATACAAATTATAAATAAGTAAATATACACATTGGAGCTATTTGCTTTTACTGAAGGGGGGCATGTAATCAAGAATTTGGAGACCACTGATCTAGAATAATAGCTGATTTTATTTTATAAGAATGACTTTAAGTGTGAAAATTAAATTCTTCTACCTGAACACATAATAAAATGCCTTTAATAAACCTAAAATGCATATAGTGAATTGCCTGCCAATATAATGATAGGAATGAAGAAAATTAATTAGCATTTTAATTGATTGACTAGGAAGAACAACTAACTTTACATGAACTGTTACTGTCAGATTTCTAAAACATCTCTAGCCGCTATATATTTTTTATGTATGAACACTACTTGCATAGATATATGATTAAGAAATTATTGTTTTATCATGTTATACTAAGGCATGTTAAATAATGAAATATCTTAATTTTAATTTGACTAACCACCAGAAAATATATGTTTAAAATTTGAACATACCCTTGAATTATATGATTATGTATTTGGTTGATGATTGGGTAAATTAAATGTTTTTTTCTAAGGTGGAAGTTCCTTGTTTTGGTTAATATTTAACATTAAACAGATATTTGGTATTTAGCTGGTTGGTTAAGAAGTATATGATAACTATAAACTATATAATTATCTAAGTTATAAAACTTTGGATTTATTTTATCGTTAGTTTATTATGTTATCTTTTCTTTTAGATTTCAGAGAGAGTTTACACAAGGAGTGAAACCTGATTGGACGATTGCAAGGGTGGAACATCCAAAATTATTAGAATAATCATCTTTCTCTTGGAAAATCAGCTTTTGGACTTTTAAGAACTGCTGTGACAAACTAAAAATAGAACTTTTTGATCTCCACATAATCTATTCTGTGGATTAATTTTGTATTACTTTGAAATATTTACAGTATCTTGGTGTGACACAATAAATTTTTTTGCAGATCTTCACCACCTTATATGAAATACTTTTTTAAAAATTGACTTTTTGATATTGTAAATGATCACTACACATAATGCCATCAGGCATGGCTTTCATTACCCTTTAAAAGAGGTAATGTAGAAGGATTACAGAACTCTAAAAACTTAAGATATTTGGTGCTTAACTCACTTATAGTATTTAATCAGGTCTATTATAAGGGTTTTTTTTTTTTAAAGCCATAAATGAAATTTATCTCTTAAAAGGGCTGGTTTTGCTGAGAAAGTCGCACAAATTGTGACTTTGAACCGAGTATTTTCCTTGGTAACTGGTTAAATAGTGGTTGCCAAGAAAAAGATACATATGGCTGAATACTAGTCACCTCTCACAGGCAAAGGAAATGCACAAGCAGTTTAAAATCTTGGAGTGAATTCACAAACTCCTAAACCTTAAATCATTAAAATTTTAGAATTGGAACAGACCTTAGAGTGTACCTAATTGAAAAACTTCATTCTACAGCTAAGAAAACTTAAGACTCAGTAAACTTAAGTGACTTGCCCAAGGTTACACAGCTAATTAATAGCAAGCCCAAAACAGGAACCCAGGGTTTGTGATACTTGGTTCAGTATTTTTTCCACAATGACTTTGGCTTGGGACCCGAATGATTTTTCAGCTGTTCAGCAATATCCCTCTTCAAGCAAAAGGCAAGTCATATTAATTCAGGGCCCTTTCCCAACATTGCCAATTTTTTTCTTTTTCTCTCCTCTCTTTTTCCTTGTCCCTCATTTTCTCCCCTCTCCTTTGTCTTCTCTCTTGTTTCTACTCTTTTTTTTTTTTAAAGACTCAGTGACCTTATTTCACTCAGGCAGGGAAGTACAGAACCTACTCATGAGCCTGATCCCATTGCTTTGACTTCACTTTCCAATCTGACCCAGTTCACCTAAAGCAAGCCCCTTGGGAGCTCACAGTATGGGTGATGCACTTAGTGTGGACAACCAGTCAGCTTTAGTCCACTGTAACTCAGAACTCCAACTTCCCCTAGTAGCAGGGACTACAGGAGTGTATCACCACCAGCCCTGTACCAATTGCTTAGTTTTCTTACTCAAAATTCCTTTGTCATTTTCATAAATATTTTATCAATTTGCCTTTCATATTTTTCCCAGGTTATTTTGTGCTACATGGATGAAATAAAGCTGTCAGTAGAAAGCCAAGAACTCCAAGTTTTGTCTCATTTCGAGGATCTTTTAAGTCGCTGTTTGCATGTAATGTGGTAGACACCATTCCAAGCAACTTAGCCACCGTAATTATTAAAACCAAATTCTCAGCTTGGTGGTGAGTAGCACTCAGTTGTGTCTACTGTGCTTACCCTGGTTATCCTTTCCATACTTGAAGCTGTTGAATTCCAGTACTTATATATTGATGCATAATGTTTATGTATGGCTTGTTTTTGTAGCCTTTTTAAAATCAAGTAAAAAACCTGGGAAAATGTTGTTCTTACATGGACTTTATATTGTCTTCTATTCAGAAAAATCCTTAAATTCTCAAAATGACATACTTCTATCCTTGAAATTATCATAACACTTTCTAAATAAAAAAAAGACAAATGGAAATTTTGTTTTTAATCTGAAGCTTCTTATTGGTTGCATTCCCCAGAGATATAAAGCATGGTAATCAGTCGGTGTCCCTTTAAAAAATAAATGGAAAAGGACAAAACAGTCATTGATAAGATTCGATGCTACTATGTGTTTTACATTATTTTCAATTTTAGGCCACGGTTAATTTGCTATTTTTTCATTTGTATAAAGACCAAAATTATCTTGCTAAAAATTTGTTGCATGGTCAGCTAGTTCTAAATCTAATAACATCAGTGCCTTAAAGAAATTTCATAGTTGTAAATTACTTCATTGTTATCCGCATGCATTTGAGACAGAAAGAAAAAGAATTCAGATTAGCCAGAATTTCTCTTTACTGTCATCAGTCAGTAAATGTTCATTGCTCGTCTACTCTTTGGTGAGTACTGTGCTAGGTTCTGCAGGAGATGGAAAAGAAGCATAGGAAAGTTTTCCCAGATAACTTTGTTTTGTAATAACATTGTTAATGTATAACTCACTACATCGTTCCTGTGTAACTAGCTATTCCCTGAAACGTTGTTTCACTAGTTAGCTATTCTTGTGGAATTAATTGAAACCGTTAAATGGGGTTGCGTTGAGATGACATGGTCTGGTTTACAGAGATAAGGCTAACACAGGAAACTATAAATAAGCCAGTTAAGACAGTAAGTAACTAAGTGCCAAACAGCTTTAGTCTTAGTGCTATAGGAATTAGAAAGCAGGAAATCAATATCAGCTATAATACTCTAGCATAATTTTCAGCATTCTTTTCTTTCCTCTCTGCTACCTAAGTCCTACCCATCCTTTAAGACCCTTCTCCTTTATGAAACCCTCCATGCTAATTCTAGACCATTTGAGAAACATTATAACAGTGAAAAAAGCAGCAGTCTAGGAATTAGGGAGCTTGGATTCACACAATCATTATGATTGGTTGGGAGCAAGCAAGTCACTTAATGTCTCTGAGCATCAGTTTCTTTATCTGTGAAAAGGGGGATAATACTAGGACATTAAAAAAAAAAAACTTTGAGGAATGCCTCCACTGCTTTGTTTAGGATTCTCAACATAGATAAGAATTGCATAGGATGAGAGGGTGTTTGATGGGTGGTGATACCACTGGGGGAAAAGCCCTCATCATTGGGATGTGAGGGAATCCCCTGAAGAAGCAACAGAACTTACATTACCTGCCTCACAGGGTTGTTGTGAGGAAAATGCTTTGTAAATCCAAGCTTTATACAAATGTGAGTCCTTATTAATAAAGGCTTTATATCAATTCTAGACTTTCAGGTCTACTTGACAAAAATATTCTGCTGTTCGAAATTTTAGAAATCAGATATACTGCCCACATGTCACTGTTTCTTTTTTGCAAACAGCAATCATCTTGTACACTGTGGCCTAAGACGGGGTGAATCAAGGACCTACTGTCTAGTGGCTAGCTATGGTGGTTTTACCCATTTTTCTCACAAAGAAAATAGTGTGACTTTTTATTCTTTTCTTTTTTTTGGGGGGGGGGGGTTGTGTGATTTTGAGTATGGTGAGAGAGACAATCTTAAATTGTGTCTCTCTTTCCAGAAGCTTTTTTGGGAGGAGGGGAGGCAATAGAATATTTAGACTTGCTTCAAAATTACCTTGGATCGTAGGTGGAAGAGTGTCTTAGCCTGTAAATAAGTGCGTTAAAATATAGTATATAAAGAAAAATCATAGAGGATTACAAGGAAACTGAATCAAACTAAGGAGTAGGGAATAGAGTTAGTTTTACGTAAATAAATATGAAATTGTCTATATCTACTTTCATTGTCTTTCCCCTTTTTAAAGTATAATTTAAAAAAAATAGATTAACTCAAAACCTGTAATTATTTCAAAATCAAGAGTCAAACATAGATGAATATCCAGCTTTGTATTATATTGGTCCAAATATAGAGGTTATGCTTTAATGTCCATGGTATCCCCAAAATGAGATTGTTTTAGCAGAAAGAAAAGGAAATATGTAGGCACGCCCTGAGAAACAACCAATTAGGGATTGCAGTCAGGTTTCACACAAGGCAGATTTGAAGAGAATAGCCTGTATTCAGACCATTGGGTTACATTTGAGAAGAATAACTTGACAAGTCTTGCTACAACACGAGCACATGCTAACTGCTTTCTTCTTTCCAGACTCAGTTCTGTTACTGTTGCCCTTGGAAAATCATAAATTTGAGCTTAACTCAGCCAACTTGAACCTGGCTGGCTTTGTTGATGAAAAACAATATTGGAAAATTTCGTATGTTATTGGGGAAAGATATCATGTAGGGGAAGCAAGGTGGTACAGTGGATAGAGTGCCAGTCCTGGAGTCAGGAAGACTCATTTCTGAATTCAAATCTGGCCTCAGATACTAGCTATGTGATCCTGGGCAAATCACTTAATCCTGATTGCCTCAGTTTCCTCATCTGTAAGATGATTTGGAGAAAGAAATTGCAAACCGCCCCAGTATCTTTGCCTAGAAAACCCCAAATGGACTCAGAAAGAGTTGGACATGACTGTTAAAAGGACTAAACTACAACAATTACCATGCAATTAATGGGTATTTAAGACACATCCACCAAAGCTTGCCTTTCTTTTCACTTTTTTTGAATGATCAGCTGCAAGCAATGAAATATGCAAGCTGTGGCAGGTAAAATGTAACAAAGGGAAACTGAGGCACATTTTCACTGAGCAAGATAACAGTCTTTTTAACAGTGATGCGTATAGCTCTTAAAGTGGATTAGACTGGTCCCTTCAATCAGGTCAGTTACCAAGATGAGAATGAAAAATCCTTCAATGAGACGCAGGAAAAGAGGAATTCTGGGTAGCTGGGAAAAATGGGTTGTCCTTCAGGTGTGGGTGATTATGCCTCTCTGAAAATTAAGGAATGTTAATTGCTTAATGGGCCTCAATAGCTTTTACTAATCTTGACCAGAAAATCGGAACCATCCCAATCAGGACGAGTTAGTCATCCCCTTGGGGGAGATCAAACCACCACTAATTTTATAAGGATAGACAAAAAGAATAGGCCCTTGGGGAGGGCCTCAGTCTAACCTGATTTTTGATTACAAGAAGTAAAACAGAAGTCCCAGGTTAAACTGGTTAGCAAGTAAATGTCCAGGAGGCTAGGAATAATGGCATCTTAACCATGTCTTTAAGCCAATTCAGACTGGGAGAGACCCCATTTTTGAGCTGAACTGAAAAATGGGGCTTTGACAAAGTGGGGAATAGGCTCAATTACAGAGTAGAATCAATTATTAAATGATATGCCATAATTTTAATTTCCTCATTACCCTTGACTCCTCACCCTAGATCACAAGAAATATTCAGGCACTGAATTTTATCCTTTCTACTTCTCATATTTGTTCCATTCTCCATTCACACAGCTGCCACCTTTGTTCTGCACATTACGTGCTACTTGGGCTATTGATACAGCTTCCGTCTCTCCAACTATTCACCATTCAGCTGACAAAGTGATTTTCTTAAAGTGCAAGTCAGTGTCACTCTTCTCAATTTACCCCAGTGGTTCCTATTGCATCTAACATCAAATGCAGACTCCCAACCCTTCACAACCTGGATCTAACTCCTCTTTCTAGCGTTATTATAAATTACTCTCTTTTTACTCTTGTGATTTGGCTGAACTGACCTTGCTGTTCCTCACACACTCCATCTCCTTTTGCTGCGCAATTGTCCCTCACACTTTTGCCTCTTAGAATCCCTAGTTTTCTTCAAAGCTCATTTCAAACACCACCATCTCCTACAGGAAGCCTTTCCTGTTTTACACACCACAAGCTGCAGGTGCCCCCCCCCCCATCACCTATTTTAAATATTCTTTTATATTTCTGTTCATTTTGTCACCCCCTATAGGATGTATATTTTTGATCAGGGATTGTTTAATGTTTATCTTTGTATCTAGCACCTAGCACAATGCTTGATAAAGATTTCAAGGCACATATATGCTTGTTGGTTTGGTTGGTTGATTTCTAAATACATAGTTGGGGGAAATGGAAGTAACAGAATATTTCCATTGTTGAATTTCAGGTTTTCTGAGTTCATATAATTTAGTACTGGACCATTTGAATCAGCAGTTCTCAACCTGTGGGTTATGTTCAATTTGTAACAATGAAAATACATCCTGCATATCAGATATTTACATTACGATTCATAACAATAGCAAAATTACAGTTATGAAGTAGCCACCAAAATAATTTTATGGTTGGGGGTCACAACATGAGGAACAGTATTAAAGGGTCACGGCATTAGGGAAGTTGAGAACCATTGATTTAAATCATTTAGACCTCATTAATGGACTAAGAGGACAAAATTCAGAAAAGTAAAGTAACTTGACACAGTTTAGATTATGGTGAATCTACAAAGAAGCCCCAGTGGACTCAAATGGGAATTCCCTTAGCTGTCCTTTATTTGTTGTTTAGAAGATGAGCTATGTAGCTTCTGAACTTTATATGTTTTCTAAAAGTTCTTCTATTCATAGATAACAACATAGTTGTTTATCCATAAGTAACAGGGAGAGAGGTCGGTGATTTAATTAATATACATTTCTCACAATTTCATTTATTCAATTAGAATTTCTTAGATATTTTAGATAAGACAATCAACAGATATTTATTATGCACCTACTAGATGCCAAGTATTGTGTTAATCACTAGAGATATAGATACAATAAATTAAATAATCCCCACTCACAAGATACTTCTGCTACCTTATCTTAAATGAATCTTCTACTCCAATATTTAAAGCAATGTTTTCATTTCATAAATGTAAATAGTATAACTAAAGGACCCTAGAGACTTTTATTTCTCTAGAATGTGATTATTGGCATTATAATCAGTTTTCATAAGAAGCAGAAGAACCTTTTGCCTTTTTGATCAGAAGTTATACAGTAATAAAGTTGAAAAGGACCATAACCATTTTCTAGTCTAGAAGTTCTTAATCTGGGGTCCAGCAATATTTTTTTTTTTCAATTTTGATATCTTTCAATAAAATTGGTTCTTTTTATAGTTCTATGTATTTTATGTTATGCATTTAAAAACATTATTCTGAGAAAGGGTCCATGAGATTCACCAGCCTGCCAAAGGAGCCCATGACACAAAGTATAAGAACTCTAAACTATCCCTTTCATTTTACAGATGAAGAAACAGGCCCAAATCCTGGGTCAGGATTTGAATTTGGGTTTTCTTATTTTAAATGAAGCACTTTTTGTATAATCCCATACTACCTTCCGCAATCTTCGTGATTCCAGAAATTTTTCCCCAGATTTATTCCTGTTTTCCTAATTTAATGAAATAATGATGTTTGAATTATTGATTTGCCAGATTATCTTTAAAAGCTGTGCCTCAGGGACAGGTGGGTGGTGCAGTGGATAGAGAACTGGTGCTGGAATTGGGAGTACCTGAGTTCAAATATGGCCTCAAACACTTACTAGTTGTGTGACCCTGAGCAAGTCACTTAATCCCCAATTCCCCTCCCCCCCCCAGCAAAGTTCTATTTCTGTGAACAAGCCACTAGTCTCTCTGTACCTCACCTAAAAGATTCCTTAAAGGGATCAGACCAAATCCTGGGCATTCAAATGGGACCCATCTAACTCTGAAGTATGAACTGAGATTTTTTTAGAACCCCCTCCCCAAATTCACTTAACTAACACACATGAACTAATATACCAGTGTTACCTAACCATGTGTTTACAACTTCTATCTGAAACTCATTACCACCAGGTTTCATGCTAGTAAGCTTATGTCAGTAATTATCCTTGGAGCTGAGTCATGAATTATATAATTAAATTAATGTAACTGCCATACGTATGAATTTTGATCAGGTGGTCTAGTATTTATCAAATAAATAAACAAATAAGTATAAGACAACCATTTTTCCATATGCTATCAAGATTGGATATAATATTTATGATGGAATGAAGCAGCAACATTTAAGATACCTCTAAACCAACAAAAAAATTAATCTAAATACCCGCAAGATCTTTAAAGACATAAAAATTTAATGCCTTAGACTTCTAAATTTGCCCTAGTGTTAAGCATATAATAAATGCTCAATTAATATTTAATTGATTCAATGACATTCTTTATATGAAAGGATAATGTTTTTCTTTATGTACTGAGAGAACAAGAAAACTTTTAAGTTGTAGCATACGAGAAAGGTTGGAATAAGGAAGAATTTCTTGTCATTGAATTTTCACTCTAAAATGGATAAGACAAAGAGGATATGGACTTGCCTAAAATATTTACAAGCCTTCTCTGCCGTAAGTTATGCTGATTTCCTTTTCTGAAGTCATAGCACTTATTATCTATATTTCCCTTCAGCTTGTCTTGCATCATCTGTAGTTTTTTATTATTTACTATATTACAGATTTATGTCTTGTCTCTCTGAGTAGAATCTAAGTTCCTTGAGAGCAAGCTCTGGTTCTTTTGTTTCTTTCACAGTGTTTTACAATACTATGCTATGTATTTTGTAAGTACTCATATGATTGAGGGAGACATTGGGATGTATGATATAATATTGAAAGTTCCTGCCTACAGACACTATCAAGCCAAGTACGAGGGCTTGCTGTTAGAAGATGAAAGTAACATCATCTCACATGCAAGGATGAACCCCAGACTTAGCATCACAAGGCCTCAGTTCCTTTATCTTTAAAAAGAGCAGATTCAACTAGGTGATCTCTAAATTTAGTTTCCTTCCAGCTTCAGCAAGAGTTACATTTTATAAATTACATTTTTGTAAATTAAACCATTGTCTTCTAACCATACCTCCTTCAAAACCTTAAAAGAAGTAAATTAATATAAAGGAACATGTTATTAATAGGAACAGTTTTTATCTTTTCAGTCTGCTGAGACAGAAATTTGAAGTTTTGCCTTATTTCGGGAATCCCTTTGTTTTTCCTTTCTCTAACTTGGTTAATTATCTTTCCTTGTTTCCTCAGTCCAATATCTCTTCCTTCTTTTAAATGCATAAAACTGAAAATAATCACTTTTAATTACATACTACCTAGAGACTAGACGATGATTTTTTCTTAAATTTCCCTTTTGATTCCATTCACAAAAGTAGACAATGGGGATACAGTTAACAAAATGAAATGGCCCATGACCTTTAGGAATTAATGTTCTATCAAGATGATGTGTGGAATCCAGGTCCCCACATAGTGTCTCAGTCTCTCCATTATAATTTATACAGTTGCATTCATCCAGTTACCATCCAGAATAGGCAAATTTTCGTGAATTTGACAGTGAGATGGCCATAGGAACGTCAGCATCAAGGGTTGCGTCAGGACAAGCTCAGCAATTGTCTGGCAGCTGGAGTTTTTCAGTCTTGTCAGACTTTGTGACCCTATTTGGAGTTTTCATTGGCAAAGATACTGAAGTAGTTTACCATTTCTTTCTCCAACTCATTTTACAAATGAGTAAATGGAGGCAAACAGGGTTAAGGGACTTGCCAAGGGTCAGGTAGCCAGCAATTGTCTGAGACCAAATTTGAACCCAGGTCTTTCTGAGTTCAGGCCCAATGTTCTATCCACTGAGCCACCTTGCTGCCCCTAGCTAGAATTTTAGCCATACCTTTCTGATCTCTCCTTTCCTGAAAAAATGTGCAAGAGAGATTACTGAGTAAATAAATGCTCAAAAGGTAATCCAATGATCCTTCAGGGAACCCCAACTTTTATTTACTTGGTAATCCTCTCATTAAACATGACTTCCTGCACTCAGTGATTTTTCTTTAAATCATGGTGACTGGCTCTTCATTTATACTTTTGTTCCTAATGTACAAGGCAGAGCACTTCTTTGGCCTTTTCCTGCTCTTCTAATCACTGTTTGTGTGGCAAGCTCATTCCCTGAAGTCCCCTTAATCAGGATAGAATATATCTATCTATTAATCTCCTGGGTACCATTACTCTGACAGCTTACCTAATAACTATGGTTAGACTACAATCTGTGAAGAGCTGAAACTTCTGCATTTGCAAATTAATAGAACAGGGCTGACTGACCTGCCAAAGCTCTCCACGTGCATCATCCGGATTTGCCTAACCCTTTTGGCTATGCTAAAAGCCAACAGACAGAACTCTAGTTGTATGTATAAAAGTTGGTGCTTTTACTTTAGATCAGAATAATTGGTCAATAAATGTTTTATTAAGCAGTTATGTACCAGCCACTGGGCTAAGTGCTGGGGATACAAAGAAAGGCAAAAACAGTTCTGGTCCTCAAGGAATTTAAATTCAGATGGGGAAGACAAACAACTATGTACATACAAGATTTTATATGTATGTGTGTGTGCACATATGCATATATATATATATATACACATACATATACATATATATATATAAATATGTATATATACATGCATAGTAAATTGGAGGTAATTTCAAAGGAAATGGACTAACATTAGGGACTGAGGAAAGCTTCTTGGCAGAAAGTGAATTTTAGCTGGAACTGGAAGGAAGCCAGGAAGCAGAGATGAGGATTAAGGAATTCCAGGAATGGGGGACAGTCAGTGAAAATGCACAGAATTTGGAGATGGAATGTCTTGTATGAAGTATATAACAAGGAGGCAGGCCAGTGTCATTAGATCATAGACTACATACATAGAGAGGAGTGAAGTGTGAGAAGACTAGAAAGGTAGGAGCGGGTTAGGTTGTGAAGGGCTTTAAAACACAAGCAAAGGATCTTTTCCATAATAGAGAAATAATACCTTTTTAAGGCCAGTGCACTTAATGGGTGTTCTGATTTGCTTCTAGGCATACTAAAGTATTATTTAAGCATGCAGTCTTGTTAATGGAGAAAAAAAAATTCTCAGCAAACACAATAGCCCAAAAAAGAATCTCAGAAACCCAGAAGTTATCTCCCTATCCTCATGACATCAAGAGCAGGAAAATTAGATAAAAGGATAAGGAAAAGCATAGAATTTCAAGTAGTGAAAAAAAAAAGGCAGAAAACACATTATTTTTTCTGGTGTATAGACAAGAACAAAAGGATACAGACTGAGACGGGAGAGGAGGTAGTGATTTCCATGAATAGAAGGATCCTGGAAAGTTCATATGTATGGTGGAGCGCTTCTTGAAAAACAAATACTTGAATCCAAGAATTCCTAGGATCCATTGTTCTAAATTGGCCAAGTATTTGGGTGTGAAAAACCTATTGGCCAGTAGGTGTCCTTCTTCCCCCAAAAAAACCAAAAAACAAAAAAAAAAACAACAAAAAACAAACTGCTAAGCTCTTACACAGAATGAATTGCACCAAGAGTCAAATGAAGAATTGTTAAGCTTGTTTTAAAAATGTTAAAATCAGGCTGTAGAAGATTCCAAGGATGGTCCCTAACTGGTTTCCAGGACGAAGCGATTGCCTTCAAGGGACTTCTCGTACCTAACATCTTTTATCTTGGGCTTGACTCTTTTGCCTTTCAGTCTTTTCAGGTGACATAAACATGCTGCATTTGAGATCGAAACTATTAACCCTAATGCCTGGCAGTGCCCAAGAATCACACCACTAATATCAAACGAGTTGGTTTCGTGTAGCTTGAATTATGTTATCTGTCCTGCTACTTACTTCACTTTTATAGTTCTCATTCTTGGAGTTGTGTTTTAACATAGAATCCCATCTTTTCAGACTGCCTTTTGTCTTCCATTTTGTTTACTATTGGCTTATTATTTTCCATTTTCAGGAATCTTTTTATATTTCCGGGCCTTTTTCACTGGTGAGCATTAAAGTTTATATACAGTGAAGCACGACCTCTACTACTGCATGAATTTGAGGGAAATAAATACTAAAAATCTCCCAATTGGGAACTCCTTCAACACTGTGATGATAACAAAGGTGGCATGTAGAATGAATTGGTGTGGCCTAGTGAATAAAGTGCTGACCTTGAACTTGAGTTCAAATCCAACTTCAAACCATCATTAACGATATGACCTCTGATAAGGCTGAGGCATTTCTCAAAAGCTTGTTATTTATCTCTGCTTTGGGGAAGTGAGTCCGGCACCATTAAAATTACAGGTCATTGACAGGTACCCGGGATATATGCAATAGCTAACATATCTGTTCTTTCTTCTTTGTTTTCTTTCCCTTTGCCTCTTCTCTTAGCAGAAGGAAATGGATATTAGATGGAGAGGCAGGACTGCGTCGAAGAAGTCTGACAATTGCAGCCTTCCAAATTGGTCCTGATATCTTTATTTAGGCACCGTCTGCCTATAGCATATGTGTCAAAAGTAACCTAGCCGAAGATTTTTCAGTGGCCCTTGAGCTTTGACAAAATTGCAAATTAGACAAAAGTTTGTCTTTGAGCCTTTCTCTCAACTATTTTGCCACAAGGAGAAACGTACCCACCAAAAAACACGAAGGCGATGCGTGAATAAAATAAATAGTCAGTATGGGAAGAGTGGAGGAGAAGGTGAAGGGAATGAGCATTTATATAACACCTACTATGTGCCAGGCACTGTGTAAACATTATCTCATTTGATCTTCACAACAACCCTTCAAGGCAGGTGCTGTTATTATACTCATTTCATTTATTCTTACTGTGGAAATAGGCAAAGAGAAGTTAACTAGCTCAGTGCCACACATCTAGTAAATGTTTGAGGCTGGAGTTCGTACCCTTTTGTGTCACAGACTCTTTGGAAATCTATTGAAGCCTATAGACTTCTTGGAATAATGTTTTTAAATAAAGAAAATGCTAAACTTCAGTGTTTACAGAAAATAAAGATGTAATTTTTTTTCCTACCCATGTTCACAGGGCCTCTGAAATCGATTCATGTACTTCAAACAAGGACCCGAGGTTAAGAACCCCTGACTTAGATCCTTGTCTTCCCTCCAGAACTTTCCTTACTTTTACATGTGGGGTTTAGTACTCCCACAATACCCGAGAAGAGTGTTCACTTGCTTAGATTGGTACAACTTATACCATGACTATTCAAAGTTGGAAATAATAATCTTCAATGGAAGTTCTGTTTTATTTCAGTACTTTCTAAATAATTCCATTACTATGCACCAACATGTTACTACTGATGGAGAATTCAGGGATTTCTGCCAAGTCTGCAACTTGAGTACCAAACCACATCCTATCATTGGTCACATTGAGTAGATAACTTCCAAACACTCCCTTTACTCTGTGCTTTTTAGGTTAGGTACAGCCTGTGACATGAAATTGTTTCATAGCTCTATGCATCCACTGGAGCAGAGACCTTGGGGACAGGGAATACCTTTGGGACTTGTACAGTGTCAGGATACTGTGAGACAGTAAGTTGACCTGATGATAACTTGAACTTAAAATTTTGGGGTTCTCATTTTAATTTTGGGTTTGATGGTATCTCTGACCTGTCAGAATTGAGAGAGTACAAACTGATAAATTGTTATTGTTTAAATAAGAAAAGTGTTTAAAAAAGAAAACCAAACATAACAATGTCAGGTTTTAGCATTAACAGTCCTGAAAGTGTCTCTTTAAGTAAAGTTCATTCCAAGTTCCAATCCCAGCTCAGCCCTAACTTGGTGAATGACTTCAGGCAAGTTACCAAACTTCTCCATGGCCATTGTTTCCTCAGCTGTGACAACATTATCCTATCTAAAACATTTGTTGTATAACTAGAGAAAAAAAGAACAAAAAATAAGAAAAGGGCACAAATGACCAAAATGTCAAATATCTATAAAAGTAAAACAAAATTACTTTTTAATAGGCAGCTTTTTTTTTTTCTCCTGATATTCTATAACCTTAACTCTCTAATAAGATTCAGCTCAAGGGATATTTCCTTCAAGAGACCTTTTTCTGATTTCCCCAGTTGTTAACTTCTCCCCATTACTTTATATTTATTTTGTATGTATCTCATATTTCCTTTTTTTTTTTTTTATAATCTATCACACACTAGAATGGAAACTCATTGAAGTCAGGAGCTGTTTTGATTTTGTATTTATATTCCCCAATCCTAGCATAATGCCTGGACTTTAAGAGGCATTTAACAAGTGCTTACTGATTGATTAATTAAAAGTAAGGTAGCTAATGGAGCTCCTATAATCCCAGCTCCTATAATCCCAGCTCCTGGGGAGGTTGAGGTTGGTAGAACATTTGAGTTCAGTTCTGGGATATAGTAGGACAAAAGTGTGATGTCCATACTAAGTCTGAGCCTCAGAGAGAGGGGAGCCAGCAGGCTGCCTAAGGAGGGGTGAAACAGCCCATGTTTTAAATAAATCAGGTTAAAGCTTCCATGGCAAAAGCAATAGGATCAGGCCCTTAAGGGGCAATTGTACTACCAGCTTAGGTAAGGAAAACTGGGTGAGGGGGGGAGAGAGACAGATAGACAAAAGCAGAGATAAGAGGAAGAAGAGAAGAAAGAAGAGAAAGAGGGAAGGAAGAAAGGGGAAAAATGAAGAAAAAGAAGGGAGGAATGAAAGGAGGAAGAATGAAGTTTTAAAAAAAATTTCCACTTATTTAACTATTTCCCAATTACATGTAAAATTTTTTGTAATGACCTTTTTTTTATAAATTTTGAGATCCAAATTCTTTACCTCCCTCCCACTTGAGATGCAATTTGATACCAGTTAGTCATGCAACACATTTTCATATTAGACATGTTGTAAAAGAAAATACAAAGAATAAAAATAAAGTTAAAAAATTATGCTTCAATATGCATTCAGAGTTTATCAGTTCTCTCTCTGAAGGTGGGTAGAATTTTTCACCACAGGTTCTTTGGAATTATCTTAGATCATTGTCTTGATCAGAGTGCCTAAGTCTTTCACAGTTGATCATCCTTATGATATTGCTGTTACTATGTACAATGTTCTGGTTCTACTCACTTCACCTTGCATCAGTTCATGTAAGTCCAGGTTTTTTTCTGAACCCATTCTGCTCATCATTTCTTAAAGCACAATAGTATTCCATCACAATTATATACCACAACTTGTTCAGCCATTTCTCAATTGATGAGCATCCCACAAAAAAGCTATACATATTTTTGTACAAGTAGATCCCTTTCCCTTTTCTTTGATCTCTTTGGGATACAGATCTACCTAATAGCAGTATTGCTGTCAAAAGAATATGCACAGTTTGATAGCCATTTGGGTATAGTTCCAAATTATTCTCCAGAATGATTGGACTAGTTCACAACTCCAGCCACAATGCATTAAAATCCCAATTTTTCCATATCTCCTCCAGCAATTTCTTTTTTGTCATATTAGTCAACCCGGTAGGTATGTGGTGACATCTCAGAGTTGTTTTAATTTGCATTTCTCTAATAAGTAGTGATTTAGAGCATTTTTAATGTGATTATTGATAGCTCTGGTTTCTTCTTCTGAAAACTGCCTATTCATTTATCATTTATCAACTGGGAATGGCTCTTATTAATATCCTATATATTTGAGAAATGAGGCCTTTATTTGAGAAACTTGCTTTAAAATTTTTCACCAGTTTTCTGTTTTTCTTCTAGTTTTGACTGGTTTAGTTGTGTTTGTGCAAAAGCTTTTTAGTTTTCTGCAATCAAAATTATCTATCTTCCCAATATCCTCTCTATCTCTTCTTTGGTCATTAACTCTTCCCTTATCCATATTCCTGACAAGTACAATTTCCCATGCTCCCCTCACTTACTTATGATATCAGCCTTTATGTCTAAATCATTTAACCTGGTATATACAATATGAAATGTTAGTCTATCTTTCTGCCAATTTCTACCAAACTGCTTGCCAGTTTTCCCAGCAACTTTTGTTAAATGTTGAGTTCTTGGGGTAGGTAGGTAGTGCAGTGAATAGAGCACTGGCCCTAGGAATCAGGAGGACTTGAGTTCAAATACGGAATCAGACACTTAGCACTTAATAGCCTTGTAACCCTGGACAAGTCACTTAATCCCAATTGCCCTGCCCTCTCTCCTACAACAAGAATGGTGAGTTCTTGCACCAAAAACTTGGATCTTTGTGTTTATCAAATACTAGATTACTATAGTCATTCACCACTATGTATTATATATCTAATCAATGCCACTGATCCACCACTGTATTTCTTACCCAGTACCAGATTATTTTGATTATCACTGCTTTGTAATATCGTTTGAAATCTATGCTAGGCACCTTCCTTAACATTTTTTAAAAACTGAGCTTTTGTTCTTCCAGATGAATTTTGTTAACGATTTTTTTCCTAGTTCCATAAAATAATTCTTTGGTAGTTTGATTGGTATGGAACTGAATAAGTGAATTAACTTAGGGTAGGATTGTCATAATATTTCTCCAGTTGTGTAGATCCGTCTTTATTTGTGTGAAAAGTGTTTTGCAATTGTTTTCATACAATCCCTGGGTTTGTCTTGGCAGGTAGTATTTCATATCGTCTGCAGTTATTTTAAATGGAATTTCTCTTTTTATGTCTTCCTGCTCAGTTTTGTTGGTAGTATATAGAAAAGCTAATGATTTATGTGGGTTTATTTTATATCCTGCAAGTTTGCTGAAGTTGTTTATTGTTTCAACTAATTATATAGTTGATTCTCTCATTGCCTATTTTTATTTCTTCAATGTCTTTTTCTTGTCTTATTTCTAGAGCTAGCATTTCTAGTACAACATTTAATAATTGTGGTGATAATGGACATCATTGCTTCATTCCTAATCTTATTGGGAAGGCTTCAAGTTTTGCAGATAATGCTTGCCTTTGATTTTAGATACGTACTGCTTGTCATTTTAAGAAAGGCTCCATTGATTCATATGCATTCTATTGTTTTTAATAGGTATGGGTGTTGTGTTTTGTCAAAGGCTTTTTCCGCATCAATTGAGATAATAATATGATTTTTATTGTTATTGTTATTGATGTGGTCAGTTGTGCTGATAGTTTTTCAAATACTGAACCAGTCCTGACTTTGTAGTATAAATCCTACTTGGTCATAGTGTATGATCTTTGTGATCTATTGCTGTATTCACCTTGCTAGTATTTTGTTTAAAATTTTTCCATGGACATTCATTAAGGAAATTGGTTTATATTTTTCTTTCTCTGTTTTTGCTCTCCCTGGCTTAGGTATCAAAACCATATTTATGTTTAAAATAAATTAATAAAAATATTTGTGTCATATAGGGAATTGTGTAGGATTCCTTCTTTACCTTTTTAAAAAAAATAATATTTTGTATAGCATTGAGATTAATTGGTCCATAAATATTTGGTAGAATTCACATGTGAACACACCAGGCCTGGAGATTTTGTCTTAGGGAACTTATGGATGGCTTGTTCAATTTCTTTTTCTAAGATAAAATTACTTAAGTATTCTGTCTTCCATTAATCTGGGCAATTTATATTTTTTTAAATATGTACCTATTTTACTTAGATTATAATTTGTATTGGCATGTAATTGAGCAAATTAACTCCTACCAATTGCTTTAATTTCATTTTCATTGGCATTGAATTTACCCTTAACATTTTCGATGCTAGTAATTTGGTTTTCTTTCTTTTTTAATATCAAATTAACCAATGTTTTGTCCATTTTATTGTTAGGTGATCTTTTTTTTTAGATTTCAATTTTTTTAGTCTTTCCTTTGATTTTGAGGATTTCCATTTTTGTGTTTAATTGGGGATTTTAAAATTAATTCTTTTTCTAGTTTTTTTTTTATTGTATGCCCAAGTCATTGATTTGCTCTTTCTCTCTTTTATTGTTATATACAGTTGGAGATATGAATTTTCCTTAAAATACTGCTTTGGCTGCATCCCATGAATTTTGGAATGTTATCTCATTGTCATTCTCTTTAATGAAATTATTGATTGTTTCTATGATTTGTTCTATGACCCACTCATTCTTTAGAATTAGAATGCTTAGCTTCCAATTAATTTTTAGGCTATGATTCCACAGCCTTTTATTGAATGAAATTTTTAGTGCATTGTGGTATAGAAAGGGTACATTTAATATTTCTGCTTTTCTGCAATATTTTTTGAGGTTCTTATGTCCTAATACATTATCAGCTTTTCTGAAGGTGCAATATATAGCTGAGAAAAAAAGTTTACTTCTTCCTATTCCCATTCAGTTTTCCCTAGTGGTCTATCATATCTAACTTTTCTAAGAGTCTATTCATCTCCTTGACTTCTCTCTTATTTGTTTTATGTTTAGATTTATCTAGCTCTGAGACGGAAAAGTTGAGGTTCCTCACTAGTATAATTTTACCCTATTTCCTCCTGTAATTCATTCAATTTTTTCTTTAAGAATTTGGATGCTATGCCATTTGGTTTGGTTTAGTACTGATTATTTTATTGTCTAATGTTTCTTTCAGCAAGATGTACCTACTTATTATCCCTTTTAATTAGGTCTATTTTTGTTTTTTCTTTGTCTGAGATCATTATTGCTACTCCTACCTCTTTTACTTCAGCTAAAACATGATAGATTCTGTTCCAGCCCCTTATTTTAACTTTGTGTAAGTCTCTTTCAAGTGTGCTTCTTTTAAACAATATATAGTTAGTTTTGAAACCATTCTGCAATTTGCTCTATTTTATGTGCAAGTTCATCCCATTCACATTCAAGTTATGATTGCTAACTGTATTCCCTTCATCCTACTTGTTTCTGTTCATCCTTCTCTTTCTTTTATCTTGTCCCTCCTCTCTATTTTATTACTCCTCCACCTACCTATTATCCCTTTCTGTATCTGCCTTCTTGATGGGTAGGATAGATTTCTATTGCCAATTGAATACATACATATATACATACACATGTACGTATGTATATATATATATATATATACATATATACACACATATATATGTGTTTGTGTGTAATATACATACATAAATGTATGTGTATAAATACATATATAATTCATATATTTCTATTACATAGATATTTCCCTCTTTAAACCAATTTAGATGTGAGGTTCAAGTGGTGTACAAACTCCCCCCACCCATCATTTTCCATTCCAATATAAAAGCTCTTTCTTATATGCCTCTCTTATGTAAGATAATTTTTCTCATTCTTCTTCTCTCTTCCCCCGTTTCTTAGGGCATCTCTTTTTCTCAGCTATCCATTTTATAGTTCATCCCAACAAAAGTGACTTACTCTCATACCCTTTTTCTTTATAAAATCCTTCTAAATATACTAATAATGATGAAGTTCTTAGAAGATATATGTATTATCTTCCCATCTATAAAGATAAGCAGTGGAGGCAGAGTCAAGATGGTGGCTTAGAAGCAGGAGAACTCTGTGGCTACCCACATAATCACCTCAAATACCTATAAAATATGACTCTAAACAAATTTTAGAGCTCTAGAACAAAATTACAGAGTAAAAAAGCTTCTGCTGAAGGCAGCCTGGCAGGCTGATGGGAAGGGGTTCATCACAGTGCCCTGGGAGCCCAGAACAGCACTGCATGAATCCTGGCTGGAGCCCTAGGGTGGCCAGAACAAGCCACAGCTGGAGCTTTCAGGAGACTGGATCATCGGCAGCTGGTGGTGGTTTCCAGAATTATCAACCCATAAGAAACAAGCACTAAGTGAAAGGTCAGTGGAACTTGGCTAAATTTGGGGGACAGAGTCCAGCCATCTGCCTCCAGGGCAAGAAGTGGTGGTGGTGGCCCTGCTGCCTCTGCCACGTGGCTGCTTTCAGAGCTCACAGCCTGCAGATTGCAGGGGGGCCCAAGCGATCATGCAGAGGCTGAGCTCTTGCCTTAACTGGCCTGGATCGGGATCGTGTCTTGGGTGGTGGTCCTGAGGTGTGTGATCAGTGAGCCAAAGCTGGTGGGGGTTGCAGAAATGGCAGCCTCCTAATAGCTGCAGCAGCTGCAAAAACCCCAGAGATTTGGGACAAAGCTCTCCCCTCTGGAAGCAGAGTTCTACTGAGCCTAAAAGTCAAGTAATTGACTGGCAACATGAGCAGGCAAAGGAAGCAAAACAAGCCCAGCAATCCAACTTTAGATTCCTTTTTTGGGGACAAAAAGGATCAAAGCATGGAATGGAAGACAACACAGTCAGAACTTTTGCACCAAAAGCTTACAAGAAAGATGTAGACTTGTTACAAGCCATAGAACTGCTTAAGAAGGATTTTGAAAACCAAATAAGAGAAGTGGAGGAAAAATTGGGAAGAGAAATGAGAATGATGCAAGAAAATCATGA
>CM053588.1:214626439-214667763 GCA_028646515.1 Pseudochirops corinnae | reverse complement strand
ACAATGTATTATACATAATTTTATGCTTTTGTATATGTATATATAAAGGAACTATACATGTGTATGGATAGAGTGCTGGGCCTGGACTCAGGAAGACTCATCTTCCTGAGTTCAAATTCAACCTCAGACACTTACTAGCTGTGTGACCCTGGGCAAGTCACTTAACCCTGTTTGCCTCAGTTCCTCATCTGTAAAATGAGTTGGAGAAGGACATAGCAAATCAAGCCAGCATCTTTGCCAAGAAAACCCCAAATGGGGTCACAAAGAATCAGACAGAATTAAAAAATGACTGAACAATGATGTGTGTGTGTGTGTGTGTGTGTGTGTGTGTGTATGAGAGAGAGACAGAGAGAGACAGAGAGAGACAGAGAGAGAGAGAGAGAGAGAGAGAGAGAGAGAGAGAGATGCAGAGAAAGATTATTTAGCCTGATCCTTTGGCTGTAATTTCACAATGAGTCAGTTTCATTTCTGGCAGATCTGAGTTTCTGTGAAGTCAATTCCTTTGCAGCCTTGTGTGGGGTGAAAAAGGACAATTCCTCCTCCTCCTTCCCCTCTTGTGTGAAGAGTAGGCATTTATTACTATGTCCGAATAGCCTTCATAAATCCCCTTGTTTCCTCTCTGGGGCCTTTTAGCCTTTTCATAATTCTGAAGATTCCCTCACTCATTCTCACTTTTCCCCATTCCGTGTTGCCCAATATGGAGAAAACCAGAACCCATTCTATTCTTTGTTCCCCTAAATCTGCAGCCCTTGTTCTAAAATTCAGAGCCAAACAATCTAATTGTATTATATTCAGTAATGCGTTTAGATTTTTTCCCCCTTAACATCTCAATTCTCTTATAAATCCCCTCTTTGCTGACCAAATGGTAGGCAGCTGCTGATTTTGCACGATAGTAGGTAGCAATGTAAAGTATGTCTCCTTTGAGCCTCTTTATCATTGGGTTGCTCTTTGCTCTACCTTTTCCATATTTATATCCTTATCAGAGTTGTGCACAGTATTTCAAATGAGCTCCAGTGTTCTTCATGCCATGATAAAGTATTGACTATAATGTAATACCATTGCTCAAAATTGGTTTTTTTCAGGATTCTTTTTTCTCACTGTGGATAAAATAGCTCACCCTGTAAATGCTGTAACTTAAATGTTCAGATTAGGGTTTTTACATGGTATTGCGGCCAAAAGCTTTCCTGAAATCCATTTAAATTGTCTCTATACATAGGTGGCTCCAACCATCAGCATTTTCCAGTGTAGCTTTAGCCTAGCAGATTGGTTGGACATAGTTTGTCTACTGAGAATCCATGCTGATTATCTTTTAATCAATCTTAACTTTCTGAAGGACTGTACATTCTTTATATGGTTTAGCATGAAAAAAAAAAAATCTTCCCCTGCTGTGGAAATCAAGTCAATAGTTTTCTAGCTCTTCTCTAAATCCTGCCTTAATGGAGAAGCCGCCACAGCTGCTGTCCAATTCAGTTGTCACTATTGATATTTTCTAAGACATTTTCATGGGCTCTGTTAAGTGGTTAGTGAGTCTTTGGGAGGAGGACCTTGGTGCTTGTTAAAGTTTAAAAGGCTCTCTGTTTTACAATTTGTCTGTTTCCATGAATGCAGTATATTTATTTCCTATTTTCTTTGTGCTGTGATCTGTTTTTCCTTTCTAAGTCACTGCTTAGACAATTTACCTAGCTAGGAGAATGTATGCGACCTATTCTTGCACTTCTTCCTTTCATGCCTACCTTTTATTTTAATAAATAAGAGGTGTTTCTGCCTCATCTTTACCATTTAGATCTTAGCCTGAACCACAGTTTTCCTGATGTTAGTCCTAAAATCTTAGTTCAGCTTTTCTAGTGCTTTTATGTCAGAACTGTTTATAAAAATCTTTATCCTAGTGTCTTATTGAAGATTGATACTCTCAGATGAGTAGTTTTTAATTTGCTTATTGAAATTTGACCATTGATTTTTAGGGCATCTATATGCAGATTGTTCCAGATAGTATGCAGCACATGCTGGTTTATAAACCAATCATTTACTAAGTGTATCATGCCCACGGCACATTTTGATTCACATTCACAGATTGAAGTCACCTATAATTAAATACTGCTGCTATTGCATGAATTATTTTATCTAGTTATATTTTATTCAGATCCTTCCTCTTTGAAAGTCTCTAGTGAGTTCCTTCATCTTTTTAAGTCTTTTGTCTATATTTCTAAAGCAGAAGCTGAATGGATTATTTATTCTGTGTTTGTAGTGATTTGTTCGAAGTAGGACCCAAATTAAGAATGGTGTCCCCTTTTAGCCAATTCAGCTATGTCATGTATTCAATCAATCAATTAATATGCATTTATTAAATGTTTACTGTACACTAGGTGATGGGGACGCAAGAACAAAAGTGAAAGAGTCTTTGCCCTCAAAGAGCTTAATTTTATTAAGGAAAATAACACATAACATATGGGAACTAAAAAAAACCCCAACATAAAAGTATGTACAAAATAAATGCAAAGTGCCTTTAAGGGAAAAGAGGCACTGGGGGTGGGGTGGGGGGGTTTAAGGAAAGGCCGTGTGCCGGAGGCAGCTTACATTCTATTATGGGAGACAACTTGCACAACCTTATTTATTTGCCAGGCTTTTCTGGACCATTGTACTCCAGCTGATGATGATAAATTAGATAATGCATTTGAGATTTTTGACTGTAGCCTCCCATATCCTCTCTCCTTGTTTTCTAATATTCCCAATAACACAATTTAGAATGTGAGACAAAGAGGCATGCCAAGGGCAACATCTACATAATGCCCAAACAGCTAGATGGTTGAAAAGATCTGCATTTTGGATCTTTCCCCTCTCTCCTTTTTCATTCAGTGTTCAGTTGACTGTTTGGCACTATGTAAGATGGACTAAGCTGGTCATTCGTTGTCTGCTGACATCTGATTCCATCCAGTTGTTCTCAATTCTTGTTAGGACAGATGGAAAATAATACAAATAGAAAATGTCCTTCTGGAAAGTACCCAGAACTCTTAAGCGGGGAAATTTTCTAGGTCACACTGGACCCACCAAGAGCCATCAAGAGTTCCTTTGGATCCTTCTCTCAGGTTCCACCCTTTTATAAAGAAAAAGCTTGGACTTTTAAGTGGGAAAGAAAAGGAACTAAAATGTTTTGAACATCACTTCTCATTGACTCTATCCTTTGCCTGTCAGTCATTTCTGGCTTATTGTGTGTCCTAGGAAATGAGAAGATACAGTGTTATATAGTTAAGGGGCATATTATACAGTTAAGGGGCTAAGAAGGAGAATGAATGAATAAGCATTTTTCAAATCTTTATTATGTGCAAGCACTGTGCTAAGTACTGAATGAAGAAAAATGAAAAAAAAATATTAAGTATTTACTATGAGCTAAGCCCAGCAAAAACAAATAGAAAAAATAAGACAGCTCTTGATTTCCTGGAGCTTACATCTTAATAGGAGATAACAACAGACATACAATACCAGAGGTCCAAGAAGGTGTTGCAATCCAAGATGCCATCAGTATGGGAAATAAAGACTGGGGCAACTGACTATTGACCGTACTTTCCAAGAAGGGTAGTGTGGTTTTGATCACTGCACTGTTCCCTAAGCTACAGGTAGAAAACTAAGAAGATAGATACATATAGGAGTATGTCATAAAGACTACCAAGAAGCACTGCATCATGATGAGATCTGGATTGGGCTAGTTAGGAAGTAATCAGAAGTCAAGGAGCCCAAGAGCTGGTGTCATATGGAGGCTGGCATGCAGGTGTATGGCATGAAGATGGAGGTGGTAGAGGGGATGTAAGGACAAGATTAAGTAAGGGCAAGAGAGAAGGAACAGGTGGAAGATAAAGAAGGGGTATACTAGAGCAATTTGCCCTTTCTGAAAGAGGGAGTAGAAAATTTCAAATCATTAGAAATAGAGGAATGGAACTCTTTGTCATCTCACATACTGGAGTTCACATCAGATGGACAAGTTCCAGTTACCACCAGTAAAGTGGAATTCATTACTGCTTCTCTTTTCTTTACTGATTAGATTCCTCCCAGTACTGCTTTCCTCCCTATGTTTTCTGGTTTCTGCTTTTGGGCAAGGAAATAAAAAGCTTAGAGTAAGTTGTAGCACTCTGTCTCCATCCCCCCTCTTTGTAGCTCCATCAATATTATTTTCCCACCCTATCATCCTAGAATCTTTTTATCTTACTCAGCTTCCCTCAGAAAGTAAAGTACAGATCAATTGACTTTTAGCACCATTCTGTTTAACTGTGCAGTATCAGTAATGGGACAGACATGTTTCTCTTTGGTAATTTTTTGTAGTCAATGACTCAAGATTATTATTATTTTTTTTTTGCTGGAACCATCCAGAATATTAAGTTGTATTTACAGCAAGAAAGAATTGGCTTTAATGCAAATTATATCCTGATACTTTGCTTAGGGCTCTAGGGAACCAACTCTTATGTTCCATAGGTAATCTAAACATGACTGTTCAAAATCTTTCCTCTATGGAGAGTGGTTTCAATCTCTTTCCATGGAAGTATACATCCCTTTTTATTATTTTCTTTATTGTTTCTAGGGAAGATGCAGTTTCTTATGTGTTCAAAGTTCTTCTTTGAAAAGATAATTCTAACTTTACCCTCTGGTGTGGTTGACTTTGCAGTCAAGTGAGAATGGTTGCCTGTTGCTCTTTTGCCTGAATTCCAACTGGAAATTTGAGATAAAATGGAGTACATGCAATGTTGTGAAGCTCAAACCTCAATGCTTATATGCTGAATAGTTTATGATCTGTTTCACAATGGGATTCATTCAAAAGGAACTGGTACAAGTGTGAATCTAAGGAGACTTCACTAACTCCTTGGGCACTCTGGAAGTCAACTTGTACTCATTCACAGTTAAAGATGCCCTTTGAGAAATTACAATTTTCCTGTCACATCTGAATGAAATGTGTAACTGCATGGAGGCCAGGGACCCTACTAGTATGCCAAAGGGTACTCTAGATAAGGTAGGGGGATTGGGACAAAGGTATAGTGAGATTTAGGCTCCTACCACACTTCTCTGACAAAGGCACAAGAGAGCTAGACTTTGGAGCTAAGCAAAAAGACATTTGCAGTCAGGATTTGAGTTTATATATTGGATCTGTTCCATACCCCCACAAATTTAGGCAAAAAGGCTATTTAACTTTTTTGTGTCTCATTTTTCTAAATATAAAATATGGTAAATTAGACTTGATGATTTCTTAAATCCCTCTTCCATCTCTAAAACCTATCACTTATATGTGAAGTTCCAGTGTACCTTAAGCCATGAGAGCCTCTCATGTTTAAGAGTGTTGAACTCAGTCTTAGGACTGCAGAATATAAGAAGTACATAACATTTATTAGCAATCACCTAGTCCAATTCCTTCATGTTTCAGTTGAGGGAAACTGAGACCCAAGAAATCATAGATACAAGGGACCTCTAAGTTTTCAGTCCAATCTCTTTATCTCATAGGTGAGAGACTAAGGAACAAGAGCATAAGTGACTTGCTCAAGGTCCTCTGGATAGTAGTAAGTGGTAGAGCTAGAATTTAAACCCAGGTTCTTGAACCTTGCACCAAAACCAAAATTCTTTCTACAGAACCACAGCAAAATCATATAGATAAGAGGCAGAATAAGAATTTGAACCTAGGTCCCTTTTTAAGGTTCATTTCTATTTGTATGGTATGTTACTGTCATTAATATGAATTTTCACTTATGAAATGCTGTTTGCTTTTCATAACAAATACCAGGAGGTGGATGAGGCAAGCATTATTATGCCTACTTTGTTGTTGTTCAGTTATTTCAGTTGGGTCCAACGCTTAGTGATGCCATTTGAGATTTTCTTGGCAAAGATACTCGAGTGGTTTGCCATTTCTCTCCAGCTCATTTTACAAATGAGAAGACTGAGGCAAGCAGGGTTAAGTGACTTGCCCGGTGTCATACAGCTAGTAAGTGTCTGAGACCAGATTTAAACCCAGGAAGAAGAGTCTTCCTGACTTCAGGTCCAGCACGCTATCTACCATGCCACCTAGATGTCTATAATACCTATAGCAAAGAACCTAAGACTCAGAAAGGTTGTGACTTTGCTCAAGATCACACAGCTAATAAGTCATCAGGAGTCAAGCTCATGGTTTCTAGCTCCTTCTGGTGCATTTTTTACCATACCACATTCCCCCCTTAAACACAGAAACAAAAGTGCTAAAAGAAATTTATAGCCTTCATTTTCTGGGAGCAGTATGTGAACTATATCTGGTCAAAGGCTGAGATTTTTATTTATAGGATTTCTTTACTTCTGTCTGGTGAATTATGCTTAACCACATATGCTTTGCAACAGTCCTGAGTGATGGCAGAAATGTGTATAGGTTGACTAACAGCATTTAATTTGGTAAAATCCCAGAGCTTTCAGTGAACAAAGCAGATCTATTATATATTATTTCATAAGATGTAGGTGAAGCTAAGTCAAAACAAAACATCTCCAGAATGTGAGCTGCATGAATTATACCCTAAGAGTGTTGGATTTAAGTTTTTATTTCTTCTAATTCAAGATCAGATAACATAGCCAAATCAGATAACAAGCCTATGTAAGAATTGGCAATTTAGTAAAAATGAGCCATTACAAAGGTCAATGTGGCTTTTAATAAACTGGCACTTTTCATGTCTCCATTTCATCAGATCATGAAATCTCATAGTACCAACTTTACCATCTCATACAAACCATTCAAGTTGTTTCAGTGATTTTCTACTGATGCCATCTAGTGATCCAAATCTATGAAGATTAAGAAATACTTTGTTCTAATGACCCAAGGGAGACAATTATATTGAAGTTCTATGCTTCTCTCTTCCTAGTATTCCAATCGCTTAATGGAATGACCCCTTCACCTTTGTTAATTCCTTCCAAGTTTTCTACTGTCGACACTGACCTGAGTGAAGCTTGACTAGCAAAATTCTTTTAGCTGGAGCAGTAACATTGCAGCCACTACACAAAGGTAATGCAGATTTTAAGCAGTTCATTTTAAAGGGTTAAAAATGCTTGCTCTTGGTTAATCAATTAATCCAGAAATGTTTATTATACAACTATTATATATAAAACATTATGAATGCAAATATGAAAAAGATATATTCTCTGTCCTTAGGCAGATTTAATCTAGTTGAGGCTATAAGAAGTATATACATAATAAGTGCCAACTCTTTGTATATTCCACAGTACTCAGTAGGGGCTCTATACTTAGTAGGTGCTTAATAGATGTTTGATGAATGAATAAGTGAATGATATAGAGAATAAGGGCTCTAGGACAGCGGTTCTCAACCTGTGGGTCGCGATCCCTTTGGGGGTCGAACAACCTTTTCACAGGGCAGGGGTCGCCTAAGACCATCGGAAAACACATATTTCTGATGGTCTTAGGAACCAAGACACCACTCCTCTATCCATCTCCAGTCAGTTCCATCCACGCGCAGATACGCCCACATACGAGTATTAAAGGGTCGCAGCATTAGGAAGGTTGAGAACCACTGCTCTAGGAGGTCAGAGGAGAGAGAGAGAGAGGGAGATCACCATAGGTTATGGATTTTAGGCAACGATCCTCGGAAGTGGTAGGACTTGAACCGAGCCCAGAGCAATGAATAGAATTTAGATGGGGAAGGAAGGGAGGCTTTCTAGGCTAAAATGAAGAGTCAACAAAAAGGTACAGAGGTGAGAAGCCATAGGAGCATCTGGAGAATTGATAGACTATAGATGGAACAAATGCTCCATCTTGATGTCTGCTTCAAATATTGAAGTGAATTAATTTAAAAATATTGGCTATTAGTATAATTTGCACCTTTAAAAACATCATGAGAAGAAGGACAATTTAATAACAAGTTTAACATTTTATATTACAATGGAAACTTACTAGTTTGGAAAAATTAGGGGAGGACAGTCTGAATGAAGTTAGGTTGTTTTATGACTTGCCAAGTACAGGTATTATCTCAAAGTAGGCTAACAAAAATATCTATGGTTTCTTTCCAGCTCTAAATTCTAGAAGCCCTTAGGAGAGAGACCTATCTAATGAAAAGGTAAAAATTATTTGTAATTAGCTGATTAGTTGTCTATATGTATAGCCAACATATAGATAGAATCACACTATTTTTACTTTTCTTTTTTTTCTTCCTTCCTTCCTGTTTTTTCCTTCCTTCCTTCCTTCCTTCCTTCCTTCCTTCCTTCCTTCCTTCCTTCCTACCTTTTTTGTTCAAGTCTTTTCACACAAAATGACTAATAGGGAAATATTTTACATGTTTGCACATGTATAACATTTATCAGATTATTTACCATCTCAGGGAGGGAGGAAGGAATAGAATTTGGAACTCAAAACTTAAAAAAACAACAACGAAGGTTAAAAATTGTTTTTTATATGTAATAGGGAAAAATTTTAAAAAAATTTTAAAAGAGCACTTCAAAGTTTCTACTCCAGAGAAACTCTACCCATTGGTCTGGAGCTGGAGATAATCCCAATCTCTCTCAGGGTTGATGACAGAATATCTCTTCAGGACTACAGTTTCCAGGACTGACAGCTATCCTGTGAACAGCACCCCCTCAATCTTCAGAAGAGTCATTTCATCTTAAGAGGTCCTGTTATATATCTAAATTATGCTTCTGAAGTTCTTTTTAAAAATAAGTAGTTCTCCCCATAAGGCTAACTATACTCTTAATAGCTCACATTAATACAGCACTTAAAAGCTTGCAAATTTATTCTAAGAAAGGTTTTATTTAACAAAGATAAACATGTATTAATGAATCATAGTTCTAGATCTTCAAGACAGAACTCAGAAACCATCTAGTTCAAGCCCCAACAGAGCTTTGTAGGGAACTCTAAGTGACAAATTTTCTCTACTAATTTGCTTGGTGCATTCTCAGCAATGTAGAGGAGAGAGGGAGGAAATTAGCATTTATATAGAACCTACTATGTGCCAAGCACTGAGCTAAATGCTTTGGACACATATTCTTTCAGTTGATCTTCACAATAACTATGGGAGATAGACGCTTTCATCAACAGAAGTTAAGTGACTTACCAAGGGTCACATAGTTAGTAAGTGTCTGAGACTCTAGTTGAACCCAGGTCTTCCTGATCCCAGGCCTAGCACTCTATCCACCGTGCCACCAGCTGCCACTAGTGTACAAGCTTAAAAAGTTGCCTGGGAATACTCAGAGAAGTAGAGATTTGCCTATGGTAACATATTCATTAAGTGATTCATTCTTTTCATTTTACAGATCAGGAAAATGAAGCCCATGTAAGTTAAATGATTTTCTCAAGGTCTTATAGGTAATAAATAGCAGTGGTGGGATTTGAACCCAGGTTCTTGGACTCTAGAACTAGTGCTTTTTCATTTTACTTCCTATCTAAAGGATCATAAACTTCAAATTGGCAGAGTGCAAATGAATGAAGTTTTGTTGCATTCACCAATCCCTTAATTTAGAAAAGTACCTAATGCATCCCAAATGGTACATTTGAATAAAACTCACAAATCGAGGCCATTTATTAATTCTTAAGTATTTTTCATCTAATAAGGAAAATGATAAAAATCTAGTCCTTATTCCTGTTTTAATGCAAAAGTGCCATAATATATTAATCCTGCTTCATAAGCTAAAAATAAGGTTTTTAATTAAGATTTATCCGCAAACTATAATTGTAACTACCTTCCTCCACCATCCAAAAAGCTGACGTGAACAGAAGTATGGTGATAGTTTTTGGTTAAGCTCTCATCCTGAAGTAGATGGTAATAGGGGTGAAGAAAGCAGAGTTTCTCTTCACTCCTTAGTACTGGCATAACATAAGGAATCAGTCAAATAAAAATGCAACATGAATTCTTCCACAGAAGACTTAGGTCAATTTGGTTATAAATACCATGGATAGACTAACTTCTATGGACAGAAGTGTGCTTCGCCTCCTGGGAGAAAAAGAGATGAGACACATTGGTCTGCGGGAAGAGACAGGGACCATTCCCTCTGCGAGACTCTAACCTGAGGGTGACACTGTGTAAGTATCTTCAGATAATGGAGCTATTGGGACAACTTGACTAGGCTTCACAATGCATTTTTGCTAGTGTCTCTGTGCAAATACGCTTAGTCCAAATTGACAAAGTCTAGAGTTAGTTGCATACTAGGGGAATCTCTTTGTTCATATTGAAAGCTTTTTTCATGTCATGGATGACTAGACACTGAGGCCAGTGTCACCATGTTTTATTAGCATGGGCAGAGTGCCACTGCTCCCCACGTGGAAGAAGCTGGGGAGCCTGCTTCTGAGAGAGTCATGATCCTATCTGGAAGTGCCTTGGAGAGATTTTGTACCACACACAGATAGTCTGTTACTGGTTCTGGTCCACTAACCACATCATTACCAATAGCATCTTTAAATGACTATAGCTGTGAAGCCTGAACTGGCAGTGCATTCAAAAGGCACTAGTCAGCCTAGCTCCTTCTCTTCTTTTTATCCCTTCTCTTTGTGTGACTTCTTCCTTGCTGATAATTGTCTGAAGGTACTCTAGAGCACTGAGAGGGAGATGTAACCCATTTCACTTCAGGAGAGTAAGGCTAGAGAGTATTCACTACATGTTAGGGCTCAGCCAGAGTATCCCCAAGGGACTGGATTATGTATTTTCTAATGTCATTGGCTGTAGCCCCCATTCTAGGTGTGTTCCCTCACCACTGTTTGTCACAAGTGACTAGTACCCCTGTCCCATTTAGCCATTTTATATCAATCAGATTTTACAAAGGGATATCTACTATGGAGATATAGAAAGAATATACAGTAATTTCCCCTAAGCACCTTAGGACATATTCTTTCCTGTGCCAACTCAGTCTCTGAGGAGGCAGGGTCAGATTTAATTCTGTTTCTACATAACTTTGGTCCCACCAAGTCCACCCCCAAATGTAGCATGGCTGTAGAATGATCTTGATCTCTGCTCTTTTAGATTGGCTGGGTTCTCAAAGTTACTCCTTGTGGCATAGAAGCTAGACTGGTTACAAGATCTGGTGTAGACTTCATTTCCATAATCCTATACTTAAAGTGTCTCATTCTCCTGACCTTTCAAAACTCACATTGTCATAGCCTCCAGACTGATCTCCTTCACCTAAAATGAAAGAACAAATGCCAAGGCAATGACTCAAACCTGGTGTTCACAGGCCACACCAGTCTTAGAAGGAGATGACCTTAAGCCTCTTACTTTAAAGGATTCTCTTTCATTGGATGTCATCCAAATCACACAAAGGAAAGGGGTAAAAAGAGAAGCAACTAGATTCCCTAGTGGCTCTTGAATGCACCTCCAATTCCAGCTAAACAGCTGCCACCAATTAAAGAGGAGCTTCTTCATCATGTAGTAAGTGGATTAGAACCAGATACAGAATATCTGGGTTTAATACAGAGTCTCTACTAAGCACTTCCATTATATAGTGTAATAATGAATTGAGTACTGACTTTGGAATCTAGATATCTAAAATGGAATCCCACTCAGATACTTACTAGCTGTGGCAGTTAATCTCTCCAAGAATTGGTTTTCTCACCTGGAAAGTAAGGATGGTAGTAGCACTTACCTCAGAGGATTTTTGTGTTTCTCCACACTCTCTACCCCACACTCAGTTGCCTGATTAGGAAACCATGGAAACAGAACAGTTCTATCTACACCGTAAGGATAGACAGGACTCACATCCAAGCCAACAACTGTCAAGATGTGTTTTCCTCACCCTTTCTAGTAGACCATTCATTGACAAAACCTTTTATAGTCCCTATGATTTACAGTGATACCTGGGTACTTGTGGAATAAATAAAATCAATAGTTTGCCATAAGATATTTTGAAGTGGGAGACAATGACCACAAAGATGGGGGAGAGGTATTTCCCACCACCACCACCACCCTGAGAGACCTATTATATGGATAATAAAGCCATAGAATCCCTATTGTGGGAAGCAACAGAAGGTCTAAATAACTCAGAGACATTCTTGTCCTGCACCCATGGAGGAACCATAAGATTGTCAGCTGGAATTCCAGTGTAAACCCTCCACAGCCCAGCTGCCCAGGAGCTGGTATCATTTCCTGAGGAGACCCAAACAATGGGAAGCTGACAGCAGAACTGAGAACAGTGACAGTGGAGAGAAAGGACTATGATGCTTACAGCGGCAAAATAAAAGGTAGTAATCATGACTGGATGAATGCACAGTCCTGCTGGGAATAGGAGATATCAGTAAATCCATGGACTTTTGATGAGAAAGCTGTCAGTGAAAGAGCAATGAAGCCCAGACTCACTGAATAAGAAACATCCTTCCTTTTCAGGGACTCATTTACTGTAAGTCACAGAGACTGTACAATATTCTTTGGAAGACTGGTTCCTTGGAATGCAAAGGAAGGTTATCTCTTGACTGTTAGGGTCTTGAACGTCTGTTATTGCCATATAAGTAAAACTGTTCTGTTTTGAAGACTTGTAAACTGGAGTTTTTAATAAGAAGAAATTATTATTTCCTTTGGGAATGTGGCAGATACTAAAAACTCCAGGTTTTACCTTGCATAGGGCAATAAGCTAGATAAATGAAAGCTCCATAAAGGATATCAGGCCTGGAGGAAACCTCTGACACAAATATTTCAAATACAGCTAAGCTAAGATTAAAAATCAGCACTACTAAAAATCATACTCACCTAGGCCAATTCCCCAACAAAGCTGCTTCGTGCCTGAGCTCTGGTCCCAGCTGTGCCACTCTGGATACATGTTATAACCTCAGTTAAGGTTCAACATCTGCTCTTTGGTTTTCACATATGTCCAATGGAGAGGTTAGGCTAGATGACATCCATGGCCATTTCTGAGACTAACTTTCTGATTCTATTGGACACTCCTCATTTTAAATGACAGATTTGTACCAAAGATCCTTTCACAGCACTCCTGTACAAGCATTTTATACGTGGGTTCCTGACCCAAAATAGGTTTTGGAAGGCCTACATAGTGATCCTCAGAAAAGATCTTCTCACATTCTAAAGTGGGGAAAGGAAGAGATGGAAGAACTGAAGGATGAATGATGAGAAGGGCTTTCCAATGGAGGAAGAAACATCTAAGAGTTCAGTTTCAACACACCCCATCCTCTATTTACAACTGCAATAGCAAAGGAATCATTAAAGACATAGAAGAAGAACCAGGAAATCACAATACTCTGGAGGTCGAGGGAAGAAAGAGTGTCTTAAAGGGTAAGAAGTCAACAGTGTTAAAAGCTGTATAGATCTGAAGGAGAATGAAGAATGAAAATAGGTGAATGGATTTGGTCTTTGGTCTCATGAGAAAACAATTTCAGTGGAGTAGAAAGAGGAGCCAGATTATAAATACTGAAAGGTGGGTGATAAGAAGTGAAAGAGAAGAAAGTAGATAAGGAAGTAAATATAGTGAGTATAAACAACTTTTTAAAATAAATTGGCTTGGAGGAGGAGGAGGGAAGTCAGAACTGGATAGGATAGAAGGATTAAGGAAAGAACTCTTTAAGATTCATGGGACTTTTTGTAGATAAATGGGAAGACACCAATGAAGAAGGAAAGATTCAAGATCCATCAATCAATAAGCAAGATTTATTAACATACAAAGCATTGTGCCAGGAGCTGGGAATGCAAAGCAAAAACAAAAACAAACACATGCAAGAGTTAGGCTGACAACTAGAACAGTCCTGGATTAAGGGCACAGGTAAAAGGCACCTGATGAAGGAATAAGGATGCCTTTTTGGCCAAGACAGAAAGGACAATGGTAATGATGCAGAGAAGTTTTGAGTAGTACAAGGGAATTGAGAGAACTTGGGATGGATGGATTTGACTTTCTTGAACTTATAGAAGAGGAAATGAAGGTGCAGAGAGGTGGTAGCTTGCCCAAGGTACGCAGATATAAGTAGTAAGACTGGTATTTGAACCTCCATCCTCTGATTCCAAATCTTTCTATTCCATGGCATTGCCTTTTTTTTTTTTCTGTTTGGAAGGGGGGAAGGTAGGGCAATTGGGGTTAAATCACTTGCCCAAAGCCACTCGGCTAGTTTTTGTGGAAGTGTCTGAGGTCGGATTTGAACTCAGTTCCTCCTGACTTCAGGGCTAGTGCTCTATTCACTGTACCACCTCGCCACCATGGCATTGCCTTTCAGTGAATGAAGTAGGAGGCCAAGTCATCTATATGGGAGTTAAAGTGGAGGTGGGTGTGGTATATCAGGTGCTTGAGTCTAGAAGAAAAAGTTTGTAACAATTGCAGTGAGGAATGAAATAGAGTCATTAAGAGTAGAGTCAAAGTTGACAAGCAGGCGGGACAGCCCAGATGCAGTAGCTTCTCGCTTAAAATTATAGCTCTTCTCAGTAACTTCCACCAGTGATACTCAGCAACTCAGAATAAGACAAGAGGAGAAAGATAGTATTTACCTAGGGTTGAAAATAAACTAGTTAGAAATTGTAAAAGTTTCAGAAGGCAAAAGATTTAGGGTGAGGGAGGTGTCAGTGAACCATTAAAGTGGCAGCCATCAGAAGGGGGCTGTTTCTGGAGAAAACTGAAGCCACAGTGGGGGAAATGGACAGCTCCACAGTGCTCATTGCAATCATAGAGCATCTGGATCCTGGGTGTGGCAGAAGCAATGGGGAAGGCTAAAGGCTGAAAAAGAGAGGACAGCTAAAAAGCAGCAACAAATTTCCTCTGTAAATTTCACAATAATAATTTGTTGTTGTTCAGTCATATTTGACTCTTTGTGACACCATTTGAGGTTTTCCTCTCAGAGATACTGGAGTGGTTTGCCATTTCCTTCTCCAGCTCATTTTACAGATGAGGAGACTGAGGCAAACAGGCCTGAGAGACTTGCCCAGGGTCACACAGCTAATAGGTATCTGAGGTCTGATTTAGTCTCAGGAAGATGAGTCTTGCTGACTTCAGGCCCAGTATTCTATCCACCGCACTATCTAGCTGCCAACAACAACAACCACATAAATTAAATTGTAACATAAAATAAATTTCACTTGGACAATTTCATGACAATTCATCAGAGGGCAGGCTCTGGCAAGCAGGAATCTCTTTTTTCTACTAGCAGACTGCTTGTGTTCTATAAGACTTAGGTCCAAACACCAACATTGTGACTTGCTTCCTGTACTACCTGGAGCACATCTTTCCACTTTCCCAGGCCTTAGTTACCTCATTTAAAAAAGGAGTGGGTTGAGCTCCATGACCTCTAAGGCCATTTCTAGCTCTAAGTCTATGATACTTTGAGCTTGTTAATAAGTCTGCTTTCCTGTCCAAGTAATTGAATTCAGTGACTGCTTTAAGCTTTGTGCTTTTGACAAAAATGTAGGAAGGGTTTTCTAATCTAACTAGGTTGGTACATGAATTTTATTTCCTTCATTACCGTGTTAATGGTAACGGCTCAGGTTTTTACTATTTACTAAAATTCTTGCTTGCAGTCTAAAATACATTGGAGTGTGTATATGGGTATGTATACACATGTATGTATATATACACGCACATGTATATGTATATACACATGTGTTTGTACATGCACATACAAACCTATGTGTACTTATATATATTTGTGTGCATGCATATATGTAGACCAAATTTATATTTATATTATACACATAAACATGCATTTGGACTTTTGGTCATTTTTTCCAGGTCCTAGACCTCTGGGCTTAGCATTTTTCACAGATGAATCATGGGATATTACAGGATGTAACTCCTGAAATTATTTTATTTTATTTTATTTTTGCCTGGGAGGGAGAGGAGAGTAAGAGGAGCATTAACCTTGATTTCATTTATGTGAAGAACTCCTGGTATGGTAACTCCATCCCTGATACATAATATTTCCTGGGGGGGGGGGATGTTATTCAAATAGCATGCAATAGTTAGCATCAAGTTACTTTCTAGAATGATTATGCTCATTCACTGATCCACCAATAGTGGATCAATGTACCTGTTTCTCTGAATACCTGTCCCATTTTTTCATTTTTTTTGTTAGTTTTTCCAATCTGATGAGTGCGGGGTAAAATCTTCAGGTTAATTTGCATTCTTTAATTTTTAGTATTAAAGAGCATTGTTTCATATGGCTATAGATAGCCATGGTTTCTTCCCCTGAGAATTGCCTGTTCATATCCTTATCAATTGGGAAATGCCTCTTATTGTTACAAATTTAAATTTGTTACCTTATATATCTTTGAAATGAGACTTTTATCAGAAAAACTTGCCTCTCAGTGAACTAATTATGAAGTGCTAAATAATATGAAGTATTATAACAACAATGCAATATTGTGAACCACAAAATGTAACAGGCTCTCCACATGGAGGACCGAGCCAAAGCATTTATTCAAATACCAGAAAACCTAGTCTCCAAACCAGAAAGTCAAAGCCATTACAATAACCATGAAGTTGGTACACATAGTTAATGCAGTAAACACCCACATTCCCAAGCCTTCAAAACAAAACAGGCTCCCTCAGGCAAAGATCCTCCTCTTCTCACTCATGGTAGCTGCTCAGCCTCCATGTTGCTTGCTCCCAGCAATTCTGGCTTTCAGCAGTTCCGACTTTCAGCAGTTCTCATTCCTGGCAGTTTTCAGCACAAGTCCTCAGCAGAAGTTCTGGCTGGCTCTCAGAAGAAGTTCTTCTACCACCAGTTCTGTTCTCAAAATCTCTTCCCTCTCCAGCCTAGGCCTCTTATTAGTTCCTCCTTGTCCCACCCCTTCCTGCTATGTCAGCAAGTTCATTCACCTGTGGGATTCACAAGTTCTGGGTCTTAATACTTGACACAATTATGAACTTGAAACTAAGTGCTAAGTACCTGTTAGCTTGCCAATACAAGGGGCATGGAAGATCTTCAAATCCTATTATCCTTACAAGAACCAAAATATCCTAAAAATTCTAAGTCTAGTGGATTATCTCCCAGATACTATTACGTTGTTCTAAATGTTAGAGAGATTATACAATCTATAAATTCACACAGACTTATGGTTAAGAATTCTACCTCTTTAATAGCTCCCACATCTGGCACTTCTTGCCATTTGAATGGTCATTATCCTAGTTCAAACTCTTATCCCCTCTGGACTAGATTATTTCAATCATATCCTATTTGGATTCTTAGTTTCCTATCATTTCCTCCTCCCCCACCATCCCCCAATCTGTCTTCTACACAGCTAGCAAAATAATCTTCCAGTAGCAAATTTGAACACATGATTCCTTTGCTTAAGAACCTTCAATGGTTTCCTTCTGCTTTGGGGATAAAATATAAACTCTTCACCTTGGTATTTAAAGCCCTTCACAATCTGGCTCCTGACTACATTTACAGGTTTATTACTCATTATTACCCTCCTTTACTTTACAAATAAACTGGCTTATTTACTGTTTCACAAACTTGGTATACCCCTTCCTTGTTTGGTGCCTTTGTAGAAGCTTCCCTCCCCTCCTGTCTGAAATGCACTCCTTCCCTTTTTCCCTTCCACATATCAGAATCCATAGCTTTCCTTATGGACTCAGCTCACATCTGTAGCACAGACCTGGTCAATGAGAGCCCAGTCCTCATTAGCATGAGAATTATGCTCTGCCTGACACACTCCCCCACCTATACCTCAGGAGCACATTCAGGTATTCACTGGCTGTTTCTGGTCTGCATACTCCATGACGAAGAAAGGGATTTTAATTAGCTGCTGAGGCAGAACTGGGTTTACATACAGAAGACACTAATAGAAACAGAAGGGAGGTTCCTGAGGACCCCACCCCCCCAGCTGTAATGTAATAATAATAATAATAATAATAATAATACCTAACTTTTTATATAACAACTACCATATGCAGGCTCTTTACAACTATAATCTCATTTGATCCCCGCAACAACCCTGGGAGGTAGGTGCTATTATTACTTTTACTTTACAAGTAAGGAAACTGAAGTAGATAAAGGTTAAGGACTTGCCAGGATTACATAGCTAGTAAACATCTGATGTTGGATTTGAACTCAGGTCTTTCCAACTTCAGGCTTGGTGCTTTATCCATGGCACCTCTGTAAACAGCTAGCAGGCTCCTTATTCTTTTCTATTCTTGGCTAGAGAAATATCAGAGATGGCTACAACCTTGTGGCTTCTGAAAGGTTAGAAAAGCCAGACTCCAGAGGTTGAGGACCTGGAGTCTATTTCAGTGTTTGCCAGCAACCGCAGGCAAATAGTAGTGGATCAATTCCAAGACCACACATCCTGCTGCAGCCAGGGAGTGAGCTGTCCAGCAGCAATGCCACAGTGGAAAGGAAATTTGATGGGCAAATGCTCTGTAGCAACCACTGCCCCCAGGGACTGAGGCAATAAAGAGGAGAGTGTGCCCCCTGGTTCAAGGGTAACAAGTTCTTGCTATATCTTTTCAGTAAAGAACCCTTTGTAAGAGCTAATTGATGTTACCTGGTCATATTGATAATGGAGGTCTAATTAAACTATCAGTGTTATTGAGAAGGTATTAACTGGCAGTAGTTGAATGGTTTTGCATAGATAACTGGGGATTGCTATTGAGGAAAACACACCAGAGTAGGAGCCCTAGCTGATAATATTAGAGAGACTGCTCCTTTGACCCCTACAGGTACCAGAACAACAATGGGGCAGAATTAGCTGCCTTATGGGAATCCAACTTGCCTGTCTGTGGGAAGTGAAACTCTAGAGCAGTGGTTCTCAACATTCCTAATGCTGTGACCCTTTAATACAGTTCCTCATGTTGCAGTGACCCCCAACCATGAAATTATTTTTGTTGCTACTTTGTAACTGTAATTTTACTACTGTTATGAATCATAATGTAAATATCTGATATGCAGGATGTATTTTCATTGTTACAAATTGAACATAACCCACAGGTGGAGAACCGCTGCTCTAGAGAGACTACATGTCACTTCCTATAGGAAGCCTTTCCTGATCCCTCTTTGCCTCTTAAAATGATTGTACAGTTTATACATATCAGTTTGCATGTACATTCCCCCAGTAGAACGTAAGCTTGATGAGGAAAGGGACTATTTTTTTCCTTTCGTCTTTGTGTTTACAGCACTTTGCACACAGAGCACAGCACCTTCTTTGATTAGGGGACACCTAATTAGGGGACACAGGTGATCTGTGGTAGTGTCTCCCATGTCATGCAATCAATTCCAAAGTTCTTAAAAGAGACCTTCAAAGTATCTTTGTATCACTTTTCCAAGAGTTTTCCACAAAATAGTCTTTTAGACAAGTGTACTTTTGGCATTTGAAGAATGTGACCAAGCAGAATTGAAGTAGCTCAAAAGAAATGCAAGATGCACAAATTTACAGAATCTACCCCAGATGTTCATGGCATTTGTGCCCGACCTGTGGTAGAGCCTTCCGAGCTTGTATTGATCTGATCATCCACAGTCAGACACACTGTAACTTGACTCTAACCTAGTGATGTCATTTTGCTCATTTTCAAGAACAAAGGACAACCAACCAACCTTACATATAATAGACATTTAATAATAAATGCTTGTTGGACTGGAGTGGATCAGAAAGACAAATACTTTTGCAGAAAAGCTATCATAATTCATTTTTAAACTAGTAGAGACTATGAAAATCACCAAAGTGGTTTCACAAGGAATATGTTTTTTCCTCTTAGAGTTTAAAAAGGAAGTTTTCTATGAAATTTCCATACTAGGTTACCAGATTTTACCTGATCTGCCCAACTGAGGCCTGAAAAACTCAGTTTGGTTCCTTGAACTTTATCACTCTTCAGAGGCATATCTGTAGCAAATCCTCTGAGATCCAAACACATGGTTTTACTATATAGTTGAGTGAACATACATACCTATCAATTGTAGTTTCACTTTTTTCCTGCCGGGTCATATAGACTTAGCTATACAGCTGCTCAGTGAATTAATCAAATTGTGGATTGAGCTTGACCAAAGAAGGGATGACTTAGCCAATATCAGGGGAGAGAGGTAGTGTGATCTGTTGCCCTGGGCCAGGATATGTACTTCCTTGTCCAGATCAGCTCCTGTCTTATTTCTATCCAGTGCTTTGGGGGTTGTCCAGTCAAAGTCATTAACTGGCAAAGAGCCACAAGCCAACACTAAAGAGTCACGTGTCCAGGTGAGGGAGCACAGTACTGTGGACAGAGTGCTGGATTTCCAGTATGAAGATTTTTAATTAAATCCAGGATCTTCTACTTTAATCCAGGATCTTCTACTTGTTAGTTGTGTAGCTTTGAGCATTGTTCCACCTCTCTCATCCTTTAAGGCTCTTTTCTAGTTCTAAATCTATGATCCTGTAACTCTCTTATCCTCTCACTCATGCCTGTCCCTTGGTTTCTGATTCTTATTTGGCCACAAGATGCTTTGGTTTCCACAAAAGGCCGTATTCATTATGAGGTCCCTCTTTGGGTCCCCTCTGGGCTGATCTCTAAATGGCCTGGCCCTTTTAAGTAGTGTTACCTCCCCAACAATAGCAACAACAGCAAAGATGCATGTGAATTCAATCAATAAGTGCCTACAATGTGCCATATACTATGCTAAGTGCTGGGGATACAAAAAGTGGCAAAAGATAGTCCCTGCCTTCAAGGACCTTACAGTCTAATGGGGAAGACAACATACAAACATATAAATGCAAAGCAAGTTATAAATAGGATAAATAGGGATTAAATAACAGAGGGAAGGTACTGGAATTAAGAGGGATTGGGGAAGACTTCCTGTAGAAAGTGGAATTTTAGTTAAGACTTAAAGAAAGCCAAGGAGGTCAATAGTCATAGTGCAGGAGGGGGGCATGTTTCAGGTGTACAGTTGGTCAAATGTCTGTTGATTTAGACAAAGAATAATTTATTTTTCTCAGGACTCTCAATTCCTGAAAAATAATCTGAAGGAACTCTGGTTTGGTGTATTTAAGGATCCCTCTCTCAAAGAGTCAGTTGACCAGATTAAATCATGATGGATGGCTACCTTGCCCTGTACCAGAAGACACTTTAGTCAATATGCACTTCCAGCCCTTTTTTTTTTTTTTTATCAGTACAGGGTAAATAACCACACTTTTTTTCTCCTTCCTGGACCTATAAAAGGTGTTACTCTTTTGTATAAGGTAAATCAACTATTCAATTATTTTGACATCTGCCCTTTCCATCTCTGCAGTCATGGTAGAGGCTATAAACTAATTGGTTTGCACTTTAGAAGGTCTTTTTTTCTAACCTAAATTATGTCATTTTTGGAGGGTGATGTACTTTATTTGGTGATAGAGGTTTCTTTTTTTCTTTTCTTTTTCTTTTAAGACTGATATGTCATCTTCATTCAGTATATTGAAATCCCTTGTGAGTTCTCTCTCTGTAACATGTCAAGGTTTGCCAATCAGTGTTCCCTGAGTTAGTGGGCCAGGGATCTCTATGCATGTGGCCACCTTGAAGGGTGTGATGGACAACAGATCAACCAACAACTATTTATTAAGGACCTAATATGTACCAGGTACAATGGTAAGGTCCTGGGGGTACAAAAACAATGAATGAAACAATTCCTCCTCACATCTAGAAGCATCAATGGAAGGGAAAGTTGTTATCAGCTCTATTATTATTAGCAACATCACAAAACATGGATTAACAATTAATTCTATATTGTGCCAAGCTAAGCATGATGCAAAGATATATTAATATAGACTATTCCTGCCATTTATCAGTTTACATGCTGATGCAGACAATACTGTATCATTGAGGCAGCAACAGCAGATTGAGGTAGGAATAGTGAACCTGGAGTCAGGAAGACCTGAGTATGAGCCCTTGCAGCAAGACACTTAACAGCTATGCAGCTCTGGGCAAGACACACCCTCTCTGTGTGTCATATTCCTCATGTGGAAAATGGGATGATAATAGGAGGTACTCCATAGTGTTGTTGTGAGGATCAAGTATTACCGATGTAGACAGACACCTATAGGACCTATGGACAATAGAATGACAATGAACCAAATAGAAAACTGAGTAGTACTTACATAATGTACCTTCTCATTTATTTTAGAGTACGGGGAATAAGGAAGGAAATAAGCATTTATCAAGTATCTACTATGTGCTAATTGCTTTACAATTATCTCATTTGATTCTCACAATAACTCTGGGACATAGATGCTATTATTATTCTCATTTTTAAATTGGAGAAACTGAGGCAGACAGAAATTGAGTGATTTGCCCAGAGTCAAAGAGTTAATGAGTGTCTGGGTCACATTTGAACCCAGGCCTTCTTGACTCCAGGCCTAGAGCTCAAATGCACTATGCCTCTAGTATGCTGCCTCTGTTCTGTAACTGGAGTAAAGAATGGGGAGAATTGGCTACAGAATGACCTACTAACTTCAGGAGTAAGTGCTTTGCTTCCCCCTGTGAGATGGTACCATCTTCTTTTGGTTGCTCCTTTTTCACCTTTCTCTTGCTGACATAAACCGGAAACATACATTTCTGTGTCTGTTTTCATCCTCCATCCCACACTTCTGGGAATAACGTACATCCTTACAGATGGTGAGAAGTGTCTTATCTTTTATTTGATTCTATTATATCCCTTTCCCATGATATTTTTTAAGCACAGCAGCAAGATCACTTTGTTCCACCAGCTTTGGAGAGAAACAAAGTATGAAGAGCCTTTCTCCTTCTCTCTTCTTGGAAAGGTCCCCTTTCTCAGCTAAGATGGGGTGAGCTGAGTTTACCAATTCTAATAGGACTATGTACTTTATTTGCATGTCCAAAAACACTCTTAATGGTTACCTCTCCTGAAAGAGTTAATATTCCTCCCTAGTTCCCAACTTATTACCCAGTAGTGACTTGATGATAATGTATATGCCATAGCAATATTTGTGATTTATTAGGTGATCTGTGTGATTCAGTAGGTTGAATGGTTTCGATTCAATAGGTGCTAACTTTGATTGAATTTATGCATCCAATAATCAACTGGGAAATATTTCTGATTCAATAAGATACAATATATCTCTGCATCCATTTCAATAAGTAATGTTTCTGTATTGCTATACTAGGAGATTCATCTTTTTTTTTTTTGAGAGAACTGTACCAGATTTTCAATGCAATAGATTTATCTCAGAAGATGGATGCACTCTTTCCAGTAATATAAGCCAGCTAAGTTAATGTAGTTTGTAGTAATGTAGTCATTCTGAGGTCAAATTTGTGGGTGCTGTTGGTAGAATTTATAGCGAACTAGAGGTAGACATGGCATTTGATTAAATACAGGGTCAGTTAATGAGAGTAAATGCCTCTCAACATTCTGCCATGGTGTTTAAGTCCTCCAGGATTCCATTTTATGAAATCTAAAGACAACAACTGACCAAAATCGTTGCCTTGGTTAGCAGAGGAAGTTCACTTCCCAAGAATTGGAACTGGAGAAAATGTCTTCAACCAAGACTGTTCCTTATGGAATAACCTTTGTGCTCCACTCTACATACAGGCTTGTCTGGTTCAAGATTCTCTTCTATTCTATTTCTCTAATAATGACTCTTCTGACTTTCCACTGATGAATTGAATAAGTTTACAGAAGATTGCAGGGCAGATTTTGAACCTTCAAGTTTTCAAACATCTATTTGTCATTTTCCTTCATGTGAATAATAAGGATAAAGACTGAACACTGGCTAATCTCCTCTTTAGAGGAGAACAATGAATATATTATTTAATTAGTATCCTATTTATACTTCTAATATTATTAAAACTGATTTTTTAAAATTTGAAATGAAATAGATGTCCCACCTTCATTAAATGCCTATCAATAAATCTACTTTTAAAATTATACCTGCATAGTGTAATTTCACAGTAAGGGTTCTAGGATCAGGACTCTGTCAGGAAACATGGAATAACCTGAAAGTCAAGCAATCAGACTCTGGTCATCCTGAGATTTAATGTTTGTATTATCTTCCTGAGTCTTTTGTACTCTTGACTTTGATTTAAGTCAGAATGAGGTTACCACTCCCCTGACACCATTCCTTGTCACTTGTGTTTGCTTCTGCCCAAGGTCTTGATCCTAGTGTTCTTGACTCCAGCCTGTTAGTCTGATCATGACTTTTGATCATTCTATTTCTGTTGGTTGGATTCAACTTTCTTAAGCTAGGATGTTCCCCAACTCCAATTAACTCTGGTATAGTGTAATGGGAATGGGAATTTGAAGATCTTCCCTGCCCCTTAATAGACCTAGGGAGGAGTTTGAAGACCTCCCCTACTTTGAAAGTCAACTCTGCCCCCTAATTGGCTGAATGTAATCCATAGAGACTGTGATGGAGGGAATTTGCTAAAGGGGTAGCAGAGCCCACAGGAAGCTTCCCTAGTGTGAAGATAAACTCTGCCCCTGAAAGGCTGAATGTAGTCACATGGATCCTATGGGGGGAGGAGTTTGCTGAAGGGAAGCAGAGCCCACAGGAAGCTGGGGATCAGAGCCAGAGATACAGTGGAAGAGAGAGGTGCTCAGGCAAGGAGAGAGAGAGGTTTGTGAGTAAATATTGATCTTGTACTGGTTTGTGGGAAGGCTAAAGGATGCTATGGCTCTCATCATTATTATGGCTTCTGAATATCTTTGGTACTATGAGGGAATAGGTTTACTGGTTTTGGGATTTGGTTTTCTGGTGTCTAAATAAATGCTTCAGTTCTGTTCTCTTTCTGGAGAATCTGGTATATTTTGTGATTGAATGCTATGCAATACTTTCAGTCATGGTCTTTATCATGATCATGGGCACTGTAAATATTGCATTGGCACTACATATTGGTGCTCAGCAGGAAAGGATGAGGCTTTCCCTCTTGACATCTAAATTGAGGCAACGTTTTCTTTTACTAATTCTTGTGGTCAAGACACTTCCGCCTTTCTTTGTAGACCCAACCCTTAGCACAGTGCCTAGTACATATTTAGCACTTAATAAATGTTTGCTGACTTGATTTAGCTTGACAAATGATTTTATTCTTTTTTTTAAAAAATTATATCGCTATCTTTTTTTAAACATCACCTACATTTCTGAATACATCACTCTTAACTCCACTATCCTATGAATCACCATTTGTAACAAAGAACAAAAAAAGAAAGAGCACAAAAAATTCAGCTCAGCAAAGTTTGCCAAAACATTGACCAAGTCTGACAAGATATGCAGTGTTCCATTCCCAATTTCTTCTCACCCAGAGAAGGGAACATAATGGGATCATGGAGCTGGAGCTAGAAGGGATCTCAAGGGTCATCTAATCCAACCTTCTCATTTTCAGATGAGGAAAATGAAGCATAGGGAAATGAAATGACTTGCCTAAGATCTCCTGTCAAAGAAGGGAAAAGGAGACCCAACAAAGTATTATCTCATACAAAAGAAATATAATACCACTGATTTAGAAATTTCCTAATTTTTCCTTCCTACTGTAAATTGCGGCTGTCATTTGATTAAAAGAGATAAAGTATATGAAATATAGTGTAACTTAAAGTACTATACACCTGTCAGCACTGACTATTATTATTAATATTTAGCTATAACATAAATAAATTCACATTTTTTATCTCTCTTAGCCTTTTAGATTTAAATCTAAGTAATTAATCCAAATCTCAGCGGTAGAATTTGACTTATGGGTAGCAGTTATTTTCCATTACACAGGCAAAATTTTATCCTTTTTTATCACTCACCCTGTCTTATTGATACCCAAATCATATTTTTGGGTAAACTAAGAATATGACGCACTACTTCTTAATGGAATTTCACTGAGCTGTTTTGGAAGTTGGTCCAAAAATGTGTTTCCCAGACTTGTTTCATACTTGCTTGCAATTCTCTGATACTCTGATCAGAACACGGCTGGTGTTTTATATTCAGTTCTAGGATGGATGTTGTTAAGATAGAGAGTACTGAGAAGAATTCAATCAGGATGGGGGACATTGAGATCATGCCACAGGTGAATTTGTTGAAGGAAATTTAGCCTGGAGAAGAAAAATTTAGGGGGAATATGCAAATTGTCTGCAAGCATTTGAATAGCTGCTGTGTGGAAGAGGGGATTAAATTGTTTCTGATGAGCCTGAGAGTGTAAGAATAAGAGCACTGGGCACAAAAAACAAACTGATGCTTGTTGCTGTTATTTAATCACATATAACTCCTCATGATCCCATGTATCAAAGCATACTAGGTCCTTCTCTCCTTTAGTATCTCCTGAAGTCTGCCAAAGCTCATGTTCATTGATTCCAGGATGCTATCTATCCATCTCATCCTCTGCAGTCTCATTCTTTTGCCTTCAATCTTTCCCAACAACAATATCTTTTCCAATGAGTCCTGTCTTCTCATCATGTGACCAAAGTATTTAAACATGGGATTTTTTTGCTTTTTTTTTTGGATGGGGTAAAGTAGGGCAATTGGGGTAAAGTGACTTGCCCAATGTCACATGGCTAGTAAGAGTTAAGTTTGGATTTGAGGCTGGATTTGAACACAGGTCCTCCTGACTCCAAGGCTGGTGCTCTATTCACTGTGCCATCTAGCCGCCCTCAAAGTGTTTAAACTTTAGCTTTACTATTTGTCCTTCCAATGAATAGTCTGAATTAACTTCTTTAAATATTGACTAATTTGATCTCCTTGCTGTCCAAAGGGACTCTTGAAAATCTTCTCCAACACCACCATTTGAAAAGATTGATTCTTTGGTGTTCAGCTTTATTATCCAGCTCTCACAGCCATAGCTTGCTACTGCAAAAATAGTAGTTATGACTATTTGGATCTTTGTCGGTGAGGTAATGTCTCTACTTTTAAGTATGCTGTGAAGATTTGACATAGTTTTCCTTCCATGACTGCAGTGACCTTTGCATCCAAGAACATAAAGTCTGACACTGCTTCCATTTCTTCTCCTTCTATTTGCCAGAAAGTGATGGGACCAATTGCTATGATGCTTTTTTAAAAATGTTAAATTTCAAGCGAGCTTTTACACTCTCCTCTTTCACCCTAATCACCAAGTTTTTTAATTCTTCTTCCCTTTATACCATCAGAATGGTATCATCTGCATATCTGAGATTGTTGATATTTCTCCTGACAACCTTAATTCTGGCTTTTGATTCATCCAGCCTGGAATTTCACATGATGTACTCTGAATAGAAATAAAATAAATATACTTCCATACTCCTTTCCCAAGCTTGAGCCAATTGGTTGTTCCATGTTTGGTATAACTGTTGCTTCTTGAGTCATATACAGGTTCTCAGTCGACAAGGAAAATGGTTTGTTACTCCCCCTGCTTTAAGGTCTTACCACATTTTGTTGTGCATCCACACTGTCAAAGACTTTAGTGTAGTCAATAAAGCAGTAGTAGAATATTTTTCTGGAACTCTCTTGTTTTCTCCATAACCAAGTGAATGTTGGCTCTACTTCTATGCCTTTTCAAAAACCATCCTGTATTTCTGGTAACTCTCAGTTCACATATTGTTGAAGTCTAGCTTGCAGAATCTTCAGCATAAACTTGCTGGCATGTGAAATGAGTGCAATTGTTTGGTAATTTGGAGATTCTTAGTGGCCACTGTTGAATTTTCCAAATTTTTGGTTATATTGAGTGCAACTCCTTAATGACAACATCTTTGGGGATTTTAAATAGCTCAGCTGGAATTCCATCACCTCCACTAGCCTTGTTGTTAGCAATGCTTCCTCAGGATCACTTGACTTGATTGTCCAGGATTTCTGGCTCTAAATTGGAAACTATACTATTGTGGTTATTAGTGAAGTTAAGCTCTTTCTGATAAAGTTCTTCTGTGTATCCTTGACACTTGTTTTTAATACCTTCCGCTTCTGTTAAGGCCTTACCACTTTATTATTGTACCAGTTTCTGCACAAAATACTTTCTTGATGTATCTAATTTTCTTAAAGAGATCTCTTGTCTTTCCCATTCTGTTTTCTCCTATTTCTTTGAACTGCTCACTGAAGAAAACCTTCTTAATGTCTCCTAGCTGTTGTGTAGAATTCTGCATTCACTTGGTCATATCTTTCCCTTTCTCCTTTTCCTTTTGTTTTCCTTCTTTTCTCAGCTATGTGTAAGGCCCCTCCACACAGCTAGTTTGCTTTCTTGTTCTTCTTTTTCTTTGGAATGCTTTCTGCTGCTGCCTCCTATACAAAATTTTAAACCTCTATCCAAAGGCCTTCAATTACTCTATTTATCAGATCTAATCCCTTAAATCTGTCCATCACCCCCTCTTCATATTCATAAGGGATTTATTTAGGTCCTACTTCTATAATCTGATCATTTTCCCTATTTTCTTCAATTAAAGTCCAAACTTTGTAACAAGAAGCTCATAATCTGAACCAAAATCAGCTCCACATCTTGTTTTAACTGATTGTATAGAGCTTCTCTGTCTTTGGTTGCAAATTATATAATCAATATGACTTTAATATTCTTTGTCTGGTGTTGCTCATGTGAAGAGTTATCTTTTGGGTTGTTGAAAAAGAGGGCTTACTATGACTAGTGGGCTATCTTGACAAAATTCTAGTAGTCTTTTTCCGGCTTCATTTTTGTACTCCAAAGCTAAAGTTTACTGTTATTCAAATTATTTTTTTATTTCTTCCTTTAGCATTCCATTCCCCTATGAAGAATGTGGTGTCTTTTTTTAATGTTATCTCTAGAAGATGTTGTAGACCTTCATAGAATTGAGCAACTTTGGTTTCTTCAGCATCAATAGTTAGAACATAGACTTGTATTACTGTGATGTTGAGTAGTTTGCCTTGGATTTGTACAGATATCATTCTGTCATTTCTGAGATTATAACCCAGTACTTCCTTTTTCACTCTTTTATTGATTATGAGGGCTACTCCATTTCTTTTAAGGGATTTTTGCCCATAGTGGTATAATTAATTGAATTAAATTCGCCCATTCCCTACCATTTAAATTCACTGACACCCAAGATGTTTATGTTTAAACTTTCCATCTCAAATTTGGCCACATCTAGCTTAACCTTGGTTCATAAATCTTATATTCCAGGTTCCTACGCAATATTGATCTTCAGAGTATCAGACTTTCCTTTCATCACCAGACACGTCCACAGCCAAGGTTCCTTTTGGTTTTGGACCAGTTGTATCATTCTTTCTGGAACTACTTGTAGTTGTTCTCTGCTCTTCTCCAGAAATGTGTTGGACACCTTCCTATCTAAGGAGGTCATCTTCTAATGTCATCTTTTTTATTATTTTGGCATTGTCTGTGAGGTCTTCTTAGCAAAGATACTGGAGTGGTCTCCAGTGGATCATGTTGTGTGTCCCTCCTTAATCACAGCCTTATCATGGTGGAGGGGCTTACATATCTTGATGAAACTATGAGCTATGCTGTGCAGGATTATCCAAGATGGACAGATCACAGTGGAGAATTCTGACAAAAGGTGATCCATTGAAGAAGGAAATTGAAGGGCAATTAGATGGCATAATGGATAGAGCACCAGCACTAGAATCAGAAGGACTTGAGTTCAAATCTAGCCTCAGGTATTTACTAGTTATGTGACCCTGGGCAAGTCACTATAACCCCAATTGCCTCCAAAAATAGAAAAGAAGAAGAAAAAAATTGAGACTTAGTATAAGGAAAAAAAACTTTCTAAAAATAAGAGCTATCTAAAAAATGAGAATAAACTGCTTTGAGGAGTAATAGAAGCCCTCTCTCTACTGGTCTTTAAGCAAAATCTGGTTGACCACTAGTTTGGCATGTTGTAGAGGAGATACTTGTTTTGGTATGATTTGGAATACATGCCCTCTAAGGTCTTCTATGCCTTTAAAGTTCTAGCATTTATTTAAGGACAAATTTTTTTCTAATAAAAATCTTTCTGTATATAGATTATATCTAGATTTGTAATCAAAGGATTTGGATTAAAATCTTACCTGCATGACCTTAGACAGTAACATAACTTCTCTAGGTCTCAGTTTCCTCATCTGCAAAATGATGGGAGTGGAGGATTCCCTTGAGGAAAGGGCCTCCAGTTTTAAATCTACAACAAAAACTTATTAATACCTTTACTGAACAAAGCTTTGAAGTAGGTAATGGAGAAATTAAAAAGTTGAGACAAGATATAGCCCTTCCCCTCAAAGAATTATTAGAGAGAACTAGTAAGGGGAAGAGTCATGGACATAGATAACTATAATTTATGATACTGACTAATAATTAGAGAATTACAAACCAAACCTACATGAAATCTGAAGAGAGATGGCGTTACTAGTTGAGGTTGTAAAGAAAGGTCTCCTAAAGGAGGCAATTCTTAATCTGAGCTTTAAAGGATTGGTAAGAATTGGTAAGTTAAGAGAAGGATGAAGGGAAAATATTGTAGGCATTCTGAGAGGCATGAAAAGTACAGTTGGGGTTTAGGAGACAGAGAATTTGTCTGAATTCTACTTTGTGAGTGTATAGGGTTTGGGATTTGTGTTTATGAAATATGGTTGAAAAGGAAGAGTGGTACAAGGTTGTGGCAGGCAGAATAGTTTGATTTTTTGCTTGGGAAGTCATGGGGAACAATTGATGAATTTTGAGCGAAGGAATAGCATGACTAGATTTGTGCTCAAGAAAGATTAGCCTGGTGGCAGTGTGAAGGATTAACTGAATGAGAGATTAGGGACAGAGTAACCTGGATAGATGTGGTTAAAATCTATAATAATAGATTTTTGTTATTAATAATTGCTCTTCATAACTTGAAAATTAATACATTGTGCCTATATCAATAATACTTCTGTTTTCAACCTGTCTTATTAAAATTAACTAATCATTTCTTTCCTCATTAGGGAGCCATGGAAAATCAAAGTAATGGTTGTTAGCAAATCAAAATAGTCTCTTCTGAACCCTGAAAGATGTGCTTATTTTTTTAGTTCCTGTGGTGACTTGGTTTGTAGTTTTTATTTTGCTTTAAAATAACTCAGAGGGAGAGATAAAAAAAATACACATATATCTTTTGGTGGGGGAGACAGGATCTATGGGTACAGATGTTGAACTCACAGTTAGATATAGTCACTGTATTGGGTAGTTTTGCTTAACTATATTCCAAGGAAGGGTTCATTAGTGAACGTAGTGGTGGGATTCAGGAGGGGAAACATATCCATAAATTCCTGGATAAAAACAAAAGAAATCAGTAAAACAAGACACATACTAAAATAGATCTGTGATCTCATCAATACTGTATCTTCCTTCAATGATGTCCATTGAAATCCATCCATGTCTGCCCAACTTGTGTGACTCTTGTCCATGTCCTCCCCTGATTCTGCCATATAGGGTCTCTCCCCTCAATATGCTGGAAGCCTTCCCTGTTTTTTCTTGACATAATGAGGATATGAGTGGAACACAAGACCCATCTAACCATTACACCATGCTCTTGCCTATGATTCACCCATCTTTCTTAATCATACATTTCTTTGTTGACATCCTTTGCTTTGGCTTTTCTTTATAGTTCTGTATTACTTATGTGTTACAGTATGCTCACTCTCCCCCAACTATGTGCCTCTCAAAGCCCTCAGGGCAATATCCAATTTTAATTCTTTAGGTATTATAGTGTTCCATGGCTCAAAGGTATGTAAGAACACCAGCAAGGGGAAAAAAAAGATAAAGCAAAATGATAAAAAATAATCAGAGTAAATATAATTTATCTGGAAATTTTCTATTTTTATATCACATGCCTGATCAAACTCAGTAAAGGACAAATAAACTTGTGCTACCTGTTTAAAGGAGACTTTGTAAACCATAAACACTATATAGTCCAGTGCATGTAGCTAAACTTTAGTTTGGATTCAGTCAAAGGGTTGCACTTGAGGATCTAGAGGGCCACATGTGGCCTCAAGGTCACAGGTTCCCCACTCCCAATCCAATGGAAAGAAAGCTAGACTTGGAGTCAAATAGACCTGAATACAAATCTGACTGTAGACATTTACTAATTGTGTGACCCTGGGCAAATCTCTTAATCTTAGTCTGTCTAAGTTTCCCTAACTAAAAATGGGGATAATAATAGTATTTACCTCCCACAGTTGTCATGAGGATCAAATGAGTTAATATTTGGAGACCTTAAAGCACTATATAAATGCTATGGATTATGTGAGCTGTTGCCCTAATAGTTCCACCTCTTTTGAAATCCTACCCTGGTGCCACATGGTAGCATGAAAGTGTCCCTGGTTTCTCAAAAGCAAGCTCAAGTAGGTTATACTAAGTAAAAGAGGGGTATGGACTGTGAGTGGGATGATGAGAGTCCAGCCAAGCTAAATTCAGAGAAGTTCATCTCTGGACTAGCCTCAGGGACATGAATTTGCTGGCCATAACAAATCTCAAAACTGGATACTAAATTACAAAGCAGTCATATTAGCATCTGTGCAAGGATTGCCCACAGGAAGGAAATTACAAATCCCTGAAGCATTATTTAAATTATTATTATCCTTATTTTGGCTCTTACTGCTCTGGCTTATTGTATAAAGATTGCTTATCTGAAGATAATGACTAAATTATCTCTGGAGTTTAAAAAAAACTCTTAATTATTCAAAATGTACAACCATGCCAGCTACCTAAGCTTAGCTAACACAAGTCCTTAGAAATTCTTTATTTAGAATTCCTTATAATTGTAAAGTCCTTCAATCTTATATAAAATGCTGTGTGTGTAGAATCATAGACTTTTTAATGCTGATTTGTAAATTTCCTTACAAAACATATTTTATTGAACTCTTCTTCCTTTCCATGAATGAATTATCCACTTTGTAGACTATCTTTACCAAATGTTCAATCACAACTTGGCTCTCCCTTGCCACCCCTCATAGTTCTGAGTGATTTCTTTCACCACTTATCAGAAGTTCTTGGACCTAGGGTCCAAGACTTGTTTTTTAAAGTATTTTTATAATTACATTTCAATATGACTGATTTTTTGGGTAATCTTGTATATTTTGTTTTTTGCATTTAAAAATAGGATTCTGAAAAGAATATAGGCCTCACAAGACTTTTAAAGGGTTCATGACATAAGAAAGGTTAAGAGTCCTTCTGCTAAACTATTAGCTCCTTGGGGACAGGAGCCATTTCTCATTCACTCTTTTATGCCTTAGCACCCGCTAAAGTGCCTTAACATAGTAGATGCTCTATAAAAATTTGTTAAATGCATAGATAAGCATGTGTTCAGGGAATGAAAATTAATTCTAACTTTAAGCTAAGGTTAACACAATTAGAAAGATCAACCTACTAGAACAAAAATCATCTAATACATTCCAGGAGTCAAAAGGAAATAATTTTTGGATTATCCGCTGATTGGTATTACCCACATTTCTGCTTCCCTCCATTGGTGCAGGTAATTGAGTTGACTGTATTATCTTCAACAGCTGCTATAACTTATATAATCCTTTCCCTAAGCCCTCTCCCCCAAATCCCTCATTTACACATCCTAAGCATTAATCATGATTAAATTCAAAACTTAAAGAAACACTTAGATCATAAGTGATTCCAAAGAAATTCCAATTCTCCCTTAGGCCATGAGCACTATGGCATCTGTGGTGCTGTGTAACCAGCGAAATTTGTGATGTGCGAAAGGAGGAGAAAAAGATGGAAAACATGATGTGCTTCAATAACAGTTCTCTTTATCTTCTTTTTTTATTTGTAAAAGGGTCTTAGTAATACTCAAACATCTACCTATCCATGAAATAATCACATGGAGAGAGCTCTCCCTTTTATTTACTTGTTGGAAAGAGAGATTGCCTGTATAAATGTGTCAGTTCCTTATGAATTCTGGATATCAGAGTTTTATCAGACTTATTTACCACAAAGATTTTTCTCTAATCTCTCTTAAGCTTTTGGTTTTTTTGGATATTACTTTTTATTAGGAAACACTTATTTTTGTAAATCACATCCACTTGTTTTGTCTCCAATCATTTCTTGTAATTGTTTGATAATAATTTTCTCTCTTTGCAGTTAAGAAAAATATTTCTCCAGGAAAAATTCTTCCAACATATCATAAATTAAAATTTAGATAATTGATGAAGCAGTCAACAACCATTTATTATGTCCTTACTATGTCCTAGGCACTATGCTATGTCCCCTGGATATAAAGAAAAGGAAAAAATAAGCTCCTGCTTTTAAGTAGCTCACATGCTAACTCATCCAATTAAAATAACTTTAAAGTGTTTATATAATGATGCAGCATCCCCTTAGCAATAACCCCCTCATAGGTACTAAAACTGACAGATTCAGTCCCACAGAATGTTTCTGCTAGCTTGGATTCTTGGGGACAAGTTCCAGCAGAATTGCAGTTTAACTGAGCTATCTTCTCCCAGCCCTCATGCACAGTTTTGCAAATATTGTCCTCAGATGCATAGGATCCTTTGGAGATATTCACTCACAAAACCATAACTCATAATGAATATTATTGAGTTTCCCTTTAAGTCAGCCAGAAAATGTCAACAACAATAATATTGATGATGATGATGATGTCAGTGCTTTAAGATTTGAACGGAGTTTTGCAAATATTATCCCATTTTATCTTCAGAACAACCATGAGAGACAGGTGCTATTATTACCTTCAGTTTACACCCGAGTAAACTGAGGTGGGCAGAGGCTAAATGGTTTGCCTAGGGTCACTCAGTCAGTTAGTATCTGAGGCTGGATTTCAACTAACGTCTTTGTGACTCCAGATCTAGTTCTCAACTCCTTGTGTCACATAGCCACTTCAATGAGCTCATAGCACAGACATTTAATGAGATATCAATAGCTACAAAACAGTCTCTCTACAAACGGTGATATGTTCTCATACAAATAAGCACTTGGACTAAAATGACAGTGAGGTAAACATGTAGGGTACATTCATGACCAAGGCTATTCACATTTCTGGTACTAAAGGGCATCAGTGCCATTTACCTGCTTGTTGAGCCCTCTCCTCAGTTCAACTCTAAATAGAGCCAGTTCTGTCTTTTATCCATGTTTAGCTCTCTTCTCTGCTGCCAGGGCTCATCCTCCTTGAATCTGATTCCAGACTGAAGTGATTACCTCTGTGCCCTTAACTATCTAGAGAGTGTGTGTTTTCTTTTCTTTTTTTTTTTCAGCCAAAGAAAAGCAAAGTTTATTAAAAGTTCGCTTGTAGTGGACACGGAGCAAGTCTTTCTGGAAAATTCTATGGCACTCACACATGGAGGCAAGATGGGATCTTACATACAGAAAGGTAGAGAGTGTGTGTTTTCACTGATATCTTCACACAATTGACAAGAAGTGTTTGTGAAAAATTATATTCCTTTGAGATAAGAGGAAGAATCATGAGTCAGAAAGAAGCTAATGAGCTTGTTTAGATATAAATTCATTATTCAACTTTCCTTCACATCAAGCCCTAGAGCAGGGATTCTGAACCTTTTTTTTTAAATGTCACGGACCCCCCTCTGGCAATCTGGTGAATTCTATGGCGCACTTCTCAGAATAAAGTTTTTAACTAATTGAAGGAAATGCTAAACTTCAATTTGAGCTTAGTGAAAATAAAGATGCAACCTTTTCTTCCCTAACCAAGTTCACTGACTCTCTAAAATCTATCCACAGACCCCTTAGGCACCTCTGGACCCCGGTTTAAGAACCTCTTCTCAGAACAAATAGCCTATAAGAGCCTAAACATTCACTTCAAGTATACACAGCATTTAGTTGACCAAAGTCAGCCTGGGGCTATTAAGCACTTTCCTAGTCATTTTAAAGGTTCAAGATAATCATTTTCTAGGCTGTTCATCATAGCTCAACCTTCCTAGGAGTTGGGAACAAAAGTACTCTTTGGGAAATCATCAGATCCAACTGTCAGAGATGGATGAGAGTTTAGCAATCATCTTTTCACACTCCCTTACTTCACAGATGAAGTTACTGAGGATTGGTGAAGGCAAAGGGCAACCGGGGAAGAGCACTGGACTTGAAGTCATAAGGTACGGTTTTTAGTTCTAGTTTTGCCATAGACTCATATGTTTCCTGCAAGTTACTTGGTTGGGCTTCAGTTGGCTTCTGGAGGCCCTTCCCACTTAAATCTATGATTCAGTGACTAAGTAGAATTTTCTATCTCAGCTTCCCCTTCTGATTGATTGATGATATGCTGCCCAGAACCACCCTATAATGAATTAAGTAGGCCATCCATGCTCATTTCTCACCCAGCTTCTTCCACTATTCTCAGGGTTTCTCCAACTTTCTATCCTTTCCTTCCCCACTCTCAGCTCCTTTTTATGTGTTGTTTTCCCCCATTAATAGGTAAGCTCTTTAAAGGTGGAAACTGTCATTTTCTCTTGTATTGTATTCCCAGTGCTTAACACAGATCCTAGAACATAGCAACACTTAAATCCTTTCTGAATGATACAACCAAAGTCACACAGTTATTGAATGGAAGACCTAGGATTAAGGCACAGATCTCCTCTTCCCACTCCAATACTACTTTGTCTGAACAATGCAGCCTCTCACTGGCCATGCCTCTACAAGTCTGTATTCCAATCAGATGTTTTCAAAATGCTCTACTTCTGCTCTTTTTGTACAGGTCTTCTCATTGTTTTCCATTATTGGGATTAGAATCACTTTAGCATTTTTCACAGTTCTTAATAATGGGGCTGTGCTTTCAGTTAGGGGTTCATCAACACATCTTCAGACTGCCATCTTTTACTACACCACAATTAAACCTTACCCAAAGCATACAGCTGGGATTTGTGCATCTAACGAGCATCAGCGTTAACCTCAACCTCATTATCATAGATTTTTTTTATATTCCACATTAATTTATCTACATTATCCCCACAAGATTAAAGAGTAATGTGCATTTGCAAATATTTATAGATTATTTCTAATGCACATGCATTCCATCTTTTTCAACATGAATAGAAGCTCATTAAATGTTTTGGAAATTGGCAATAACCGTCTCAACCGCTCTTTAGTAATAGCCCAAGCTTGTAGCTTTGGAGGAATTTAGTAAGACATGATTGCTTCAGTGGGTACTTAATAGGGATCATTTTGGGGGGGGTCAAAATTAGGGTGCAGATCTCCCATAAGAGTATACAATATAACAATATACTCAGATAAGTACATTTTTCCCAATCAATTTGATATTTTCTCATAAAATTATTAGTTATAATGATAGATGATATAAATCCCTTAACAGATTTTTGTTTTGTATCCTCAGAATCTAGTCCAGTGATTTTTACACATTCAAATAATTTTTCAAAATAGGCATTCCCTCTAACGATATATAGTCCAATTCATTTATTCATGACCCTTACATGAAATAATTGTTTGTATCTTCTTATATGTTCACCATTGGGAACCATCCCACACATTGGAGGCCTTCCTAACTTTCTCTTGACATTGCAAGGATTATGGCTTTCTCATCATGTGACCAATCCATCTTTTTCATTTAAATATCACTTTTATAACATCCTTTAATTGTAAGCTTTTGTTTGTCATGTGTTGTAATCTGCTTACACTTAATACTTATCTCTCAGTTTCCTTTTGGGTAATAGTAAATTCTAATTCTTCAAACACCATAGTATCTCTGACTTAAAGCTACACAACACTGGGAAGACACTGATTAACAAAAATGATAGTGAGCCAAGATGGGGGTTAAGGCAGGGACTTGACTGAGCTCTCTCAAAGTTCCTTCCAAACAACATTAAAGTTATGCCTCAAAATGAATTCTGGAGTGACAGAACCAAGAAAGGGATGGGGTGAAGCAGTTTTCCAACCTAGACAATTTAGAAGGTTGGCAAGAAAGATCTGTCTCACTGGAGTGAGAGTGAAGCTTAGTCCTGTGCAGGTCACATCCCAATAAAACAGCAGCAGGCCTTGAGGGCAGCTGAATCAGTAGTGACTTCAGCTTCTGGAGCTCTCAGCTACTCAAATTGTAGGAGGGAGTTGGAAAACTGGTCAAAAGTTGATACAGGAGATCTTTTGCTGGAACCGGGTACAAAATTCTATTGCTTTGCCCATACTTGATTATGGGTCACAATTCCATGGCAAGAAGGAGAACTAGCAGGATCAGGGACCCTGGTCACAGTTCCAGGGTAGAAAAAAGTACTTGTGGTCATTCATAGGTCAGAGCAGAGGCCAGGAGGGCATTGATAATACTTCTCTTTAGATCATGCCACCTTGGAACAACTGAAACTTAACAGACCCCCAGGACTAACTCTGAATGAGCAGCAGATTGAAAAACCTGAAGTTTAGGAAAGTGTCCCCTCCATCCTGGAAGCAGAGTCCATCTTTGACATAAAGTTAAAAGTCAAGAACAAGGCTGGAAAATGAGCAAACATCAAAAAAAAAAGAAGAAAGAAACTGGTCATAAAAAAGTTACTATGGTAAATGGGAAAATGAAAATCCAGACTAAGAAGAAGACAAAGAGATCAAAGCAGCTACATACAAAGCCTCAAAGAAAAAAAAATGTGAATTGGTTCCAGGTTCTGGAAGATCTCAAAAACGATTTTAAAAATCAAACAAGAGAGCAGAAGAAAAGTGAGGAAAAGAAATAAAAATGATGCACAGAAGAGTCAATAGCTTAGTGAAGGAGGAACAACAAAATACTGGAAAAAATAACAACTTAAACAATAGAATAGGCCAAATTGTAAAAGAAATACAAAAATCCACTGAAGGGAAAAATACCTCAAAAAGCAGAATTGACCAAATTGAAAAAGAGGTATGAAAGCTACTGGAGAAAATAATCTTTAACAATTATAACTGGGTAAATGAAAGCTAATGACTACATGAGACATCAAGAAACAATACAACAAAATCAAAAGAATGAAAAAAAAATAGAAAATGTGAAATATCTTATTGGAAAGACAGCTTGTTTGGAGAACAGATCAAGGGAAGATAATTTAAGAAATACTGGAATACCTGAAAACCATGATAAAGAAATCCTAGACATACTATTCAAGAAATTGTTAAGGAAAATTGCCTTGATATCCTAGAACCAGAAGGTAAAGTAGAAATTGAAAGAATCCACCAATCATCTCCTGAGAGAGATCTCAAAATGAAAACTTCCAGGAATATTATAGCCAAATTCCAAAGCTCCCAGGTCAAGGAGAAAATATTGCGAGCATTGCTAGTATGGGAGCCATATTTAGGATAACACAAGATTTTAGCAGGTTCTACATTAAAGGACTGGAGGGCTTGGAATATGATATTCTGGAGCAAAAGAGCTAGAATTACAACCAAGAACACCTACTCAGCAAAATTGAGCATAATCTTTCATATAAAAAAATGGTTATTTAATGAAATTGAGAACTTTCAAGTATTTTTGATTTAAAAAAAAAACCAGAGCTGAATACAACATTTGACTTTCAAACTCAAGACTTGAGAAAAGGACAAAAAGGGAAACAAGAAAGAAAAATCATAAGGGATTCAATAAGGTTAAACTGTTGATGTCCTACATGGGAAGAGGATATTTTTAATTCCTGATAACTTTTTTTTCTTTATTAGGGTAGTTAGGAATATACATAGACAGACAGCACAAGTGTAAATTAACTATGATGGGATGATAGCCAAAAAAATAAAATTAAGGGGTGAGAAAGAAGGATGCACTAGAAGAAGAGGGAAAGGAGAGATAGACTGGGTTAAATTATCTCACATAAAAGAAATGTGAAAGAGCTTGTACACTGGAGGTGAATAACATAGTCCTATTTTTTAAGTGAGCAAGATAAAATAATATACAATCAGTTTTTTCTTCCTTACATAGTCTCACAACAGCACCATGAGATAGACCAGTATCAATTTATCCATATTAGATGGGAAGAAAATCACTGAGTTACTAAAATGATTTCCCAGAGTTACTCTGTAAATCAAGATTAAAGGTAGAAATCACTATGAGTTCCCAATCCAAATCTAATAGAAGGTCACAGAACCCTGGAGAGATGAGATGCCTGGGAGTTCTGTGAGAACTCCCTTAGATGAGATCATAGCATCACAGTACCACAAATCTTGAGTAGGAAGAGACCTCAGAGGGCATGTAATCCAACCTCTCATTTTATAGTTGAGGGAACCAAGTTTGAGGGAAGATAAGTGAAATGCTCAGGGTCACACAGCTAAGTGCCAGAAGCAGGATATAAAAACCAGGACTAATAATTCCTGAGTCAGAGATTTCTTTCCAGGGAAACTCTTTTCAACTCTTAGTACCACAAAAAGTTGGATAATGTGCCTTTATCCTCTTCTGTATTTAGAAAGGAACATATAGACTACACCAAGCAGACAAAATGTCTTCTTTATTTTGGCAAATTGAGCTATACTGCTATTCTTTAAAGTGACTTTGTAGTGGACAGCCAGAGGATGATGATAGCAGAGGAGGTACTCAGCAGGGGGAACAGGCAAGGGAAAGAGGAGGCAGAGATCTGGCCAGCGAGCTGCTTCACTTTGTAGACTAGAAAACCACTGCCCTTGAAACTGATGCTCACAGGGAAAGATTACTTACACCATTTCCTTTAGCTGTAGGACTAGAAGGCATTTCCAGGAATCTGTGTGTATTCATAAAGGGTGACCACTACTAGGACCCAGCAATAGCTAGAAGTCACAAAATGAAAGTGAAATTTATTTTTTAATAATAATAATGAAAGTAATGATAGTAGCATGTATAAAGCATGTTCAGGTTTACAAAGTGCTAGGACAGCTAGATGGCACAGTGAATAGAGCACCAGACTTCAAGTTAGGAAGACCCCTCTTCCTGAGTTCAAATCTGACCTCAGACATTTACTAGCTGTGTGACCTTAGGCAAGTAAGTTCCTTAACCTAGTCTGCCTCAGTTTTCTCATCTGTAAAATGAACTGTAAAAGGAAATGACAAACCACTCTACTACCTTCGCCAAGAAAACCCCAAATGGGGTCATGAAGAGTTAAACATAACTGAATAACGATTACATATATTATCTCTTTAAATTCTTACAACAGTCCTTAGGTCCTATTATTATCACCCCCATTTTACAGATAAGAAAAGCGAGTCCAAAAGAAGTTAAATGATATTCCTAGGGTCACAGAGCTACTAAGCATTTGAGATAAGATTTAAACTCATCTTTCAGACTCCTAAGTCCAGCATTCTGTCCATTATACCAACTAGAAAGAACATTTCTCTTCTTCTTCTTTGGCTATTTCATTTTTATTTCAGACTACCAAACATGTATTAAACACCTACAATGTACAAGATATCAACAGACCCCAAAGATACATAGAAATAAGATAGTTCCTGCCCTCAAGGACTTTACATTCTACTACTTGCAGACCTCTATTTAAGAGTTCTGCAGTGTTTATCCACAGAAAAAGGAGGAAAAAAGGCAGCGTGCAATAAAGACATCATAGAGTAGTAGAAAGAACACCGTACTGAGAGCCCAGAAGCCTGGGTTATAGTGACGACTTATTATATTATCATCACATTGAACAAGTCATTCACTTTATTTTTTTTTTTTTTAAAGCTTAAACAAAACCATTTACTTTATTTTTTTTAATTTTAATTTT
>CM053588.1:214583858-214625939 GCA_028646515.1 Pseudochirops corinnae | reverse complement strand
AACCTGGTCAAAATGTATTATTCTTGTGATAAGTTGCTGTAGTCTTTTTGCTAATATTTTATTTAAAATTTTTGCATCTATATTCATGAGGGAGATTGGTCTATAATTTTCTTTTTCTGTTTTGTCTCTCCCTGCTTTAGGTATCAGTACCATATCTGTGTCATAAAAAGAATTTGGTAGGATTCCTTCCTCACCAATTGTCATTCACTTTATTAAAAACTATTAAGTATTTTTGTGCTGAGGGAAAATACTACAGACTATGCCCCCAGGCAAGGTGGTCAAAGCTAACCTTCAAGTAGGGATGGGAATTGAGGGTTTTTAGCTTACTGAATGGAAGCTGTAAGAGCCCTGTAGATTCGGTACTCTTGAGTTTTCTCATCTGTATAATGTTAGGATTGGATTATCCAGTCTATGAGGTTCCCTCTCACTTTAAAATTTTATGTCATTCCTGCATTCAGCAAACTTTTAAAACTTTGTTCTAACTCTTCCCACTCAAAAATGTGTATTTCAGAAGATAAGGGCTAAATGTAATATGATGATATGCTATTCAGGTAAAATGTTTTAACTTGGAAGTAAGATATCAGCAGTGAAACATGTTTATGCTTTCTCCACTCTGCCATGAAAAGACCAAAAATGTTCCTGTTCTGAAATAGAGAATTATGATTTTAGCTAGGGGCAGAACTCTAAATGCCCCAAGTATACCACTTTCCACAATTCCTTTATTCTAAATATACTATGCCCAATATTTGTTAGACGCTAGGACAATTCAATTCAATTTAAAAGAACTGTTTCAGGTACTGAGGATACTCAAAGACAAATGTCCTCAGTTTCCTCATCTGTAAAACAGGGATAATAACACTCATCGCCCAGGGTTGTTGTGAGGGTCAAGTGAAATAATAATCAGCAAACACTTAACAAAGTGCCTGGCCCATATAAATGTTAGTTATTGTTATTGTTGTTGTAAGAAAATACCAGCCCATGTGTGGAGCAGTGAATAGAGCATTGAGGTTGGAGTTACAAAGATTTGAGTTCAAGTCCAAACTCAGACACTTACTAGCTGTGTGACCCTAGGTAAGTCACTTAAACTGCCTGCCTCACTTATAAAATGGGAATGATAACTGCAGCTAGCTCTCAGGGCTGTTGTGAGAATCTAATGAGATAATAATTGTAGTGCTCTTGGCGCGGTGCCTCACACATAGCAAGTGCTATGAAAATGTTAGCCATTATTATTCTACTTAGGGGAAGGGAAGAAAAGAATAGAATATATATACACAAATACATGATTATAAGATTAAATTATAAGATAATTAAGGAGAGGACACCAATAACTAAGATGATTAGTAAAAGATTAATAGAGGAAGTCATATCTCAGTTTCCTCATCTGTAAAATGGGTCTGCTCTCTGTAAGATACCTTCACCTTTGAATCTCTAATCCTATGATCTTTTGTGATCTGCTTTAAAAAATTGTTTGTGAAAGTCTTTATGTTCCTTTCTCATATTTTCACCAAGAGTAACTTTCAACGTATCGATGGAGCGTTCTCATAAAGATTTTCTAAATATGAGTTGGAATAAATGTTACTCTGGGAAATTAATATATGTAAGTCACACAATTCTATTGTTTTCCATTAGAATATTAATGATGGGGGGGGGCTAGATGGCACAGTGAATAGAGCACAGGCCCTGGAGTCAGGAGGACTTGAGTTCAAATCTGGCCTCAGACACTTAACACAAAACTAGCCGTGTGACTTTGGGCAAGTCACTTAACCCAAATTGCCCTACCTTGCCCCTCCAAAAAAAAAAAATTGAAAAAAAAAGAATATTAATGATGATTCATTTATTAGATTAGTTGGAAGATAGACACATCCAATATTTTTCCTCCCAGTCCTACTTATTGTTCTAGCTTTTTCGGGGCCTAGAACACCTCTGGCTCCCCATCTACACCTACATATCTATTAAATTCCTATACATTCTCTATAGTCTTAATTTACTTGTTAAAAACAAAACAAAACAAAAACAAAACTCTAAAAAAGCCAAAATTTAAAAATAGTCAGCAGTTCCCCATTGTCTCTAAGATAAAAAAAGAAGCTCCTTGGCCTGGTCCTCTATGGTCTGGGCTATACTCACCTTTGCAGTGTTTTTTCCGATGTTTCCGTCAATTAACAGTCCCAGTTGCTCACTGACCAGGCCTTTCCTGTTTGTACATAATCTAACCCCCAATGCCTGAACGTATCATCTCCTCATTTCCGCTTCTCAGACTCCACGTCTTCCTTCATGGGTCATTGCCCTGATGCCTTGTTCCTCTTTGAAAACGAAGGACTAACACAACAAACAACAACCAGAGGTACGACAGTTCTTGTAAGACCTTCTCTGACTTCCCCTAGTTCCTAACGTTTTCTTCTTTTTCAGTGTTCCTTGTGTTATACTCGTTGGTGTATATATATGTTGCTGTAGAACGTAAGCTTCTTGAGGGCAGGAGTTGTTTCGTTTTTGTTTTTGTCTGCCCAGAACCTTGCCCACAGCTTGGCAGAGATGTGCTACATAAATGTTTTTAAGTGAAACAGAACACAGGTCAGGTAAGTATCCTTTAAGAAGTGAGTGTATAAGGAGAAAGGTAAGAAGTTTGGCGTTATAGGATGTGGGTATAGACAGCATCAGGTACCCGTCACTCCACAAGGGCAGACCCTGTTAAGGTAGGGGGCTGGAATCAGCACAAGGTCACTATGACCAGCCCTAGGGAGAATGCTTTGTCCAAGTGGCCTAGAGATAGGACAGAGGCTAATCCTTTTCACTTCCCCAATTCATTTCTACTCCTCTACTCTTCTTTTAGTTTCCCCACTGGTTTCCTGACATTTCCCTTTCTTTCCTCTGTCTTTCCACATCTACAAGAGAAAAAAATGAGCATATAGTCACTCTGGAAGAATTTCTGCAGTCAGTGGACAAAAATTACTGTTAAAAAAGATAAGACCATCTAATCAAGCTATCTAGAGATATCAGAGTTCATTCAAAAGGTGTAGTTTCAAAAATGTAAACCAAACAAAAAAATTTACCCAATTAAAAAGATAGAGGCAATTACAAAAGATAAGACAAGTTATTTTAATTACGTGAAACTTAATAGTATCTGCACAAACAAAAATAAGACATCAAGGTAGAAGGAGAGTGACCTAAAGTGTAAAAAAAAAATTGTAACTAAATTTAAATTTAATCTAAATTTTGTGGATAAGGGTTTGGTATGTAATATATATGAAGAACTAATAGAAATATATAACAGAAGTCATTCGCCTATAGATAAGTGATCCATGGATCTGAACAGTTTTCAAAAGAAAAATTACAAACTTATTAAAAACTGTATGAAAGAATAGTCCAAATCACTAATTTTGAAAAAAATGAAAATCAAAACAACTCTGACATTTTACCTTATAACCAGCAAATTGGTAAATATTTTTAAAAACGGGAATAGTCAATGATGGAGGGGTTATGGAAAGACAACGCATTTTTGGTAAAGCTGTGAATTTGTATGACATTTTGGAAAACAATTTATATTATGCAATTAAAGTGACTAAATATCCATATTCTTTGATGTAGAGATTCTACTACTAGGTATGTACTCTAAGGAGATCAATGATTAGAAAGAAAGACCTCATTTACACTAAAATATAGTTAATTTCTGATTAGTTTGAATCATGTAAAATAGTCATTATTTGAATTCACACTGCATATTTCCATTGGGAAGGAATCAATTGCCATAGTTCACATAATTATAACTTCCAAAAGTATGAATTTAACTACATACAATCACTTTAAAAGATCCATTATTTCCACTAACAATTATCAAAAAAGCATTTTTATTTTTTGGTGGTGACAAAGCACTAGAAACAAAATAGATTTCCATCAACATAGATTAACATAAAAAGATTTAAGTGAACTGATGCAAAATAAAGTAAGCAGAGTCAGGAAAATATATAATAATAACTACAACAATGTAAATTAAAAGACTAACAACCACATAAAAAATGAATACTGCCAAATTATACTGGATAACATGGCCCCAAAGAAGAGAAATAAGGAAGATACCTACTCCTTTGCAGAAGTTCAGGGTTCATGGATATGGAACATTGCATGTATTATTTGATTTTTTTAAACACATACTTATGTATGTATGTATATATACATGTATGTGTTTATATATTTATACATATATATGTACCTATATATACACATATATATTATTGGTTTTTCTGATTTTTTTCTCATTTTCTTTAAAAAAAATTGTTATAATAGGTAGCTCTTTGGGAGGGAGAAGCATAAAGGGGGAGATTTAGATGATATAAAAAGACAAGCTTTCAATATAATTTTTTTTTAATTTACCCAGTGAGATAAGAACCCCAAACAGGAAGACATGAGGGTTTGTGAAATGATGAAGTCCCAAAAATTATTACTAAAATGTTAACAATTAGAAAAAGAGAAAGGTAAGGTTGGGGGTAATTTCTAGCTGGAACCCAAGTGTCCCCTAAATGGGCCCAAAAATCCCCCAGTGCACCAGAGACTTGGAGAGACATGCTCCCTGCTCCTCATATTACCTTCTTCCTCCATCATTTCTCTTGCTCTCCTTCTCTGCTTCTACCTCTCTTTTTTCTCTTTGCTCTTTCATAAGAAAGTAATGGGAGAGTAATCAGATTTGAGTTCAAGTTAGGCTTTCCAGAATTGGGACTAAACCTATATTTCCAAACTTATATTTCTTGTGACCCTCCTAGATCAGTTCTATACGCCAGTTAAACAAGCCTATTCACTGTCTCTCCAATGTACCATGGTCATTCTTACCTCCATGATTTGCTCATTCCTAAGAGCTGGTTTATTCTATGGAGCTTCCTTATTTTAGAATAAAGAAACTCATGCCTAGATATCTGTTAAATGACTTGCCCAAAGAACTAGTGGCAGAATCAAAAGTAAGACCCAGAACTCCCAACTCCTAATCTAAGGCTCTTTCCGTTATGGCCACCCCCGCCTAGAATACCCTTTCCTCCCTGCCTATCTACATCTCATCCTGTTTAAGATTCATCTCGAGTCCTCCTTCTTCAATGAATCCTTCCCAGATCTTTGTAGCCCATAGTGATTTTTCTCTTCTCCAAACTCCTATAGTATTTTCTGTCTGCTCTACTCATCTGGTACTTAGTCACACTCTCCTCAATGGTGTGATTTGCTTTTTCTTCCCAGAGTAACTGTAAACTCCTTGGGTGCTGACGCTCTGTCCAACAGAGGCATACACAGTAGAGAATAAACATTCAATAAATATTCATCAAATGAATGAATGTATGAGTGCCTGTACTGCTTGTGCCTTTGACCATCTCTGCTAGGACTTCAGCCAATAACCATGAAGGTCTCTCCCTCCTCCTTTCAGAATTCACCAAAAGGAAACATCTTTTGTCCCTCCCACTCTCTACCTCTCCTGAATTTTCAGAAGAAAGTCAGAAATATTAGTTATGTCCCTTTACCTTAACATCACTAATTTTAAAAAGCATGGATCTAAGGTCCCTGACATTCATGAGTCTCATTGAAAGGAGACTTCTGGAAACCTTTTTAGGAGGCAGCTTTGGACAACTTCTCCCCTTGAAATTTCCACCAGGTTGAAGGAGAAGAAGAAAGACCTTGTAGCTGATAGTACTTGGAGCTGCCCTTCCACCCCATCAGTGCTGGCCCTGGAAACATATCAGTGAATATGCCACATAGATGGCAGCATAATGCTTAGAGAGAAAGCTGTTTTTCAGCAGAGACTTCAGCAGCTCCACAGCACCTTTTTCATATTCAGCAGCGTAACTAGGACAACACAAGGGCTTTATAATGTCAGAAGATGATAATATCAGCACTATGGTCAATACTACAAACAGTATTTCTGTGCAATGGCCTCTGACTTTGATGCCACTTAAATCTGCCTTTAAACAGTTTCACCTGGTATGTCTCCTTAGTTTATTATGTGGAGGATAAATGAGAAAGGGTGGGGGAGCAGGGAATGTGGGGGAGAGAGGGTGGAAATGAAGCTTTAACAATTCCTTCTTCTTTCAACACTTTTATAATAGGGGGTAATTCATCATTCATATGTGATCTTAGATTTGGAATGCCTTGAAGAAAGTGTAAATGAAGTAGGGTAACATTTTTGAGCCGTAGAAAGGGCCTTGGGTTCAGAGTTATACAATAGATAAGAAACCCCCTTTGCTACTTCCTGAGTGAACTTGGGCAAGCTGCTCGGGAAATCTCCCTAAGCCTCAGTTTCCTTATCTGCAACTTCCTGCAATCTCCTTGGCATGGCCCCCTTCTCTGACCCTCTCCACCCCACCAAAAATTTGGACTCTGCCCCACACTCTTTCCTTTGCCATAGTTGTGCCTTTTGCTTATCTTGCTGGAAACCACATTCTTCCTGCTTTTTCCCCACCATGCCTGGAATTGTTTTGTTCCCTTTTATATGTTTCCTCGGCACTTGGTATATTCATTACACATATTATATTGATTAATATAAAATCACAATTCCATTTGCAGTAAGTATAGTTCTATCTCTATTATCTCTCTGTCATCTATCTATCCATCTATCTATCTATCTATCCATCTTAGACTAAATCACCTGAAATATCTCCTCCACATTATACCCTTCTCTTGTTTTTGTCATTGTTTGCTTTACTTTTTTTTTATAGCAAAACTCTGTCATTCTGCTCCCACTTGAACGTTCTTAAAAAATAATTTTTGTCCAAATTAATTTTTCAGGTTTTTTAGCATCAACAGTTTCTTAAATTAAGGAAAATTGCTTCCATTTCTCTGACCCACTTTAACTGTTAAGGAATTCTTAGCAGCTTTGGTAATAATGTATGAATGACTTCATTTTTCAGATCTAGCACCAATTCTTAGATAGGAAAATGGCTCTTCTTTAATTGGATTTGGGGTTGTCATCCTTTGAATGAATTTCCTTCCCAGACCTACCCCTCTTTATAACTGGATCCTCTAGGGATTATAGCAAGGGAGAGTATGCCATACTCTCCTTCAGGAACTAAGGCCTTTTCTAAGTGAAATTCTCTGAACAGTCTCTTATAGGTTTCATAATTCAGAGAGAAATCAATGAGTTGTTTGTTTGTTTTTGTTTGTTTTTAATGTGCTAAAGGATTAGTGACTTGTGGCTCTCTACATTGTTCTTACCACCAGTACTTCCTCAGTCCTCTGTAATCCCCAGAGGCCCAGAGAAGTTGGAACCCACACTAAGGAGAGAGAAGACACCCAAGAACGGTGGCACTGCTTCCCAGGTACCTACTCTACCATGGATCCAGAAAGGAAGGGGAATCAACTTCTGCCCCTCTCAAGACTTGGAACTGGAAGCATTCTCACCATGTGGCCCATGTGGTTGCCATTGCCATCTGAGAAAGTGGAGTAGCTGGTTCCACCTGCTATTACCATGCATAGAATTCTCTTTCCGTTTCCATCTGAGGAATCAGTATAGCTCAGTCCCCCATCACCACCTCAGGCCCAGGTAGACAGGGTGGCTCACCCGGAGAAAGGAAGAGGGGTATCATCAAATACTACTTTTGTTTAATCTTAACCTTCTTTAGTTTGGGTGTTCTATAAAATGGAGTTACATTAAATGACCTTTAAGTTTCCTTCCAGCCCTAGAATTCATGATCTTTATCCTCTTCCATCACTTCTATACCCTGCTTCTATTATTCAGCAAACTCTGTGCCTTTGCCCTATTTGTACATATTCCTTCTGGATTGTTGTTGCTGTCATCTATTAATCTGCAGGTCACTCTCTTTTCTAAAGTTTAGTACATAGCCCAGTCTTATTCTCCCTACTACCTGCTACCTTCATACTTTGGGACTAACACATTGGCTTGAGTTCATTGATCTTCGCTCACATTACCTACAGCTTCAACCCACTTCAGCCATGCATAGAAATGGTCATCATATCTTAAATTCTACCATTGGTCTTAATGATTCTGAGCTCTGAAATTTCTGTCTCTTCTCATAGACTCCTGTCCTTCCATCTTCCTCTTCCATGTTTTCCCAGACTTATTCATCATTACCTAAACCTCCAATCCTTTCGTCCCTCCCTTTTCTCAAAGTTTAGCACCTCCACTCTCACTTTGCTTTCTTCTTTTCCCAATATTGACCCTATGGTTAAACAATTCAACCGAGTACTGTACTATACCTTGTCTTTCTCCACTTTGTGCCCTGTCAATCCTCAATCATGGATCTCCTTTATTCACTTTCTCTGATCATACTCACAAACTGCTGACCAACCCTGGAAAAAGTCACATCACCAATAGGAGTCCACTACAAATTCATGTTTTCTAATCACAACTGGACCCTCACTGATACACTGCAATCCCTTTACTGTTCTCTGTTTGACTCTCTTTTCCTCCCTACATTACTCATCGCAAACCTTTCCCCTTTCCAATTCCCAGTGCCCCCATTGTCTTATCTCTTAGGCAATGACCTTACCTTCCACTTCATTGAAGAAAAAAGAGGTGTCATACTACCTCATCTCCATTTCTGATAGACTAGCAGCCCTTAAGAGAAGGGAACATTTCCTCTTTGTCTTCCTATCCTGACAAATAGTGCTTAATAAATGCTTGTTGAATTGAATTAGATCTCTCTTGCTCACATGTGTAAATCTTTGCCTTTCCTTTCCTCCTTTGTTCCAGTCTCTGAGGAGGAGGTGACCTATCTCCTCAACAATGCTGACCCTTCAGTTTGTGCCCTTAATCTCATCTCATTCTGATTCTCCTGAGAGTTTGTACCATTGATCACTACCTACATACTTCCCTAATGCCTACAAAGATGTTCATTCTTGACCTGATCTTACAGTCTCCTGAAGTTATCCTGAAGAGGGTAAAAAAAGCTGGGTGTTTGAGGGACCCTAGTGAATCCCTTCTGGGTTGTAGTCTGGAAAGAATTTTGCAGGACTCAAGCAATCTTGTAAGTCAATATTGTAAAAGTTTATTGTTATGCTTAACAGTGGGCAGGGGGTGTTAGGGAGCCTGCAAACCTGCAGGAGTCAGAGGTACAGATTATAAAGTAATAAAATCATAAATCAGGTATCAACTATGCTAACTAGGTGAGTAAGGGTGAGATTAGGGAGGAGGTAAGGAGTGGTCAGTGCTTAAAGGGACATGCACTTTTCATATCTACTATGCAGGAGTATTACCCATAATTCACTGGGAAAAAGCCCAAGGCGGGGCTGCATGGAGGTGTGGTTTTAGGCTTGAAATGTCACTGGGTCACCTTACAGTCAGAGATGACTGAGAGGTGTCCAGTCTGTTACTCATCAATGTCCTATTTGACAAGATGGATGTTGGGAGGCTAGATTAATTGGGGATTCAGGATGTGTCTAATTGGAGAGGAGTTAGCTTACTGATAGTGCATTGAAGGATTCATAGCTGCAGCTGGCCATTAGAACAAGAGAGCTATCCATTTCTCTAAGCTAAAGTGATTGTTTAGATGATTTAGTGAAGGATTCATAGGTATAGCTTGTTATTGTACCAAGCAGGGATAAAGCAGTTCATGAATTGTAGGTAGGCAGAGTGTTGGTCTAGGAAAGAGGCAGAGTTAATGCTTTTAGGCTGGGGGAAGTGTGATTTTACAACTTGATTACACAAACTGATATTACAAACATATGTACCCAAACACAAATGTGATTTTACAAATTGAAGCTACAACTGGATGTTACAAACATAGGCACCCTTACACCCCATCAGTCCTATATCTTTCTTTTTCACTTCCAAATTCCTAGGAAGGCAGTGTGGTGCAATGGGAAGAGCACTGTCTCTAGAGTCAAAAGACCTAGGTTTAAATCCTGCCTCTGACACTTAATACTTGTAGAATTTCAGACAAGTGACTTTACCTCTCTGGACTTCAGTTTCCTCATCTATAAAATGATCAGTTTGAACTAGATTGCTTCTGAGGTCCTTTCAAACCCCAAGTCTCTAATCCTATGAAGAACTGAATTAACTGTCCTTAATACCTCCACTTCCCACCCATCTCTGGGTCTCTTACAATCTGCCTTCTGAACTGCTCCAGTCTCCCCATTCTGGGGGCTATGAGCTATAATACTAGTTTACATTTATAAATGTATTTACATAGTGCTTCAAGGTTTGCAAAGCACTTTACAAATACCTCATAACATTTTATCCTCATAACAACCCTGTAAGCTAAATGCTAACATTATCCTTATTTTAAAGATAAAGAAACTGAGGCAAACAGATGTTAGGTGACTACCCCAAGGTCACACAACTAGTAAGAAGGGAGGCAGGTTTTGAACTCAGGTGTCCCCGACTCCAGGTCCAGCTCTCTCTTCATCTACCATAAAAGAACCAAAGAAATTGGTTTTATTTATTGTATATATTAAGTCACACAAGGTAAGCCCCAGGTCTAACTTGAGGCAAGTAGAAGGAATCAGTGAGGAAGGAGAGGGGTGATCAAAGAAGTTACCCTAATATTAATGACAACGGACTATGCAGGAGTACTAAGGAAAAATAACAAGGATTTCCAGTGTCTGTGCATGGCACAGATATGCATCTCCAGGTGTTCTTTTTTTTTCCTTATCATGGTGTTCTAATTACTGCTGTTAACTGATGTGTGATTTATTTTCACTTTCACATCAGATAATGGGTCAGGTAAAGGTAAAGGTCAGAGTAAAGTCATGTAAAATGTACCTCATTTTATAGATGAGGAAACTGCGGCTAATAGGGTTAAGTGATTTGTTCAGGGTCACACAGCTAGTAAGTATCTGAGGCCAAATTTGAGCTCAGGAAGATGAAAGGAAGTAAAGGTCAGAGCTCATGGCTTTTTCACCAACTTTGATGTCATAGGCGAGGGACATGACTGTCAGGGAGAGCAGTTATATAGACACTGAGTTGTAGAAGTCTCTAAAAAAGGAAAGGAGCAAAGGGTATTTGGTAAGCAGGAGAAAGAGAAAGGTCCAACATGGAGGAAGCCTGCTACAAGTCAGCCCTGTGGTTCTCAGACGGGCCCTTATAGTCAGTCAGTAAAGTAGAACATAGTAAACATCTATTATGTTCTAGGCCATCTATTAGTTAACTACTGGGGACACAAAGAAAGGCAAAAAACAGTCTCTTCTCTGGAGAAACTTACAGTCTGATGGGAGGGATGATATATTTATTGCTAAGTCCAAACAAGACAGGTATGGGATAAACTAGGGATAATCTCAGAGGAAAGGCACTACAAATTATGAAGGACTGGGAAGAGCTTCTGGGAGAAGGTGGGATTTGAACTGAGACATGAAGGGAACCAGAGAAGAGAAGTTTTTATGGGTTCTCATAACTCCACAACTCTACTGAAAATGTTCTCTCCCAAGTTACCAAAGATTTCTTAACTGCTATATCTGATGGCCTTTTCCTCAATCCTGAGCCTTCTTGATCTCTTTGTAGCTTTTGACACCACTGATCATCCTCTCCTCCTTGATACCCTCCCTTCCCTTGGCACACCTATCTTCTGGCTCTTCTTCCATCTGTCTGGTCTTTTTCTTTTCTTCTTTGGTGAATCAGTAACATTAAACATTCAACAGAAATTGTAACATTCAACATTCAACAGAAACATTCAACATTCAACAGAAAATTCAACAGAATTTTCAACATTCTAGAAAATTTCCCCCTTGGGCTCTGTCTGTCCTAGCCTTCATTCTTTTCACTTTCTCCTTGGATGATCTCATTCACTCACCTGATTTCAGGTGTCATCTCTGTGTAGATGCTTCTTATGAGAGGGAAAGGGACCTGGGCTCAGTAGGGCCTTTCCAGTAATGCTATAATTCCTTGAAGCCTCAGAATAATTTACCCAGTTCACCTTACACTCAAACTTCAGTAGCTCATTATTTCTAGGATTGAATATAAAATACTGTTTGGCATTTGAAGCCCTTCTCAACCTTCTTACCCTTTTATTACCTTCAACATACTCCACTATCCATATGTACTAGATGCTTCTTTGTTGTTGAGTCATTTTTCAGTTGTATCTGACTCTTTCTGACCCCATCTGGTATTTTCTTGGCAAATACACTGGAGTGTTTTTGCCATTTCCTTCTCCAGCTCATTTTATAGATGAGGAAACTGCGGCAAATAGGGTTAAGTGATTTGTTCAGGGTCACACGGCTAGTAAGAATCTGAGGCCAAATTTGAGCTCAGGAAGATGAATCTTCCTGAGTCCAGGCCCATTGCTCCATCCACTGGATCACTTAGTTGCTCTAGATATTTGCTGCTCTAGCACAAAATTCCATCTCCTTATTCTGTGCCCTTTCACCCCATGCCTGGGATGCTGTCTCTCCTTACCTCTGCCCTGTGACTTTCTTCACTTCCCTCACTTTGGTTCATATCTCACCTTCTGTAGGAGGCCTTTCTCAGTCCTCTCTACTGCTGGTTCCATCACCAGAGATTTCCTTCCTTTTACACTGTATAAATTTTGTTTGTACATGGTCATTGCAGATTGTCCCTGTCCCCTCCTTCTCTCCATTAGAATGTGAGTTCTTTGAAGGCAGAGACTATTTCTGCCTTTGTTCCCATCCCCCAGACTTAATACATTACCTGATACACTGACAATTCTTTCTGTTGACACCAACATCCTTACATGTTGTAAGTGTCCCTCACATGGCAGCAACCTTAGATCAAGCCCTCATCTTCTTGCCTGAAGTATTGCAATCTCCTCCTTATTGATCTATAGTCTCTGTCTCCTCTAATCCATTCTTCATCCAGCTACCAAAATAATCTTCCTGGTCAGGCTAGCCTGACCAGGTAATTTCCTTGATAAAAATCCCTCCATAGTTCCCTATTGTGTAAAATAGATACTGACATTTTCATGCCTCCACCACCTGTGGCTCCCACCTACATTTCTAGCTTTATATACGACTCCTCTTCATATGTTGAGGTGGAATACAACTCTTCCCCAAATTTGAGATTTCTTTTCCCACTCTGTGCATTCTCTGTTCCTTCATGCCTAGAATGTGCCCCTTCATTTCTTCCCTTTAGATTGGTATAGCAAATAGAACCCTGGACTTTGAGTCAGAAGGACTTAAATTTCAATTCCTGCCTTCGGCACTTAATAGCTGTCCATAGTTATTTGCACATTTTCTTCTCCATTAGACTGAACTTCCTGAGAGCAGGATGTTGGGGAGATTTTTTGGTTGTTGTTGTTTTTGCCTTTCTTTGTATCCCCAGTATATATCACAACGATTGGCACATAGTAGGCACTTATATGTTGACTTGACAAACTATGACTAGGGTTATTTAACCTCTCTCAGACTCATTTTGCTCCTCTGTAGAATGGAGATAACAATAGCATCTGTTTTAGGGTTGTTGTGAATATTAAATCTAATGATGTGTGCAATTTGTTTTGCAAACTTTAAAGCCCTATATAAATGCCGGATTTTTTTATTTTCTTTTGGTTAATCTCAGATTAGATGTCTCTTCCTTTATGAAGTCTTATCCTAGTGGTTAGCACTTTCTCTTTCTTCAAATTATTTTGCATTTTACTTCTCTGTGTACATTTTTACCTAAGAGAATGTAAGTTTCTTAAGACAGTCTTGTGTTTGCCCTTGAATTTCCATCTTGTAGCACAGTGTCTCAAACATGGCAAGTGTTGGTTGCATTAAATTGAATAATTAAACTTGAAATTTTCTTCTTGCCCCATAGATCTAGCCACATGGCTACTTACAAACAAAAGAGAACATTCTCATCCTTGTTAAAAATTATATAATAGAAGTTCTATCCAAATGCAATGAAGAAAGATCCCAGCTACACAGAAAATGTACAATGCTATTCCGTTGATTAGCTTAATATCTCACTGAGGGGCTACAAAATACTTTCATATCATCTAATTATGAATGCCATGCTTACTTTTCCCATCCTCTAGAAGACTTCCATTTGATTCATCACATGCCATTAGGTTACAAAAATAAGAACAAAGAAAATATACCATTTAGCATTTTCACTCTAAGAGGATTACCCGCGTCTAGCAATAACAATGACAATTATGAGAACAATTATAACTACTATCATTTAAATAGTGCTTACTATGTGCCAGGCACTGTGTTGCCTGCTTTACAATTACTATCTCAATTCATCCTCACAATAACCCTGAGTAGTGGATACTATGATAGCCATTTTACAGTTGAGAAAACTGAGGCAGATGAAGGTAAGTGACTTGTCCAGAGTTACACAGCCAGTAAGTATTTGAGGTCATATTTGAACTCAGGTCTTTCTGACTCGAGACCCAGCGCTCTACTGCAAAGCACTAATAATCCTAGTAGGGTATGACAGGGAAGGAAGGGGTTTTAGAGGCCATCTAGGTCCATTTCTTTGCCAGTGAATGACCCCCTTCTACAATATCCCTGACCCAAACTTTACTTTAACATTCCCTCTAACAAACAGCTCACTGATTCTCAAGGCAGTTCATTTCTTTTAGAGAGTGCTCTAACAATCATAGCTTGTCCTGAAAAGGATCTATAGTCTCGTCAGTTTTAGGGCTTCCTCCAGTGACGCAAATCATAAGCCATCCATTGTAAGCCCCTCTGGTCCATTTCTTCCCACAAGTTCATCACAAGGGGGCCATCCAACATGCTGGAAGCCCTCCCCACTTTCTCTTATAGTTCCAAGGGTACCAGTGGAGTGTTCTGGCTATCCACCTGGCATTCCTCATCCTTACATTTCTCATCTTATACCATTCCTTGATGAGATATCTTTATCCCTGTTTTTTGGAGTCTGTCACTGGTTATATGTTACAGCCTACTCACACCCTAATGAGACTCTCCTTTGCCTCCTGCATGATACTCATTTTCAGTTTTTTAGAGGCAATTATATTCTGTGTCTTGCCACTATAGAGCAACACTGGCAGAATGTTAGGACTAAAAAGGTAGGTCTTTGCTTTCATAGGAAGTTTGGGGTCAGCAAAGGAACTTTGCAGTTTCCTGCAGGCGACTTAGTCTTTTCTCCTCCTGTTTGGCTCTGGGAACAACTTGCATCATTTGTACTATCCATTCAAGGCATATGTAGTGATAGACAACTCTACAGCACCCATTCAAATGCCTATTAATACTTGGGTAATAGGTATTTTTATTTGCGTTAGCAAGCCTCAAGTATTTATTAATAAATTAATAAATACTTGGGCACTTTGCTATGTTCAAACAAAGTTGAAAACAGTCCTTGATTTCAAGAAGTTCACAGTCTAATGAGGGAAACAACCATGTACAAACAAGATATTTGCACCATAAATTGGAAGCAATCTATAGAGAAAAGGCACTAGCACTAAGGGGAATCAAGAAATAATGAGATTTTAGTCAGAGAAGCCAGGAGATAAGGAGGGAGAGAATTCTAGACATGGGAACAAGCAGTGAAAATGAATGATTGGGGGATGGAGTGTCCTGTAAGAGGGACAGCAAGGAGGCCAGTATCTCTGTGCCATGGAGTATGTGGAGGGGAGTAAAATATAAGGAGACAGGAAAGGCAGGAGGCAGCCATGTCACGAAGGGCATTAAAAGCCAGACAAAGGACATTCTATTGGGTCCTGGAGCAAAGCCACTGAGGTTTATTAAAGAGAGGGGTGACACAGCCAAATCTGCATTGTAGGAAGATTACTTTGATGGTTTAGGGGAGGGTGGAATAGATGGGGGAAAGACAAGGCAGGAAGACAAACCAGAAAGCTGTTGTCATCCTCCAAGTGTGAGGTGATCAAGGCCTGCACCAAGGTGGTGACAGTATTTGAGGAGCGAAGAAGTCATATGTAAGATGTTACAAAAGTAATACTGAAGACTCAACAACAGATTGATGGGAGTGGTGGGCTGAGAGTAAGGAGTCAAGGACAACACATTAATTCTAAGCCTAGGTGATAGGGAGGATGGTAGTTTCCTCAATGGTAATATGGAAATTAGGAAAAAGGGACGATTTGGGGGGAAATGTGAGTTCAGTTTTGGACCTGTGGACTTCAAGATGGTTTCTATGGGATATCCGGTTTGAGATATTCGATAAGAAGTTGGTGATGTGAGGCTAGAGGTCAGGGGAGAGGTTAGCATAAGATAAATAGATCTGAAAATCATTTTCATGGAGATGATAATTGAGACAATGGGAAGCAATGAGCTCCACAGGTGAGACGGAGGAAGGAAGGAAGGGAAGTCAATAAGCATTTATACAGGGCCTACTATGTGTCAAGTATTATGCTAAACACTTTTCAAATAGTATCTCTTTTGATCCTCACAACAACCCTATGAAACAATTGAGGAAACTGTGAGAGTGTAATAACAGTAATTAGCATTTACATAGCATTTTAAGGTTTGTAAAGTGCTTTACATGTTAATTGGTAGAAGGAGGAAACCTAGGCACAGGATGATCTTGAGGAATACCTACCATTAGCAGGTGGGACCTGAGTGAGGATCCAGTAAAGGGGACTGAGGAGGACCAGTCAGACAGGTATGAGGAGAAGAGAGCAGTCTCTCAAAATCTTTGAGAGAAGAAAGTATATTTATCCCTTCCACATCACAGGAGTTAGGGGCATGATCTATATGATCTGTAAAACTCTGTAAAATTTTTTGGCCCTCCCTTCATACCAGAGAAGATGTTTGAATTAGTATTAAAAGATAATATATGTTGATATTATACAATACTATACATATATTTTATGCATTTCTGAGTTTCTAAACCTTTTTTGTATCATCTGCTGACCTTCAAATGTCATCTACAGCTTCCACAAAACTCCCCAAATTCTCATTTAATTTCTTATGCCCACTTGTAATATACTAAAACCATGATGGGGAAAGTCAAGATGTGGAAGGGATTACTGTATAAAGAAAAGGATAATCAACAGTATGAGAGGTTGCAGAGAGGCCAAGAGATGAGAACTGAGTGTCAATGGACAGGCTCAACTCATTTGAGTGATTACTGTTGTGGTATATCACCAGACTGTCTTGCCATTCTGTAACACCTTCCTTCTACCTGGATTCAGTAATCAAATCAATACTGACATACTCCCTGGAAAGGGCACGTCAACGGACTACTCCATGGATTAACTCACCATCCCTGAAATTCCCAAGAAGCTCTTTTTACTGGTCACTACACATATATCTATATATCTCTACTTATAGAGATAGACATTAATTATTTATATATGTAGACATATATGTGTATGTGTGTATGTATTTTTCCTTTTTCAGAAAGTAAATTCCTTGAGGGAAAAGATTGTGGTCCCTTTAGTACTTGAATTCTAAGCATTTATCACTGTGACTGACACACAATAAGTACTTAATAAATGTTCTTTTTTAAAAAATTCATTCAGCTATCATCCTTATATGGATAACTGTTGCTGTTCAATTATTTCATGACCCCATTTGGGGTTTTCTTGGCAAGAATACTGGAGTGGTTTGCTATTTCTCCTACTCATTTTACAGATGAGGAAACAGAGGCAAACATACTTAAGCACTTACTCAAGGTCACACAGCTAGTAAGTGTCTGAGACGAGATTTGAATTCAGGAAAAATGAGTCTTCCTGACTCTTGACCTGGCACTCTATCCACTGCACTACCTAGCCACCTGTGCAGATAACTACCCAATGAATAAATCTAGTCCTAGTCCTAGTTGCTCTTCTAAAATGCAGTATTTCATCACCAAGCTTCCTGTTGGATTTTTCAAAGAGGACAATCCAAGTACCTCTCACAATAATTATGCCCAAAACAGAACTCACTATCTTTTCCCCCAAACCTACACCTCTTCTAAACTATTTCTGACAAAAGTGCCACTATTCTTTCAATCAACCAAATTTATAACCCTTGATTCATCTTTATCTCTTCATTCTCTAATTCCTTTCATATTCAAATAACCTGTCATGCTTTATTCATTCTACCTTCACAATATTTTTCATATCCTTCCCCTTCCCTCTACATATATAGTCTTTATCATCTTTCACTTAGATTATTACATGAGCTCTCTGCTTCAAATCTCTCTAGTTTGTCCTCCATAAAGTTGCCAAAGTGACAAGTCTAAACCATATAACTTTCCTAATTGAGAAAAAGTACACTCCCTATTACCTTTGGATATAATAAGAATAGCACTATTTTGCATTAAAGATCCTTCTTGATCTGCATTCAGAGTCAATTAGTTCTTTACCTGGATATGGGTACCATTTCTCTTCATGAGTCCTTTGTACTTGTCTTGGATCATTGTGTTACTGTGAAGAGCTGAGTCATTCATTGCTGTTAATCACACAATGTTACTGATACTGTATACAATGTTTTCCTGATGCTGCTCATTTCACTTTGCATGAGTTCATACAAGCCTTTCCATTTTTTTTCTGAAATCTGATTGTTCATTTCTTATTGCATAATAGTATTCCATTATATTCATGAACCACAGCTTGTTTAGCCATTCCCCAAATGATGGGTATCCCCTCAGTTTTCAATATTTTGCCACCATGAATGGGGCTGTTAAAACTTTTTTGCCCATGTAGGTTCTTTTCTTTTTTTTATGATCTCTTTGGGATACAAATTTAGTAGTGGTATTGTTGGATCAAAGGGTATACATAGTTTTATGGCCCTTTGGGCATAGTTAGTCTTTCTTGTGGTTTGTTTGTTTTTTTCCTTTTGATCTGTTTCTTCTTTCACAACTGTGACTAATACGGAAATGTTTTTACATGTTAGCACATATATAAATTATATCAAACTGCCTATCATTTGCAGAAGAGGGGAGGGAGGGAAGGAGGACAAATTGGAACTCAAGTCTTGTAAAAATGAATGCTAAAAATTTTCTTGACATGTAACTGGGGAAAAAATGAAATAATATCTTTTAAAAGATCCTTCTCAATCAACCTCCCACCTAATTTTACAAATTTGTTACATAGTATTCCCCTTCATTTACTCTATGGTTTATCTAAAGTGGCCTGTTTGTTGTTGCCAGTTGATGATTCCCTGTTTTATACATCTTCTTGGACTATCCCCTATTCCTAGAATGTGCTCTCTCCTCATCTTTACTTCTTAGAATACATAGCTTCCTTCAAAGCTCATCCAAGTGCTACTTCCCATAGGATACCTTTCTGAATGTTCCAGCCGCTAACCTACCACCCCCACATATTACACACATACACATACACACACGTACACATGCACATATATGTATCTAATGTATCTATATGGTACATTTGTGTGTATATATACATATGTGTATACATACATACATATATACATATGTGTGTATATATATATATATCTACAAATACACACACACACATAGTGCAAGCAACTTGAGAGCAAGTACTGTTTCGATTTTCTTTGTATCCCCAATATCTACCATGGTCCTGGCACAGAGTAGGTGCTCAACATATTTATACTGATTGGCTGATTAATGAAGGAAATTGTGAAAGTTTACATATTTAGTAAGTTTTATAGTAGGAACTCAAACCTAAGTCTTTTTCTTCCAAGATCAGCGTTCCAAAATGAAGACACCATATCCAGTGGACAGAATCATGAAGACTCAGGGCACCAGAGCCCAGGGCCACATTCTCCAGGGATGAGAAAAAAACCAAGTTGATCACAGGAATCAGAGCCATCATTTCTTTCCTAGATGGCAGAATAGACAATGCTAGTTCCTAGGTGGCAGAATAGAATGCTGAACCTGGAGTCAGGAATACCTGAGTTCAAATCCAGATTCAGATATTTACTAGCTATAGGACCCACGGTGAATCACTTAGCTGCTGTCTGCCTCAGTTTCCTCACCTATAAAATGGAGATAATAATAGTACCTATAAGGTTGTTGTGAATATCAAATGAGATATCTATAAAAGCACAATATCTGGCATATATAGTAGGTGCTTAATACATGCTTATTCTCCTCCTCCCTTCTCCCTACTATATTTATTTCAGGAAGGCCAACTAGAAAAGGAGGCAAGGGTGAGAATAATTTGGGGGTGAGAACTCTTGGAAGATAAAGGAGATAACTAACAAAAGTGAAAATAGGAAGTTCCAAAGCCCAGAGAATGTGCATACATGTAATAAACATTTATTAAATCAAGTTGAGTTTAAATATGAAAGAAAAAATATGGAGTCAGATGATAAGGATAGAACTTGTATAGTTCCATAACCAGTAAATCTGGGGATGATAGCAGAGATCACAACTTCTTAAACGCCTGAAAGATGTGGGAAAGGTTCAGGAAGTAGTCAGTGCTGGGAGTGAGGACAAAAAAAGGGAATGTCTACCACTGGGAGCTAATTTAGAGAAGCAAATCCCTAAAGGGCTAATGCTTTTAACTGCCTCGTTAAACCAAATCAATTAATTATGGCTAATTGGTTTAGCCAATGAATAATCTAGTATCTGGAGACAGGTAGGTGGTTCAGTGGATAGAGTGCTAGGTCTGGAGTTTGGAAGACCCAAATTCAAATCTAGCCTCAGAAACTCACGAGCCGTGTGATCCTGGGTAAGTCATTCAACTACTGTTTGCCTTAATCCACTGGAGATCTTGGAGAAGGAAATGGCAAACCACTTCTGTATCTTTGCCAAGAAAGCTCCATGGTCCACAGGAGTCATGAAAAGTCAGACATGACTGAATACCTCTACAACAACAACAATCTAGCATCCAGTCCAAAAAACATGGGGCTCTCGAGACCTCCTTGCGTGATTTTAAAGATAAGACCTAGAAGAAGAGTTTCAGTCAGATGAGGAATGGATGGAAGGTTTCAATCAGATGGGGAAGGGGTTGACATCATCCATCCAAAAAGATTGGCCTAGTCTTCTGTCCATTCCTACACAACTCCAGAACCATCCACAGTAAGAGGTATCAAGCACATGGTCCACCTACCATGTGTGACCCATAAAATTCCCAAGTACTACCTAGAGCAGATTAAAGTATAGTTGGGAAAATAGTTAACAAAATAAATGTAAGTACAATGAAACATAGATAATATTACATTTTAAAATTAAGTAAATATATTGCCTAGAGGTATTACATATAGGTTAATGACCCCATTCCTCTTTGAGATGGATATCACTGATCCATAGTATAACCTGGTAGATAAAGAGCTGGACTTGAGACAGAAAAAAGCATGGGTTTGAATTCATCCTCAGACACTTACCTTGTGAACTTTGACAAGTTATTTAAACCTCATTGAGTTCTAGGTTTTTCATGTGTGAAATGAGGGTAAAAAAAAATCTGCTTCACAAGGTTGCTTTGAGTATTGACTCAGTTTTGATGTATAGAAAAGTACTTCGTTAACCTTTAAGACCTATAGAAGTGTGAGCTTCTTATATTCTTCTCCCATAATCTTCCTTTTTGTTTATTTAAACATCTGCATATTTCTCTGTAGTCCTTTAAAATCCTGAAAAATACAAGGGTGTGTGTGTGTGTGTGTGTGTGTATTTTCAGGGAACAAGTCAAGAGAAAAGAGAATAATCTTCATCTCTCACAGGATAGCATTTGGTTGTGGAAATCCAAACTGAGAACAGAGATGGTGACAGTGGAAAACCATTCTGGGGAAATAGGAAGCCAAGCTCTTATTTTATGCTGGGAAAATAGTGGTGATCACAAATTACAGTAGACCCAGAACACCATATCTTATATCTCTAATCTATGTCCCTCCTAGGATGTACAATGTATTGAACATAGTTTCATAATAAATTTTTGTTAAATGAATGAATGAATGAAATCTTATGAAAACATAAAATGTCTTCTCTAGGATTTATCCTTCCATATGAACAGCAAGTTCAGCTCCACAAATCAAAAAATGCTTGATGATAGTAATGGTGGTCATGAGAGTGAGAATAGAGATAATGCTCTCTGATTGGCACTATTATGGTGACTCATCAGCTCAAGACATTGGGGTGGGATGTGATGGGTGATACAGGTCCTGGAGAGGAATTATGTTTATAATGTTTCCTTCTCAACTTACCCCTAACGAAACAGTGCTCTCTGTTCCTTTCCTAGCCAAAAAATGGGGATTAGAGTTTTAATGAAGCCCCTTATGATATCTTCAGGCCCCAACTTCCTACCCAAGACAAAGAGTAGATTAGGAGGAGGGATATATTTTCATTTCTTTTAAGTCAGGGATTACGACTATAATTTCCTTTGGACCTTTCTGAAGAGCCTAGTAGAATGCTACTTGACAAGCTTGCTTATTGACTGAAGGGATAGGAGGGCAGAGGAGAAATGTAAAAAAGAAAAACAGTGGGGAAGGTAGAGAAGGAACAGTGAGAGCAATGTAATAGAATAATATGGGAGTTAGAGGTGTGGGGATTTTTTATTTAAAGTTCTATTGGCAGTTATAGGCTTCTAATAATAATCATCAAAACTACTACTCCTATTGATGTGTATACTTTTTGTATATATTTTCTGTTTAGAACAATACCCCTGCTGTTGAACAGAAGGCAATGATTGATTAAGCAGACCCGTTTCCACCATATGTTTGATGCCTATTATTAAGCCCAACCACTGAGTAGAGATATAATTAACCTTTTGAAAGTATTTTAAGCCTGCATCAGTAAAAGGCCCAAAGTTGACTTATTTCCCAGAATCTATTTAGATTAGATGCCTTTTTAAATGCCATCAGGCTAAATGAATATGCTAGGTTTCAACTTTTGATGAAGGAGTTCTTTAGTACTTAGAGCTGGCTAAAGAGGAGGACCTCCTGAGTTTCTTTATGGAATCCTGGGGTGCCTTTTAGAGACAAATTGAGCCCTAGTGAAAAGAGATAAACAAGCAGAGCCCCAAACAAGGGACAAACACATATTGCAAATGTAATCAGTATGGGGTGAGTGCAGCTTTGTTCTAGAGTCCTGATACCTGAGGATGAAATGTGGGCCTCTCATGGTACATGACATGACTGCTACCAACCTCTACTCCCAATATTTTATACCTCTCTCTGAGGGACCTCTTATCTCATCCAACCCCTCAAAAGACTTGATTCTATGGATTCTCCAACTTTCAACTCTACTGCATTCATGGTGGGGCTATCTTCTGTAATTTTGAGTCATTTCCCCCATATACTTGCCCAGTTGAATTTCCCTCAGGTGTACTGAAGATTTGTCATGACTCTAGACTAATGAAGCTTTGAGTTGAGTGGTCAAATGAACTCAATTTGGGGAATTAAACTTGGCCTTACTGCTATGAATGGAGTTCAAAGAAGGTGTTCTTTGTAATAAAGGACCCCATCACAGTGCCCGGTACATAGTAGGCACTTAATCAATGTTGATTGATTGATTGATTGTATGAAATAGACTTGGTTGGCAAAACTATTTTCCCTACTGATTAAACAAGACTCAAATCCCTTCTTCCAAAATAAGAAAATTAGTTGTCTTACTCTAAGTACATCTTACACTTTACTTTGTTCTGAGACACTTTATTGTTTTGCAAGGAAAGGAGCTGCATTTTCCCCAGGGGTCCTTGGAAGCATGCTGTGATTCCCATTCTTTGTCTCTACCTCAAATTTGTTGTCTGGGTGTTTTGCTCATTTGTGTCATTGTATGTCTATGGTACATTTGGAAACATAATCCTGGGCTTGTCATGGGTCTGCACATATTTACATACTCCTAGGTTGCCAAAATTATAAACACTGGGCAGATGTTCTACAGTGAAGTAACCAAGCGTAGCCTTGGCTGTTTCACACACTAACAGCTAAATACAACAATTCTGCAAAGGACTTAGAAACCCAAGCTCCCTGGCTTTTCTTTACAATGAAAAGTGAGGTGGCCTACTATTAGTTAAAAACAGGATCCTATTACTTTTCAAGTTCACAGGAGAGTAACCAGTCGACCATGTACCTTCACTGTGTGTGTGTGGCATGTTGTCTAATTAAAGAAGTCCAAGTGAAATGAGTACCCAAAGGCCACCTCCATATAGGTGGACCAGCCTAGGACCCTCAAATTTTGCCAGCAGCCAGAATTCAGAGGCACTGTCATTTTCATTATATCACATGGATCACATGATTTAGGTTGAAAGGATATAGACCAATATGTTAATTTGGAGTCACGAGCTGTTTTTATTAAATGTTTAAATTGATACCGTGATGGAAGCTTCCTTTTGTATATACAACTAGATACTAATTAGTGTGAATAATGAACCTTGAGAAATAGTCACATTATTTGAATTTGTACTGCAAATTTCCATTAGGCTGACCCAATGACCATATTTTACATAATTATAACTTTGAATAGTGAAAATTTGAATACATGTGACCACTTCAGGATATTCATTATTTGTACTAATCGGCACCTAGCTATCATTCCCATAACTCCTATAGTAAAAACAAACATGAGCAAAAGTTCCAATTTGGTCCACAATGAAATAGACCAGCTGTGTTTTATTGTTTCATATAAAATCTTATTATTCATTCATAGGATCACAGAATATTATGTTTGGCGGGCGTAATGATAATTGACCTTTATATAGTGCTTTAAACTTTGAGATTTGCTTTACGATCATTTTCTCATTTGAGTTTCACCACTCTTGTGTGAGCTAAGTACCATAGATATCATTATACCACTTCATAGATAAGAAAACTGAAGCCTAGAGAAGTTAAGTAACTTACCCAACATCATACAGGTACTATCAGAAATGAAATTTGAACCTATGTCTTCCTGATATCAAGATCAGTACTATATTTGTTATACTACATTTCCTGCTATGAGACCATCTCGTTCTACCCCCACATTTTACAGGTTAGGAAACTGAGACTTAGAAAGGTGAAGTCATTGGCCCTAATTGGTCTAGTGAACTAGTATTTTTGACAGAAATAGATCCATACTCTCCTGGTTCTTGTCCAGTGCTCTTTTCATGATATCATACATCAGGCATAGCTCATGGAAGGATATGGTGAATACCATGATGGAGTTGTGCTAGTGCATGTAACTTCAATAACTTCCAGAGGAAAAACAAATGTGAAGCTGGCAGATGTATCATTTGAAGTATTTCCATTTGAGAATATCTTTAAAATGGTGAGAACATGATGAATTTGCCAGTTGCGCAATTGATGCAAAGTCTTCATCACAGACATTTTAAATATGGCATTTTCCCTTCTACTTGTCTTCTCCAACTGATTGCTGTGTTTCTTCCTTTGGGTCTCTCAAGGAGGAAAAAACTGATATTTGTCATAGATCCAAGTTAAGAGCAAGATTGAAACTAAATATGGAAAAAAGTCCAGAGTTTATCATCAAAATGCTCATATGACTTTGACATTAACTAGCTGTGTGATCTTAAGTAAGTAAGTTCCCATCTCTGACCCTTAGTTTTCTCAACTGTAAAATCAGGCATTCAGAGACAGAGACAAAAGTTTAATATGTGCCAATTTGAAGGTAGGAAATAATAGGAAACATAGTGGGCAATGGATGAACAAGCTGCAGTACAGAAATTTAATAAAATATTATTGGGCAGTAAGAAAAAAGAAACGAGTAATTTAGAAAAATGTGTGAATCTTTTTATGAACTGATGCAGAGCAAAATAAAGAGAACCAAATGAACAATATCTAAGTTGACTATAGTGATATAAATCAAAAGTTCATTCAAAAGTAGTTAAGTAGTTAATAGATGACTACTAGAGCACAGGGTTGTATACATTGTTAGATGCAGTCACTATATCAGGTGTTTTTTCTTACTTGTTTGTTGTTAATGTTGTTGCAAAGGAAGATTAAATTGATAGGTCAACAGTGCTATTTTCAGAATTGATTATGATGTAAAAACCAAAGACATCAATAAAAACACTGAAAATAAAACAAACACAATAAAATGTAGGAGTTGAACTGAATGCTCTCTAAAGTCCCTTCAGACTCTGTCCTGCTATGGTTCTATGATTCTAGTGCTCAGAATCAAACGTCCTTTTTTTCTGAGTATCAGGATTATTTAGAGAACAACTGTACAACAGGCAATGAAAAAATCCAGACCAAAAGACCCCAGGATGCACTGCATCATTTGTAAGAGCACTGAGCTTCAGGAACTGCCTTCCCCTGTCTAAGCATCAAGTTAAAAACCTGCTGAAAGCTATTACAAATCAAAATGGCGGCCTTCTGACAACTTAGTTCTCTATTATCAAAATTCCCCCTGATGACAAAACATACAGCTCCTAATTCCTAGGAGGCTTTCTATTTCTAGAATTATTTGGAAGCAACATATTTGCCCTGTACATAAAAAAAGAGGAATGAGTTTCAGGTGGCTGAGCAGGAGCCAGGAAAGAAACATGTCAACCAATAGTCACAGGGTTGCTTGCTCCTGAATCTGAAAAATGGTTAGAGGTGGGACAGGAAGACTCACCATTCTTGGCCCACTGAGCCTGACCCAAACTGAGGAGAATAGTGTAATCATAGTTAGCATTTATATAGTGTTTTAAGATTTGCAAAACACATTTGGAAGAGGTTTCTGGTAGTTTTGAGTCATTTTGAATTAGCATTAAATTAATCACCAAAGACTTGATTCTTATCATTAACATGACATGCATAATATGCTACTTACTATCTATGTGACCTCGGGAATGTTACTTAACCTTCTCAGCTACATTTTCCTGTGCAGCTCTATCCCTTATGCCCCTCATTGCATGTTCCAAGTAGAGTATGAAAAGCAAGTACAGTCTACTCCTAATTGTCTTCATATGGAACAATTTACTTTGCACCTTTTGGGTGGCAAAATCTTAAACCCAGCTGGCTTTCTCGTGCCCTCAACATTCACTTGGTTAACTTCATTTCCACATCACTTGTATATGTTCAGGAAATAGAAGCTAATTTGAATACTAGGTTTAAAACAAACATAAATTAGGACGATAAATCTGATGCCACAGCATAAAATGTATTCCATAGGCAAATGTAAATGATTACAATTTTTTTTTGCTATTTTGCATTTTCTGTAACACCACTACTCTCTGTGGGCATGAATAATTGAGGATGGATTGTGTATGTTTTCTCAATTAGTAAAAGAGGCCTGAAGGAGAACTGACCAGAGACTAAGGAGGGGGTTTAATTTCATCGTGTCAGGCCCATTATTCAGGGCAGCTATATCCTGGTGTCTGGGAAAGCAAGCAGGGAGCTTAAAATCCATTTAATAAGTTTTGCCTCTCCTCTCTAACAGTATTTGGTTATGTTTTCAAGGGCATTTGTTCTGGTTGATGAGCTGAGATTAAATAGAAAATGTAGGTTTAGGTTTTAGTTATCTAGAGTGACTGACTGTACTATAAACTAGCAGGACATGTCAAATTATTGCTTAACTTTCAACCAGTAATGGTCTAACAAGTCATTACTCTTTTTTAGCAAATGGCTACAATGGCTTAGGAAGAGTTTATTTAGCCACGTACCCTAACTGAAAGGAGAAGCACAAGAAAGATTTGGGCATGGGATTGGTAAATGAAGGCAAAATATGGTGAGTTATATGTTACAATGGAAAGGATACTGGAATAAATCATCAGAAGACATGGGTTCGAATCCTGTCTTTGCTATATAATATCTATACGACTTTGAGTAAGTCACTCTACTTCTTTAAGCCTCTGTTTCTATATGTGAAAGTGAGGAGGTAGGACCAGATAACTTCTAAGGTCCCTTGGAGTTCTCCATCTATAGTCCTATTACCCTGATGGTGTGCTTGGACCCTAGCCCTAGGACCATATCTCTCCCCAGCCCAAAGACCCTATCTCTGGTCATAACTCATAAGTAGGCCCAGTAAGGCAAACTATCTCTCCCTGTTACAAGAACAAGCTGACCTCCACAGAATTTCCCTTGTATGAACAGGACTATCTTGTACCAGCAGAACTATTATGTACTGATTCCCATAGTTACCATATACAATCTGACATCAAGCTATAGACATCAACTCCCAAGGCTATCTTGTTACAGATATAGACTTATAGGCATACAGACCCCTTAGAAGTCACACACACCCCCAGCAGTGAATGATGCCTGTGCCCAAGGTACAGAAACTGTATGTTCACCACCTAATTAACATACTGCCATACAACTCAATGGACTTTTTCTATATAAGCCGTAGCATCACTCCTTTTAGGTCGTGAGTTTCCTAAAGGAGCTCTGCCCACCTTTATTAGCATTCTAACAAACTTTTTGCCCCCTGACTGGAAAACTGCTTGAGTCTGTGAATTCTTTTCAGACAACTCTGCCCTGTACCTCAGTATTTTGGGGTCTCTATGCCCCTAAACCATATCAAACCTACTGTGATACCTTTACATAGGTCCATGGGTCAATGAGTAATTTTCTGCAAAAAAGCATTCAATAATACATTGTAGTATCCAGCTGGTCAAGCTGAAAATAATAAGAAATGACATTTATATTATGCCTTAAGATTTTTACAACAACTCTGTGAGGGATGAAGCACAAGTAATATGATTATTACTTGACAGATAAGGAAACTGAGGATTAGAGAAGTTAAGTGATCTGACCACTAGCAAATGTCAGAACCAGGAAGGAATTCCAGGTCTACTGAATTAAACTCCAGCATTCTTTCCTATACTATTGTTTTGTCATTAAATTATTTGTTAAATACTTGTTTATATACATAATACATAAATGTTACTTATAAATAGTCCTATAATAAATATTACTAGGTCTTATATAATATTAGACATATATTTTAACATTTTATATAAAATAAGAGAGGCAGTACAGTATAATGGATAGAGAGAAAGCTTTCGAGCCAGGAAAACCTAGGTTCAAGTCTTGTCTCTGACACACTAGCCTGTGTGACTGTGGACAAGTCACTTTGTCTTTCAGGACCTGTCAACTCCCTGAGACCATAAATTGCAGAACAATTGCCAATCTATAATGGAAGAGCAGAGTTCCCTCATTGGTAGTTCCCTACAGTGATGAAGTCATAGCTCTGGTCCAATATATCTCTCCCCTACCATACACTAAAACTATGTTGTAAAGCACCTCTTTATTTCAATGGATTCAGTAATGCAAACCTTGTTTTCTGTGAAACTGGGTTTTTGATTCAGTTGAACAAGCATTTTTAAAGTGCCCATCCCATGGCTCTATGTGCTGGGCACTGGTACAAAGCAGAATTCAAAAACAGTCCTACCCTCAAGGAGCCCGCATTTCTCTAGGTGGCGAGTGATGTATATTCCACCTCTGTAATGATAACACAGAAAGGGAAAGGGAATAAGAATTTATAACAGCACCTGCTACATGCCAAACTATGCTTGACACTTTATAAATTTTTGATCCTTATGACAACCCAGCAGTGTAAGTGCTGTTACTATCCTCATGTTACAGTTGAGGAAACTGAGACTGACCGTGGTGAAGTGACTTTCCCAAGGGTCACACAATTAGTAAGTATCTGAAGTCAGATTTGAAGTCAAGTATCTCTGATTCTGGTCTTGTCTCTCTATCCACTACACCTTCACAGATCCAAGCAGGAGGCAAAAAAACACATCTTCCTTCACAGGGATGAAGAAGAGACTTCAATTGTATTTTTAAATTTTTTATACTTGCAATGCTATTTCACTGAATCAATTTAGCAATAAACAAGTCCATTTAGAATAACCAGTTAATCATAGGCATAAAGGAAATATGCATCAGCACTACAAAGAAGGATCAGGCCCTGAACCTGTCAAAGCCATCTGCAGTGAATCTGCACTCTGAGTTCAGAGTGAATAAAAGGGAATCAATTCCTAGGGGCTTCCCCGGCCCCAAACCTTCTAGCAGACAGTCTGTTCTAAATAGTGAAGACTCATTTGACCTTATTACAAAAGCGTTTTAAGAAATGCTTTATTAGCTCCATATTTTCTTCCCAGATGGTAAAAGTGAGTCCAGAAATCAGTTCTGAGGCTTGTCATAGTTGCTGTGAACAACTGTTCCCTCAGACCTCTGAGGCCTCTGGTTTTCTCATTGCCTTCTACCTAAGCCATAACCTTAATGGAAGAATGATAGCTTCATTTAACATTAATTAGCTTGGGGGGTGAGTGTATGTCTCTGAAAGGCTGCCATCAATCAATCTAGGAAGGAATATTACTTATTTACACATGTTTCATCCACTCCAGATATTTTTTTCCTTCCTACCCCTGTACCCTCTCCATATATTTGAAGAGGAAATACAATATTTTCCCCTCTATATAATTTTCTCCTTCAAAAGTAGCAGCCTTGAACTTCTGAAGGTGTGATAAGGTTAGTTGTGGCAATATCCATGTACGATTTTTATTATTTTATATAACAAAGTATGGCCGTGTTTACCATTTGTGTTATTGATATGGTTCTTTTGTATATATGTGTTTGTGTGTGTGTTTCTGATGTTGAGAGGAAGGAAAAGTTGAGTTTTGATTGTGTCAATGTGTAATAATTGATGGGTTTTGGAAAAAAAATTGCCTTGGAAGAGTGTTGTTCTGCTGTTTTTCCTACTGCAGTTTGAAAATGCAATGTCACATATACAGTGGGAGTGGAGTCTGTGTTTTCCTGTGGAGATTTACTTGTGACTGAGACAATGAGGATCAAGCAGAAGGGCAGCTATTTTACATGTTACTTGTTTTGGCTAGTACCTAGTCCAGTGCCTTTGACCTCCTTGGAGTGCATCTAATGTGTTGTTCAGTCATTTTTCATTCGTGCCTGACTCTTTGTGACCCCATTTGGGGATTTCTTGGAAAAGATACTGGAGTGGTTTGCCATTTCTTTCTCTAACTCAGTTACAGATGATGAAACTGAGGCAAATAAGGTTAAGTGACTTGCCAAAATTCACATAGCTAGTGTCTCTTGCCCGATTTGAACTCTGGAAGAGGAACTTTTCCGATTCAAGGCCCAGTGCTCTAACCACTGTACTACCTAGCTCCCCTATATCTAATATAGTAGGTGTTAATAAGTGTTTGATGAATTAATTTCAATCACTGTCACCTGGAATAAATTATGTCCCTCCTTTTCTGTAGAAATAGAAACAAACCCTTCAAATTTTAGTGGTCCCTAATGCAAACAGGTCCGGCTATTAGGGGGTTAAGCAGCCAGAACACGTCATCCATAGCAGTTTCCAAAAAATCCTGTTACATTTTAATGAAGTTTTGATTAGCTGGGGGACTGCTGATATAGATAGCCATGCTACTTTACTGACAAGAGGAAATCAAGTGTGAAGCCACAGTGGTTGTCAGGATGCACTTGTTACATCCTGATGCCTATTCTGATACTATTCCCTAGACACCTCTTCCCTTGGGAGAAGTCAGCCCATGCAGTTCGGATAGGCAGCTCCAGGCTAGAGCTAACCAAACCATCAGTGTTTATCCTTGCTGTTCTAGAGCATTCCATATATGGGCTATGTAGTGATAGGGGCAATGATCAAAGACAAGCAGAGACATAAAAGGTCTATGGCCATAGGAGAAGGGAAGGGAACAAGTATTCATTAAGTACCTACGATTTGCCAGACATTGGGCTAAGTACTTTACAAATATTATCTCATTTGGTTCTCAAACAATTCCAGAAGATAGTTAGGTTCTCCTATCATCATCCCCATTTTATGGTAGAGAAAACTGAGGCAAACTGCAATTAAATGACCTGCCCAGCATCATACAACTAGTAATTGTCTGAGGCTGGATTTGAACTCGGGTCTTCCTGACTTCAGACTCAACAGTATATCTATCCACTGTAGCACTCACCTGCCAGTGTTTTTTTTTTTTTCAGTATTTTGCAATTCCTTTCTTCTCAGGGATGGCTCCCTGCGTCAGAAGCCTGCACAAAACTGGATCAGTCAGAGTATGTATGGTGCATTACCAAATATGCCTTAAAAAAATCATACCTGTTATTTCCGGCAATATAGAGAGTTCCTGGGGAGGAGCTGTCCCAACCAAGGTAGCTTAGCACCATCTCTGCCTCTTACAGTCTTAGTGAGTTCCTTGGGATACTGAGTGGGATCATCACTTGTTCAGTATCACTCAACCAGTATGTGACCCTAGACTTTCCTTGGCTCTGAGGCCAACTTTCCACCCACTCTACCATCCTGCCTTTCCTCAAACAGTACTATCATAGTAAAAGGAGGTTAAACCAGATGATTTCCAAATCTACAGTTCAGAAGCTTTACAAATCTAAGCAAAAGAATCTCAAAGTTAGACTTAGAAGTCAATTATTACAACCTGCACCAGAACACAGCACCCCTCAAAATATCCCTCATCAAATGTTAACATAGACTCCATTCTGAAGACCTCTAGTGTTGGAAAACTCATTACATTACTCAGCAACTCATTCTATTTTCAAGAAGCTCCAATTGGGGGGAGGAAATTCTTATTATTTAACTAATGTCAGATTCCCTATTATTTTCTCTCATCTACCCATTGGTCCTAGTTCTTCCCTCTAGGAAAGCTAAAGAAAACTAGTCTCATCCCTCTTCCACTTGAAAGCTCTTCAAATCCATGAAGTTGCCAATCATACTCATCTCACCTAAATCTTCTCAATTTTATTCAACAAATATTTATTAAACATCGATTATATCCAAGATACTAGAGAAACAAAGACGAAAAAATGAAATGGCCCATTTAGCTTGTTTCATCTTCTTCTCAAATCTGCACAACTCACTCTGCCTTTTTGTTCTCCCTTCCTCTCTCTCTTTGTTTTTGCCCCGGCTTTGTTCCTTATTCTCCTGAAAAAGTCACATGCTGCTTCCTTTGGATGTTACTAAACTATTGTCAAGTCTCAACAGGACTAAGATATTGCTATTGTCTTGGGGAAGTGTCTCATTGCTTTCACTCTGTCTCCTGGACCATCAATATGTCTTTGGGGAATTAATGCAACCAGTATTTTCCTTTGCCTCATTTAGATCCAAGAAGATCTAAGGGCCAATCTCATGTACATTCCTTAGAAAGAGTGTATAAAAATAAAATCAGAATTTAACATTTTACATTAATGTACAGAGTTCACTTCATTTCAGTCAATTTAATGCCACTACTAATGACTTCATGGCCTTTCAGGTTGAAAACAGGGTCAAGTTGAGAGGAAGTTAATGGGGAAGTCAACTAATGGAAATTCTATTCTGGACTCAATATTCATCAAAAAGAACCTGGTTTCTAGGATAGAATGAGGGGAAACTTGGGAGAAAATGACCACTCCATCTTGGAATTTGTGGTAGAGAAGAAGAGGGAATATTAAAATAGTCTGACATGCATTGTAGATGTAGGGAAGAGAGAGTCTAGAGTTAGGAGTAAGGACAGGGAAGATTCTATAGACTAAAATTCAACAGTGGAAAAAAAAGCTATCAAGCATGAAATTCCAAAGGCACAAAGACGAGCAGTTCCAAAAAGAGTATTTTTCTACTCTAAAGAAACCAATGTGGATGTGCAATAAACTCACCAACCAACATAAATTTATTTTTAAAGAGAGATGTACAAAAGATGTAACAAGGGCAGGCAACAAGATGTATCCAAAAATATACCACAGTTCTACAAGGAATGTGTCAGGAGTACAAATTCTAAAATGTATTATTAGCAGGGTATTTAGTAAAAGGAAGCGATTCTCGTAAGGATTCAACCTGACTTCATCAAGAATAGGTCCTGTCAGATTAATCTTATTTCCTTTTTAGGAAGCTGTTCAACTGATAGATCAGGACAATATTATAGTCAATGTTTATCTAATTTTTTTGAAAAAAAACTCACACAAATTGGCAACCCCCCTCCTAACATCCCATCACCATCATCCAGGGGAGCAACTCTTCCAAGTCTATGAGTTGTCAATAACTTCTGCAGGTGTTGAAACTCTTGCCTCAGCCACACTACTAGTGACTCAGAAAAGGAAAGTTTTGTCACATCTTTAGCACTTTCAAATGATTCATCATCAGAAATAAATATGGCTTTATTAATGGAAGTGACATTTAAGGAGATGGTTTACTATCTATCTGCTTTGCCACTGAACCCTAAGAACCATTGGACGTGTCCATCTAACTTATAGCAGAAACCTCCTAAGTGTGTTCTCTCCCCTCCCCCATTAAAATTTGAGCTTCTTCAGAATGGGTGGACTCCTTTGCCTTTCTATTTGTATCCTCAGAGCTTAGTACAGTTCTTTTCACACTTACTAAAAGCTTTTTCATTAATTCACTCAAAGTATTTGATAAAGTCTCTGATGCCATTCATGTGGAAAAGGATGGAGTGGTATGAAATAGACAAGTAAATTTGAAACTGATAGAATGCCAGACCAATTATGTCCAAAACTGAACTCATTATCTTTTCTCCTGAGCAACCCTCATCCCCTCTTAATTTCCCTATTACTGTGCAGTGCTTTTTAAACCGTGGGTCATAACCCCATATGGGGTCACAAAAAATTTAGCAACCATAAAAGGTTTCTGAAAGTACAACAACCAAAAATTAATTAAAACCTAACACTTAATGAATCTGAGGTATTTCTGGCAGCACTTGCCTATATTGCTAACGATGCTAAAATTTGAAAAGGGGTCTTGAGTGGAAAAAGTTTAAGAAGCCCTGCAGTGTGAGGGTAACACCTCCCTCCTAGTTCCTCAGATTTAATCCTTGACTCCTCACCGTCTCTAACTCCCCTTATCCAAGCTATTGCCTATGACCTGTTGATTTCACCTAGGCAACACCTCTCGAATATGTCCCCTTTTCTCCTCCAACACTGCCACCACTCTGATACAGACCTTGCTCCCTTCGTAGCTGGACTACTGCAATAACCTGCTGGTGGGCCAGCTTGCCTCAAGTCTCTCCTCACTCCAATTCATCATCCACTTAGCCACCAAAGTAACTTTCCTAAAGCACAGGTCTGACCATGTCTCCACTGCTTCCTACTCAATAAGCTCCACTTGTTCCTCATCTCCTCCAGACTTAAATACAAAATCCTCTGTTTTGTGATTGAAGCCCTTCATAACCTAGCCTCTTCCTACATTCCTTTGATCCAGTGACAGTGGCCTCCTTGCTGTTCCATGAACAAGACACTCCATCTCTTGCTCTGGGCATTTTCTCCGGCTGTTCCCCCATATTTGGGATGCTCTTCCTCCTCATCTCCACCTACTTTCTACAGAAAACCTTTCCCTACCCCCTTTTACTTCTAGTGCCTTTCTTCTTTCATTTATTTCTTGTTTATGCTGGATATAGCTTGTTTGTACATATCTGGTTGCTTGTTCTCTCCCTGATTAGACTATAATCTTCTTCAGGGTGGGGACTGTCCTTTCCACTTTTTGCATCCTCAATGCCTGGCACATAGTAGGTGCTTCATAAAGGTTTATTGACTGACAGATGACCCAAAGAGGATTCATTGATAGTTTAATGTCATCTTGAGCAGAAGAAGGAGGTTAAAGGACAGATCAAATGGCTGCCAATCAGCTATTCTTATTCTATAAGAGTTTGGTCCCTGAAGGTGATAATGTTCCTTCTGATGGGAAAAAGATGAAGACAGTCAAGGTTTTGGTAAATGATACCCTCTCTTGGAGAGAAAAGTCACTGAGGGTTTCCCCAGACTGATTCTAGGTGGATAAAGTTTTGCTTTCCTCAAAACAAAGCAAAATACTGAGCCATTGAATCTGAGCTAAAAGAGAGATTGTAGATCTCATTCTTCTTATGTGCAACTCATGTGTGATCCCCATATGGGTGTTCTTCCCCAAAGGAACCCTAGACCCACATAATCCTCAAGTATGTCCAATTTTCCCACTGATACCAGTCTTTGGGAACTTGTCTTGGGGGACCCATGGTGTATACCCAGGCTCTCTACTGTTAATATTATTACCTTATATAATGTGGCATCTTTCTCCTGCTGACCTGATGTAATTAGGAAAGGCTTCCAAGAGATGGGAAAGAGAATAGAACCAACACAGCTGTCAGGTTATGACCTCAAAACCAACTTGGAAGAATGTGTGTGTGTGTGTGTGTGTGTGTTCATGTGTGCACACATGCACTTCTGAAGGCATATTCCAAAAAGTCTAAGCTTCCTCTCAACAAAAGAGAGGGTAGCAGAACTGTAGCAAAAAAGAGTTCCTAAGTGCCAAAAGCAGACAAAGGAGTCCTGGGATCCCCTCCATTAGTTCAAAGCTGAATAAAGGATCCCTTCTACAAAATACTTGATAAACGCATCCAGTTTTTGCTTGAGGACCTCCTATCAGTGAGCATCTACAATACATTGAGGCAGTCTATGTACTTTGGGATACTTTAAATGGTAGGAAATTTTTTCTGACGTCCAGCTTAAATCTGTCTATTTGCAACTTTCATCCATTACCCTAACATAGGCTCACTTTTTTTCTCCAAATAGCAAATAAATTGTTTATTCTTTGAGCAGCATGAACCAGGTGCTTGCAAGGGAAATTGAGTACATGCTAGATAGTGCCAGACAGGAAGGTTCCATATTAGCGAGGTCAACTTAGTTAGCCAGAAAAGTGAAAAGCTCTTCCTTCCCCACAAAATATAGCCATGTCCTTCCTGTAAAAAGGGAGCATCTGATACAAAAGTGTCAGATAAAATAAAGAGATGCTCTTGAGAATTTTGTTCAACTCTAAAACTCTATGTTTTGTCCTCTAAAGACCCTGCTTAGAAACAAATTTCTGAATTGTTTTTTTTCCTCTTCTTTTGTGACTTGTTAATTAAACAGAACTATTGAAATTCTAACAATTGTTAAATAGATTTCTAGAGTTCCACTGAATAAAGTGGAATAGGTGGGGCTGGAAAGTATGACTGGCTCATTGGAAAATATCCATATATGTTTAGAAAGTCTATTTAAAATTGTCCACACCAGCTGTGTTCAGGGACTCCTTAGAGGAGTATGGCCTTGAGTGGGTGGGGTTTGTGTAAAAGCAGATGGCTTGTAGAGAAAGCGTGGGTGAACAAATAATCTTTTTGGCCTTCGCATGCTCTGCTGGACTCCTGGCCCATACTCACTGCTGATTTTTCCCTCTCTTTGGGATCCTGGACTGGGCCGTCTGGCAGCTAACACGGTCTCCTCCCTCTCAGCACTTGCAGCAATTTTCTCTATCCATCTCTCCCCTACTTCCAACTAACATCACTGGCAAAGACCCCAAGTTGGAGCCTGGCCTCTTCCTGGCCCGTGACAAAAATGGGCCTTTATGGATGAACAGTATGTATTAGGTGTAGGAGGCAGAAAGTTATTTATATTTCTTTCACATTTTTCTGGCTACACTATTGACAAGTGATGTAACTACTAAATTGCCTTAAATTTTCCATGAAATTAAGGGTAATAATGAGGATGGAAATGTTCACCCACTTCACACAGGTGTTGGGGGACATTCAGACATAAAGCATTTCCAAATGGAACCATAATAACAGCCCAGATACGCCATGTGAGTTTACTACAGCACAAAATACAGTATCTGAGTACTTGCTGCCCACTTCTCCCACTGAGTTATTGTGAGGAAAGGCCTTGGTAAACTGCTGAGGGCTGTAGAAATTGCAGTCATTCTTACTAGTGGCATTATTACTAAATAAGGCTTCCTTTGAGACTTAGTTGAAATTCTACCTTTTTGTAGACCTTTCCTTGCTAGCTTCTCAAAATGCCTTCTCTCTTAGAGTTAATATATGTGTACACACACACATACATATATACACATACATATATACATATATATAATGTATATATAAAATGTATATATGATGTACATACGCCATTAGACTGAGAGCTCCTTGATGGCAGAAACTATTTTTTTTGCCTTTCTTTGTAGTTAGCACAGAGCCAGGCACATAGTAAGAGCTTATAAATACTGATTGATAGACTGATAACTAATATATTTTGATAATTCATCCAAATAATTTGCCTGTGCTATTGGATAATTCAGGGAAAAAATCTTAGGAGTTACTGACACCTGGCCTAGTCAAATGAATGCAACTTTAGAGATTTAATGAGAAGACAGAGATAGCAGAACAAATTTTATTTTTAAAATAACTATCAATAGTTTGTATGTCAATGGGAAAAACAATCAAGATGGTATAACAACATCTGACATTTATGTAATAGGGGAAGGTCTGTGGAGCATTTTACATCCTATTTGAACCTCAGGACAACACAGTAATAAAGTATCATGCTATTCTTGTGGGAAAAGATGTAAAAATGTGCATAAGATGATCAAACAATTAGATGGATTCAAAACTGATTGAATGGATGGACTTGAAGTATAGTCAATTAATTGTTCAGTATCAATTTGGCAGGAGATCTCCAGTGGAATACCGGTGATCTCTCTGTGACTCTCTGTCTCTGTCTGTCTGTCTGTCTGTCTCTCTCTTCCCCTCTTTTTCTCTCCCTTTTCTACCCCCACCCTGGACTGCTTCCCTTTCTCTTCCTCTCCTCCCATTGTCCTGTACAGGATTGATGTTTATGAAGGTATAATCTGTTTAGTCTGTGTGTGACTATTAGTGTATCCTTGGTTTACCTTAAAAGTTATAAAATAAACACATGAAAGTGATATACCTTCAACCTCCCCCTCCCACTCCCCCAGAAAGAGGTTCAAGATGGGGAAGGGCTGATCAAGTAATAATGATCCAGGGGTTTTCATAGACTGCCAGTTCAATTTGAGTCAGCAGTGTGCTGGGGTCTCTAAACAAGCCCATGACCATTCATGTACTTTCTTACTTTAAAATTCTGTGGTTGTGTGAAATACTTAAAGAAAGTTATCATGTTCCACCTCCCCAAGTCTTCTTTACTTGAGACTAAATTGACCCAAGTTACTTCTGCTAAACCTTAGAACACATGAACTCATGGCCCTTCCTCCTGCTGCCCTTCTCTGGACATTTCACCTTTTCCTTGTACTTCCAAAAATATAGTGCCCAGAAGAGAAGACAGTGGTCTAGTTGGGGATTAATGATGGCAGAGTACAGTGGGACTATTACACCCTTAGTCAATAGACATGATGACTCTTAATGTACCCCAAGATTGCATTAGCTTTTATTGGCCAATAAAATGCCTCTGACTCATACTGAATCCATAACATCTCCAGCTCTATTTTAGATAGGTCACCTTTTAGCCAGATCTCCCCCATATTTTATTTGTGAAGATTTTTTTAAACCCAAATGTAAGATTTTTAAATTTATCGTAGTAATATCATCTTCTCATATTTAGCCCAGTGCTCTAGTAAGTCAAAAACTATTTAGATTCTTACTATGACCTAAGATGTTAGCTATCTCTCCCAGTTTAGTGTCAATTTTCAATTTATTTGACTCAGAGACAGAGAGACACAGACACAGAGAGACACAGAGAGAGAAAAAGAGAGACAGAGACAGGAAAAGAGAAAGTAGAAGAGAAGAGAAGGAGGAGAGAGGGAAAGACAGACAGACAGACAGACAGAGAGACAGAGAGAGAGAAAAAAATATCTTTGAAGACCTGTGTTGTTGATTTATATGTTCATAAATGTAGAGCTAGAAGGAACCTCAGAGCTCATTTAGTCTAAATCCCTCTTTATGCAGATGAAGAAACTGAGGTCCAAAGAGGTTAAGTTAGTTGGCAAGGTTACACAGGTTGGAAATATCAGAGGCAGGATTTGAACCCAGGTATCTCTTCAGGCTCAGTGCTTTTGACTCAGAAGAGAGGGATCCAATTTGTTCTGTGTGGTCCCACAGGCAGAAGCATGAACAATGGGTGGAAACTGACTAGAAGTAAATTTTAAGTGTCAGGAAAGCCTTTTGAAATTTCTAAATAGGGAATTGCTGCTTAAAAGTGGGTGGCTGTGCTCTCACTGGAAGTCATTAAGCAGAGGCTGGATGTCTCTTGTCAAGCATATTACACTGGAGGCCACCTTTCTGGTAGGGGTCAGACTTGATAGCTGCTAAAGGCCTTTACAGCTCAAAATACTGTGACTTTGTGAAGGAAGTACTGTAATTATTCTTACTCATGATGTACAGATGAGACACCAAAGTTCAAAGGTCTGGAGTGACCTGTCCTGGATCCTACAGCTAATGAAGTATTAGAGGTAGAATCTGAACCCAAGCCTTCCTGACTTCAAATCCTACATGCTGCCCACCATATCATTCCCTGTCCTGCAAAATAAATGAAAGTCTTTAGAGATAAAGTAGTTAAGAGGAAAAGAAAACCTAAAGAAAGGTTTTTTATAAATATTTGTAAGTAACATATTAAAAATAAAATTTGATTGGGTAGGAGTAGGTATTGCCTCTGAATACCCTCTGAAGGTGAATATGCCTGTATTTTGTATCTATAAGACACATATGACAGAAGTGTACACTTTTTACATGATTTAGATCACAAAACAGCCTAAATCCTGTTTATAACTTCCTTTCCTCATTATGCTTTTAGGCTATGGTAGCAAGTGGCATGTTTATATATCTAATATCCTTTTGCTTTCTTGAATTAAAATTAGACTAAAAACATTAATTTTCTTTGACTTTTCTAGGCTTAGTTTTCTAGAGTGTCAATATAAAAAAGTATTAAAGAATGCATTCTAACATCTTAATTTATGTTTATTTGGAATAAAGGAGAGAAGATTTCTCATACTGTCACACTCAGTTTGTATGTCCCTTTATCTTAGCTCCCTGCCTTATGGTATCATAGGATTTAAAGCTGGAAGATAGAAATAATATAACACAACCTTTCATTTTACAAATGAGGAAACTAGAAGTCAGCAAGGTAAAGGACTTGGCTAAGGTCACTCAGGTAGGAAGTATCAGAGTGTTAATGACACAAAAACATTCCAAGCCTGCTAAAGGTCAGTGTTCTTTTATTCTTGGATCTTTGACGAGGGAATATTTAGCAAGCTAAATCTCATTGAATAAACACACCATTTTGCTTAGAGAAACAAAGACATTTAAGGGAGATTATCAAAGAGATTTCTATTTTAATAATGAGCACAAAACCTATCAAAAATGACTTCTATAAATTGATTATATGATCCTGAAATAACTCCAAAGATACACAAGTATTAATGGAAAAAAAAAAAAGATGGAAATGGCTTTCTAATTCTGTTCTAAGTTTTCTTACAGCCACCAGCAAATGGCCAAGGACTCCTTCTTTGCCTGTAAAAAGAGGGCAACAGAAACCAGACCCTAAAGAGACTATTGTTAAGCTGCATCTTCTACTTCTCTTTGAGTCAAGTCACATGCTCCAAGTTACTGGGTCAGAAACAGAGCTGCAAAGAACCTTAGAGGTCATGGGTCCAACTCCTTCTACAGATAAGGGAATTTAAATTGTGAGAGGCTGAATGTCTTGCCCAAGCACCTGCTGCTGGCTGAACCAAAGCCAGAACGGGAACCCAGGTTACTCTATGGCCAACGTTCAATCCATTCTACCCACTACTTCTTGTTCCACCTTCTTGGTTCAGCCGAGGATTTCTAGCATTGTAGCTTCTGCATTCTAAGCTCTACACTAAAGAGAAAGGTCAGTGCTCCACTTTTCCAAAGCATGTTTCGGTTTAGAATCAAAGAGATTCTGTCCTGTTAACAACAAAAGGCTGCTTCTTGAATCTAATTAACTTGATTTGTAAGGCCTCACCTCTACTTCTAATTAGATCTGATTAGAGGAGGGGCAAGTTAGTAAGCCCAACCATTCTAAACTTCTAAAAAGTAAGTAATAGCTGCTGCCAATTATGATATTTCTAAGAGTAGTCAAACAGGAAGGCTTCTAATAAGTCTTGATTCAAACTCATAAACGCAACATATATATATATATATATATATATATATATATATTTGTGTACACATATCACAGGTCAGAGCATATATGTGCACATGCCCACGTATGCATGTATACTAAGATCTGTGATGTATGCATGTGCATACACACATATATGTTATGCGTATATATGTTTGAATTATGGCTCTTGGTATACAAGAACCATGTATGCATATTTTGTATTTCAGTTGTTTATTTAAGTGCAATTCTTCATGACCCTAAGGACCAAAGCACACCAATGCTGTCCATAGGTTGTCTTGGCAAAGATGCTGGGGTGGTTTGCCATTTCCTTCTCTATCAGATTAAGCCAAACAGAGGTTAAGTAACTTGCCCAGGGTCACATGTCTAGTAAGTGTCTGAGGCCAGATTTGAACTCAAGTCTTCCTGACTCCAGGCCCAATGCTTTATCACTATGCCACCTAGCTCCCCCCATACACATATACTCATGTGTATGTCTATATGTGAGTATAAGTGTATATATATATCAAACTATGATACATATATATATATATATATATATACAATTATATTTTTCAAAAATACATGTCTCTCTTTATGGGGAAGGTATATATAAAAAGT
>CM053588.1:214558880-214583358 GCA_028646515.1 Pseudochirops corinnae | reverse complement strand
ATGGTTGTTCAGACCGTGATTTGATTTTTTTTTTAATCTCTGTGGGGCTCTGCTTCCAGAAGGGAAAGCTCTGTCCCAAATCACTGGGGTCCTCCCGGCTGCCGTAGACTTCCAGCTGACTGGATAATGAAGACTCCAAGACCGAGGCCCAAGACAATGATCCGGCTCAACGTGAGAGCACTGGCCTGAAAACAATCGCTCAGTCCCCCTGCTGTCTGCAGGCCGCGGGCGGGAAGCTACAATGTGGAGGCGGGTGCAAAACCTCTGCCTTTCGCTTTTCTGCTCTGGAGACCTTTCGACCACACTGCTTATCTCCCCCTTTCGCAATCCCCACGCGCAGCTGTCGCTAATCGACTCACCAGAGAGCTTTCTCTGCACCTCCCGCCCAGCCGCCCCTAGGGGCACAGCTGCGGCTTCAGGCCAGGCTGGTTTTGGTTCGCAGTGCTGATGTGGTTCCTCGTAGCTGAGCTGACTTTAGTGGGAAGTATCCTTGTTTGCGTTTTGGAGTTCTAGGATTGGTTTAGAGTCCTATTTTATGGGTATTTTGGGGTGGCTATGTGAGAGCTGAGACATGTTGCTGCTGCTACGCCGCCATCTTGGCTCCTCCCCGAGTACCTCATTTTTCAAACTACTCAGAAGCACAGAATCACAAAAACATAGAATCTCAGCATTGGGAAAGGATACAAAAAACCATCTAGTCCTCATAACTGAATAAGAATCCTCTCTACAGCATTTGGGAGGGGGGGAGAAGAAGGGAAAATGGAAGAGGACTTTCCTCTTTAAGTAAATATATGCTAATACTTTCATAAAATGAATTCAATTCTGACGCATTCAGATGTCTTATCTTTCAATGCTACTACTTGCCTGAATCTATTTATAATATAGTGAGGAGCTGACCAAATATCTTGAACTTGATTTAAGGAATGTCCGGTATTCTGAACTGAATGAAAGGAAGAGAGTCAGAGAGAAAATAATACCGCTGAAAATCCCACAAGATTTGAATTCAAGGCCATGAAGGTTCAGATCTGGTCTGGACCAAGAGCTACTAGTATTTAAAGAATGGCCCATTTCCTCAATAGACTGGAAACTCCTTGAGAGCAAGAACTCTTATCTTTTATTTCTTGGTGTCCCTTATCATGGGGACATGGCTATCTGTTGGTTGATTGAATGATACATAAAGATTGAAGAAGTATGGTAAAGATGAAATAAGGTTCTTTCAGTGACTCTTTTTATCACAATTTTAACGACTTCCGATATCTAGATTTACTGATCTCCTGATAGTTGCAAATCAAGGGAAGGTAAATGCTTCTGGAATTAGATCAATCAATATAAACAGAATGTGACTAATTATTATGCTCCTCAGAACTGGGGTGGCATACTAGGCATGGCACTGAAGGGGCAAAGTCCTGATAATTACCGTAAGATATGTGATAGTTTAATAGTTACAGGAAGACACATAATGTACTCTTTCCATGTCTCCAATATTAATTTCTCTGTGTGGGGGCTAAATGGAATTGGTTTTAATTGACTCTTGGAGAAACAAAAAACAAGCAGGTTTCTTCTCTTAAATGTAGATCTGCTTCACAATATATCTCTATATATGTGTGGTATGTTTATCTGAACATACTGGGGTTTGAATTTAAAACTGATTAGAGAGCATTGGCACCATTTCATCCCTTTAAAAAAAGGACCTATTTTTAATTATTTGGACAATTTCAAACATTTTAAAATATTGCTATTTAATTTTTCTTTTCAGATAATTTATATTCAATAAAGGTTTGAAGTTAATGAAATAGTAATTGTGATATTTTATTCTAGAGGGGAGATGCTCTCTGAAGTACTGACATTATCTTGCAATTAAGAGTTTCATTTCTTTTTACCTAAACATAATTATACTAAAGCCAAATAAAATCCGGAAGAAGAGTTGACCTTTCTCTCTGTGCTTTAAATTACAATCAACACTACAGATCACTGTTTTATAATAGTAATTAATTTTCTCTTCTGTCAAAATGTCACACCCTCTTCCTTCTTAAATCATAGCTAATTTAAATAATTTCAATTGGTAATGGAATGCCTCTTCCATAGACTCCGAGAGACTACTGAATGAATAGCCCAGAGAGCTGATCCATCATTACAAGTATCTTGGACCGACAGTGAAAATGGACACTGAACTGAACCCATAATTGAACAGGGCTGGTTTGCATTTGAGAAAGAGTGTGATGCTCTTAAAGATCTTACACTTATCTTTGAATCATAGGTTCCTCTTTTTTAACATTGATATTCTTCTGTTGGAGCATAAGCACTTTGAGAGTAGAGACTTTCTTTTTTTTGTATTAGTGTCCTCAGCACCTAACATATAGCAATCAATCAATAAAGATTAATTTTGTTTTTGCTTTTTGGAGGGCAATTGGGGTTAAGTGACTTGCCCAAGGTCACACAGCTAGTTTTTGTGTTAAGTGTCTGAGGCCAGATTTGAACTCAGGTCCTCCTGACTCCAGGGCTGGTGTTCTATTCACTGTGCCACCTAGCCTCCACACAATAAAGATTTATTAAGCACCTACTTTGTGCCAGGTACTGTACTAGGCACTGGGGATACAAAAAGAAGCAGAAGACATTCCCTGCCCTTGAAGACTTTAAAATCTAATGGAGGAGACAACCTTCAAACAAATCTATACAAAGCAAGCCACATAGAGTAAATAAATAATGATTAACAATAGGAAGGCACAAAAATTAAGAGAAGTTGGGGACTTAATACATTTGCTGATTGATTCCTGATGTCCTATGTATGTTTATGTACATATGAAAAAGCGCCGGTTCTAAAGAGTTAAAGTTATAGGTCACCCAGAGGGCAAAAGGGAAATGAATGATAGGAGTAAATGGCTGTGGTACCTTACCAATGACGAAGTGTATTTAAAAAGCAGAATAAAATAATCAGTAAAGAAATGTATATCAGAAAAGAAGGTGAGTTGGTTACATAGCAAAAGTGAGCATTATTGGAAGGAAAGTCTGCTTGCCAAACCCATATAATGTTAAGAGACTTATAGGAAGGTCTCTTAACCCATTTGTTGTGCCCCCTTTGTAAGATTTATGGAAGGACATGAGTAAGAACCACACAGGGTAAGTGTGTGAATGGGTTCCTATCTACAAAACTGGAGAGGATTACTACATTAATGGGATCATAGATCCATAGAAATATTAAATCACATAGCTTTCAATACAGCAGATTTTTGTGTGATCACATCTCATCTAGATGGGCAGCTAGGTGGTACAGTGGATAAAACATAATCTAGAGTCAGGAAGATTCACCTTCCTGAGTTCAAATAATCTGACCTCAGACACTTACTAGCTGTGTGACCTTGGGCAAGTCATTTAACTCTGTTTGCCTCAGTTTCCTCATCTGTAAAATGAGCTAGAAAAGGAAATGGCAAACCACTCTAGTATCTTTCCAAGAAAATCCCAAATGGGGTCATAAAGAGTTGGACCTAGCCGAAATGACTGAATAGCAATAACAATCTCACCTAGAGTCCAATTTCTCCATGCTTGCTCCTAGACCATAGCATGACCTTGGCATGTCATCTTATCTAATTCTTCAGGATGATGAGAGGTCTCTAAACTATTTAGTTCAAATGGTTGGATTTTCTTGAAGACTTTTGGGCCAGGGATCTCGTAATCTCTTTTCACAGTCCTTTTTCCAAGTTTCATCTTCTTGATAGCCAAGAAATTATTCTTATGTTCAACAAAAATGTCTTTTAAAAAATTAGTTCATTTTTGTTCAGTTTTCCATATGTAGGAGGGCACACACACTGCTACACTCAGACATGAGAAATAAATTTCATATATCTTCTTTCAAAGTCTTTCATATACTTGAAGACACAACTTAAAGTATCACTTATCCTTCTCTTCTCTAGGCTAAACATCCCATGAGATGACCCTTAGCAACAGTGTTTCCATGTTGTGCCTGTGACACAATTGATATTTTTACTGATTTGTTTTACTGCTGTCACTTCTTTCTTAGAATCTCTACTGTCCTTCAGACATCAGTTCAAACATCTATATGAAGTCTTTCCTGATCCCTACAGCCGCTCCTGCCATTCCTCTGTCTTTTAACTTGCTCTCATTTTGTTTATATTTTGTATGTAATATACATATACATGTTGTCTCACCTGATAAAATATAAGCTACTTGAGAGCTTTTGTCCTTTGAGCCCTAGGACCTCACACAATATCTGGCACATAGTTAGCACTTACTAAATGCTTATCAATTAATTGGTTAATTGATTGATTTTCGATAATCTCTCTTTGCCCTCCCCTTGTAACAAAGCAAAACAAAGCAATGCATTGAAGATGTATGAGAACATATGGCGCATTCCACCAGCTGAAAAGAGAAGAGAGCCATCCCCTGACCCACTTTCAGCCCTCTGAAGCCAAAACTGGGCATTACATTGACCAGATTTCCTATATCTATCAATGTTAGTTTTTCTCTCTATCATTGTGACAATTATAACACAACTTATTAATTCACAAATGCTGTAGAAAAGATGCTTACCTGTTAACTTCTATGAAAAGGACCTTTCTGGTAGCAAATTATATCCTAATATAAGATGCCTACAAATATAAACTATACTCTTAGGATGAGATATAACTTTGAAAGTAGGAAAAAGATACACATTTAAAAATAATACTTATTACAGGCTGTATACATAGAAAGTATGTAGAACTGACCCTCAGCTCTTTTGGAGCTTGTTTTCTTCCTGACCTGGGGTTGGCTCACTCACAACATATTTCCATATTGGCAGATCAGGATAGTGCTCTATGAGGGGCAGTCACATGTTTACAACTCCTCAGAATCCTGGGAATAGCCTCATATGGGTATTTACACTCATACTTCTTACTTACCAACTATGGATCCTTTGCCCAAACCAGTATACTTTGCATTTTGTAATGGTAATGGTAATTTGAAGATCTTGCCTGCTTTGAAAATAAACTCTGCCTCCTAATAGGCTAAATGTAATCATGTGGAGCCTGTGGTAGGAGGAGTTTGTTGAAGGGTGGAGCAGAGTTCACAGGAAGCTGGGAGTCAGAGCAAGCTAGACAGGGGGAGGAGAGTATGCATCTGAGTGAGTAAACTGGTTTGTGGGAAGGCTAAAGGGTGGTGTGGCTCTCTGTGTTGTTGTGGCTTATTAACTTCTTTGCTACTATGATGGAGTTGGCTTACTGGTTTTGGAATTTGGTTTTCTGGTATCTGAATAAATGTTTTGCTTCTGACTTCTATAGGGAGAGTCTGTTATATCTTGCAATTGAGCACCATGCAGGTATATTTATAGTAACTGTAGGTGCTGTGAATATTGCATTGGTGCTATACATTTAGACAAAGCAGACATAATCACAGAGTAATGAAGCATTTATTAAGTGCTTAGCTTGCTTTGTGCTAGGCACTGTGCTAAGCTCTGGGAACACAAATAGAAGTAAAAAGTAAGACAATTCCTGCCCTTAAGGACCCTGCATTCCCATAGGAAAAATAAACAAAATGGAGTGAAAAGCTGGTAGGGTGAAGGAAGGGCAAAGTCCTGAAGTAGTCCAGGGAATCATGAGCTACACTAGGTTTGAAGTAAGATTGGCTGACTTGAATCCTTCTTTAAATGGAGGTTTGGGAACAAACTTACCCAGAAGAGAAAATTGTAGAGATGGAGATATTTCTAACATGAAGGATGACATTAAATTTTCTTTATAAATTTATTTTCCCCTAAATACTTGTAAAAACAATTTTACTCTTTTTTTCTCAAATTTTGAATTCCAAATTCTCTCCTTTTTCCCCTTGTCCCCCCATTGAGAAGGCAAGAAATTTGTTATAGGTTATACATGTGTAGTCATATAAAACACCTTTCCATGTAAGTCATGCTGTGAAAGAAAAGACAGATAAGGAAAACAAAAACAAGAAAAATAAAGCAAGTAAAGAAAAAGTATCTTCATTTGATATTTAGGGTCTAGCAGTTCTTTCTCTGGAGAGGGACAGCACCTTTCATCATAAATCCTTCCAAATTGTCTTGCATCATTGCATTACTGAGATAGCTAAGTTATTCACAGTAGCTTATCATATAATATTGCCAATACTGTGTACAATGTTTTCCTGGTTCTGTTCCTTTCACTTTGCATCAGTTCATATAAGTCCTTCCAGATTTTTCTGAGATTGTCTTGCTCGTTATTTCTTATAGCACAATAGCATTCCATCACAATCACATACAATAACTTGTTAGCCATTTCCCAAATGATGGGCATGCCCTCAATTTCCAGTTCTTTGCCACCACTAAAAAAGATGCTGTAAATATTTTTGTACATATAAGTCCTTTTCCTTTTTGTTTTTATCTCTTTGGAATATAGACCCAGTAGAGGTATTGCTTGGACAAGGGGTATGCAAGGTTTTGTAGCCCTTTGGGTATAGTTCCAAATTGCTTTTTAGAATGGTTGAATTAGTATACAACTTCACCAAAAGTGCATTAGTGTTTTCATTTTCCCACATCCCCTCTAAAATGTCATTTTCTTTTTTTCTGTTATATTAGTCAATCTGATAGATGTTTAGTGGTAATTCATAGTTGTTTTAATTTGTATTTCTCTAATCAATAGTGATTTAGAGCATTTTTTTCATATGACTATAGATAGCTTTGATTGTTTTGTCTGAAAACTGTGTGTTCATATCTTTTGACCATTTATCAATCAAGGAATGGTTCTTATTTCTATAAATTTGACTCGGTTTTCTATATATTTGAGAAATGAGGTCTTTATCAGAGAAACTTGCTATAGATTTTTTTCCACAGCAATGATTACTATGTATTTCACTCCATCCTATTTCCCCCCTGTTTATCCTATTCTTTCTCCCCTTTCACCTTGTCTATTTTCAAAAGTGTTTAGCTTATGACTTTTACCTCCTCCAGTCAGCCCTCCCTTCTATCAGCTCCCCCCCTTCTCTTACCCTGTTTCCTTCCTACTTTCCTGTATGGTAAGATAAATTTCTATATCCAACTGAGTATGTATGTGTTAACAGAATTTTAAATGTAATCTGGACACAACCAATCTCTAACCTGTGAATATCCAGAGTTGCACAAAGCAGGCCAGAGACAGGAGTGCCAGGAAACAAATAGTGGTTTAATTAATTGCTTTCTGAGAGAGCAATGCTCTCTATGCTAGAGTAAAGACACAATTTATATACATAAATCACAAGTGGGAAAGGGGGGGAAAGGATGGTAGATTACAAAACAATCATTTCCAAGGCCTAAGTGGTTTCCCATGCGTACGGGACAATACAAGTGTTCTGGAGTCCTGTGGGAACAGTTCTGAAGTTGATTGCTTCAAGTCTTGTGGGTCGTGATTACTTGGTAGGGGACAGGACCAGAGTTCTAGAATAGGAACATAGTAATTGTGAGAGTGTTGTCAAGAATTGATCGATCATTTCAAGCTGCTTTGTGAGTTTTTTACACCCAAGCCAGAAGAGGCAACTCTGAGAAATTGAAATTATTTTTATATTCATTATGCATATCATATTAATTAATATAAAATCATAATTCCCTTCACATATGTTATTCTCTCTTTGAGCCAATTCTGATGAGTATAAGGCTCATACCCAACCCCTCCCCATCCTCCAACTCTTCCATCTTCCCCTCCACTCTAAAATCTTTTCTAGACCTTTTTTATGTCAGATAAACCTTACCTGCAGGTGCTCTGCCCAAAGGAATATAAATTTTGATCTCTGAAACCTTTTTTTTTAAGGACCATGCCTTAAAAACCAAATCACTCCAGCTCTCATTGACTGGTCAACAGTAGGTCCCAGGACAAGCCCCATTTGGTCATTGTTTGGGTCTTGATTGGGTCAAAGTCAATGTTAATAACAATTGGTTCTGTTTTGGCCAGACATCCTGAGGGTCTTTCCCTCCCAAACTGATTTTTTTGACTAGGTAAAGAGACCATTCTCTAGCTTTAGTCACTGATTGGGTGTTGCCTCAGTCAAACTGACATCTGTTAATGACCTTAGCTCAAAAAGGCCAAGATCTCCCACTGCTTCCAGGGATATCTCCAGTCATCCTGATTTATATCTCATCACTGGACCCAGATGACTTTAGAGGAGAAAGTGGGACTGGTGACTTTGCGCAGTCCTGCCTCACTTAAATCCATTTCACTTGCATGTCATGGCATCACCTCCCCCATGTCGTGGTCCTCTTTTAGAATGAAGGAAGACCAAAGAACAACAGGGAGCAAGAGAAGTCAACATAGGAAAGCCCTCAGAGGTTTCCCCTCTCTCAGCCTGTAGATGGCACCAATGAGCAATAAGCCCAGCCAGCTCTTAACACAGGAGGATTCTGCTTTCCACCTCTCACCTTCCAATGAAAACAGCAGCTACAGAGCCTGTTTGTATCCAGTCAATTACTTGAACCTGAAGCTGCTTCTCTTGTAATTGGCTTCTTCTCTTCCTTTCTATCCTCAGCTACTATTAACTTCTTATAATGAAAAACTCAAAAATGGGTGGGGAAAGCCTTAGGTATTACACTTTTCAACAAACCTTATTTATTCTTCCCACAATTCCCAAACAGTTCTGTGATTTATAGCTTTTTAGCTATATCCTTCAAAACCCTAAAGAGTCATATGTAAATTAACTGAGGGACCACGTTTTAGAGCCATTCTCACATCATTCAATGCTCTGCTTTCTCAGTATATAACCTAAGCAAAAGTTTTCTCTCAAGTCTTCTGAACTATCGCTGATGATTTTCTTACATGAATATTCCTTTCCTGCCCCTTTCAGTAAATGCAATGTCCCATATGAAAGGGGATACATTTTCCAAATACATGTTAAATTTAGGAGGAAAGTACCTATATTTAAATAAATATAGTTTATCCTTTGTGATGAAATCCAAAATTTTTTAAAAATCACACAAGTGCTGTTTTGGGGATTCCTGAGAGAAGGAAGCGAAGGTGAAGAGGGCTTAATTCATAAATTAGAAGATCAACCACTGCAAGGAAGAGAATGATCTACAAAAATCAAGTTGTCAACAAATTATTATTGAGCTACTATATACAAGAAACTCAGCAACTCAGCCAGATGAGAATATTTAAGTCAAAATAGTCTTTACCTACAAAAAAACTTACACTCTGAAAGGAAGGGAGGCAGAGCCAAGATGGCAGAGTAGAAGGAATATTCCAGATGAACTCATGCAACATTCCCTTCTCTACAACTTTAAAATAATGCATCAAATGGAATTCTGGAGTGGTATAGCCAAAAAAACGCCAGGGTGAGACAGTTTAGAAGGTCAGAAGGAAAGGTATGTGACACTGGAGGGGGGTCTGGTCCAGGATGCAGAGCAACACCAGATGTGGGCCTCGGAAGCTGTGGCAGTGATAGTAGTATTAGAAGCCACAGTTCCAAGAGCTCTCATTGCCCAGAGACAATGAAGAAACTGGGCAACTGATACAAACAAGACTATAGGGGGCCCCTGTGTAGGCAGGACAGGACACATTTTGGCAACTCCATTGTCCATTACCCAGTTCCTGGGTACAGTTCTAGAGTAGAGGAGAGTTTGTATTTGCAAGGTAGAAGGAACCCTGGTTGCAGTTACAGTGTAAAGATAGAGCAGAGACCCCAGTTCTAGGTCCTGGTTCCAAAGTGGAGAGGAGAACTAACACTTGAAGTTGCAAGGATCAGGACCCCAACGTTGGTAAGGACCAGAGTGCAAACTTGGAGAGCAGTGACTGCATCTCTCCTCAAATAACACGACTTTGGAAGCACCCGGAATGAGCTGTGAAGATAGCAGGGCAAAAATCCTGAAGTTTGGGAGAGCAACACCCCCCCCTCCTGCCCCACCCCAACCCACCAATGTGAGAAGAGCCCAACTCTAAAATAAAATCAAAAATCAAGCAATAGATTGGAAAATAAGCAAACAATAAAACAAGAACAACAAATGACAAAAAAAGAACCTCATCATAAAAAGCTACTAGGGTTAGAGAGAAGCTCAAGACATAAACCAAGAAAAAGCTGATGATATGAAAACATCTACAAGCAAAGCCTCAGAGAAGAATGCAGATTAGGCACAAACTCAGCAATAAAAAGAATTAAATAAATGAAGAGTTAAAGAAAGAGATAAAAAAGAGCAATTTTAAAAAAAAATCAAATATGAGTGGCAGAGGAAAAAGGGGGAAAAAATGAGAAAAATGAAAGTAAATAAGGAAAAGAGAATTAATAGCTTGGCAAAAGAGACCCAAAAATATTGAAGAAAATAACACCATAAAAATAGTGTTAGTCAAATGGTAAAAGAGGTACAAAACTTTACTGAAGAAAACAATTCTTTAAAAATTAGAACTGTGTATGTGGAAGCTAATGACACTAAGAAACAATAAAATGAAGTCAAAAGAGTGAAAAATATGGGGGAAAAAGGTGAAATATCTATATTGCCAATGTGATACTCACAGTGGCTGCTATGAATATGTGGGCGTATTTCCAGGTTGGAATCACGAGATATAACAGACTCTCTTCTTTGAAGACAAAACCAAGATATTTATTCGTATGCCAGAAAGTAAAATCCACCATAATAAAGAAGTTGGTACACATTACCAATGCAGGAAGCACCACCATCCCCAAGCCTTCCCTCTGTCAGACCTTCTCACAAACAAGCTCCTTTAGGCAAAATGCCCCTGTCTCACCCATGCCACCTACTCTGCCTCTCTGCCTCCTCTCTTGCTGTGCTCCACCTCACTCTCAGTTCTGCCTTATCCATAACTCCTGTTCCACTCCTTCCTGCTCCACTTGTTTAGCAAGCTCTTCCCACCACACACTCATGTGACTCAGACTGAAAGCAGAACACACGGGCCTATTAATAAATGGGGAAGATCTTCCCATACCCACTAACATCACAATATCTCATCAGAAAAACAATTCATTGGGAAAATAGAGTCAGAAGAGATGATTAAAAATTATTGGACTTCCTGAAAGCCATGATCAAAAGTAAGAGCATAAACATCATTTTTTTAAAATTATCAAGGGAAACTGCCCTCATATCATGGAACCACAGTGTAAAATAGAAATGGAAAGAATCCACTGATCATATCCTGAAATAGATTTCAAAATAAAAACTCCTAGGAATATTACAGTCAAATTTCAGAGCTCCCTGGTCAAGGAGAGAATATTGAAAGCAGCCAGAAAGAAACTGCTCAAATACCAGGGAGCCAAAGTCAGGATCACACAAAATTTAGCAGCTACCACAGTAAAGGAGTGGAGGGTTTGGAATACAATTTCCAGGAGGGAAAGGATCTAGGGTTACAATCAACGGTAACCTACCCAGAAAAACAGTATAATTCTTCAAGGGGGAAAAGCATTGTTTAATAAAATAGAGGACTTTTAACCATTTCTGATGAAAAGACCGGAACTGAGTACAGAATTTGAAATTCAAATATAACTCAAGAGAAGTTTAAAAAGGTAAACACAAAAGAGGAATCACAAGGGACTTAATGAGGTAAAATTGTTAATATTCCTATACGGGAAGATAATATATGTAACTTTGAATAACGTTATCAGGGCAATTAGGAGTCTACATGGGCAGAGGGCAAAGGTTTGAATCAATTATGTTGTGATGATTTCGAGAAACAAATGGAAGGGTGAGAAAGAGGGATGCCCTGGGAAAAGGGGGAAGGGAGAAGAAAAATGAAGGGAATTATCTCACATAACAGGCATACAAGAAACAGCTTTTACAAGTAAAAGGGGAAATAAGGAGCAGGCAATGCTTGAACCTCACGCTATTCTAAACTTGTTCAAAGAAGTAAGAATATATGTACATACACACTCAGTTGGGGATAGAAATCTATTTTTTCCCAATAGGGAAATAAGAGAGGAAGAGGATAATAGGGAGGTAATAAAAGGGAGGGTCAATCAAGGAATGCAGTCAGAAGCAAAACAGACTTTTGAGGAAGGACAGGGTAAAAAAAAAGAAAGATTAACAAAAGAAAATAGGTTGGAGAGAAATATACAATTAGTAATCATAACTGTGAATATGGCAGGATGAATTCACCTATAAAATAGAAGAGGATGGTAGAATGGATTAGAAACCAGAATCCAACAATATGCTTACAAGACACACACTTGAAACAGAAACACACATACACAATTAAAATAAGGACTGAAACAGAATCTATTATGTTCTGCTGAAGTAAAAAGGCAAGGGTAGCAATCATGATAGCAGACAAAGCAAAAGTTAAAATAGACTTAATTAAGAAATAATCAGAAGAACTACATTTTGCTAAAAGTTACAGACAATGAAGTAACTCAACATATGTGCACCAAATGGTATAGAATCCAAATTCTTTAAGGAAAAATTATACAGTCCTAGCTGAGCCTGGTCTCTAAATAAAGGAATCAGGCTTTTTCTCATTGGTTCATCATGCACTCACCCCAGAGTGGACCTATGGGGACAATCTCTCTAACAAAGCTTAGTCTTGGCTTATAACTAAGGCCTCTCCAAAAAGGATTAGTGCAGTCCCTTCTACAAAAGTACTCAGCATACAAAGCAGATTTGGTATTAGAGCAAATATTTTGTTTCCTACACCACCAGAGACATGCTTAAAACAAAAAAAGATTCTTCAATGTGCATTGACAAATATTTAAAACATGATAGACTATGAACAGGTGTTTCACTTTCACCTCAGATCTCCTGCCTCAGAAACCTCACTCAAGGTCCACATCATTTGACTAGTCTGACATATATAGCTCATTCTCCCATCAGTGGTCACCCCCTCTGAGAAGTGCTATAGTAGCTTCAGGAAGCAGCTCCTACAAGGCAACTAGCACTAGCTGAGGAAACCAGGAACTCCTGAACTCCCAAGGTAGCCAGAAGGCCTGAAGAGTTCATCTCTTGAGATCACTGTTCAATCACCTGGGATCAGAGGAAATTAAAAAAAAAAAAACAATCAGAAGGGAAAGTCAGAGATTAGAGTTTTCAGACTTGAGTTTCAGTTCTTAGGTTGTCCATGCCAGCATATATGACCATGGTGATATTCTTGCAATTACTACTGCTGCCATGGGGAAGGAGAATAGGAGAGGAAGACATCTTCTCTCCATTTCCTTGTGGGAAATCCAAGGATAAGATACTCATGTCCAAGCTGTATAAATATAAGATTAGAATAGTGGGTAGAATGTAGTAGAGTGAAGACAGTTAGATGGCCCAGTGAATAGGGCACCAGGCCTGGAGTCAGGGAGACCTGAGTTCAAATCCAATATCAGACACTTACTAGCTAGTGTGACCCTGGGCAAGTCACTTAATCCTGTTGGCCTCAGACTTCTCATTTGTAAAATGAGCTGGAGAAGGAGATGATAAACCACTACAGTATCTTTGTCAAACACATGCACACGCACACACACACACACACACACACACACACACAACCCTAAATGGAGTCATGAAGAGTTGAAGAGTTGGACATGACTGAAATGACTGAACAACAGAGCACTGGACCTTGAGTCAGGGAGATATGAGTTCAAATGCCCTGACTGACTGTATGACCATCAGCAAGTCATATAAACCATTGATTGCCTCAGTTTCCTCATCTGTAAAATGGAGATAGTAGAGTACTGTAGGAAGTTCATGGAATGCCTTTCACAACTCTTCCAAACAGATCTAGAAAACACCCCAGACTGAATCCTGATCAGAATATCAAAGGGAAAAAAATCAGATTAAGTCATTTTTCCAGCCCCGGTTGGCATAGGGAAACAAACAGAGATGGCTACAGATACTAGCAACAAAGATTAGCCTTGAATGGCAGCATGGAGCATTCTAGCACTGAAAGAGCCTGTGCACCAGGATAAGAAGAGGTCTTTGGTCCAACAGAGGAGGCCTAAGCCTGTCTGTAGGACAAGATGCCAACTGGCAGCAATCTTGTTCAGTGATCAATTCCAGGTCACAGATCCAGTGTGGCCTGAGGAGGAGATATACCCTATAGGTGACACTCAGAGTAAGAAGCCATCACAGTCCCTAGGCTGTGTAACCAGCAAGAAGCAATTCAGAAGGCTGCAGCAGCTGTATGACTCAGACCCCAGGGGCAGAGCGGAATTTCAGTTCCAGTTTCCAGTCCTGCATGAAGCCTGAAAGAGAATAACCAGAACATGAATAGTCTTCAGCTCTGTTGCTTTGAACCAACAGAGCTTTCCAGCCAGTTGTTAGTTGGCTGAGTCTCTCAGCAGGCTACTGGAATAGAGAAGGCCTAGAGGTGTGTTGCTCATATTCCAAACCAGCTCAGGAACTTGCAGAACTCAGGCCAAGAGTATAAAAATCAGACTTCGCCCTGGATCAGTCCACTTTGGTTGTGCTGAAATCTTGCAGATTCCCAGCCTGATTTCTCCCTGAGATCCTGGAATAATGCAATACTCAATACCCTTAAGAAAATAGTCATAGGACCACCCCCTAGAAATGTTCAGAGCCTGACCCTACCATAAAATCTGAAGTCAGGAAGGAGGCTAGAAGAAGGAGCAAAAATGAAAAAAAACCTCACCATTGAAAGCTATTGTGGTGGCAGAGACTCCCAAGACACTAATCAATAATAATATAGTTTATTATTTATAATTGATTGTGTTTCCTTCAGTTACATCAACCCATACAGATCTTCTCAAGCTTCTCTGGATCCCTCATTCCTTAAAAGACCATAATATTCCACATTGACATAAAATGTCATTAATTCTGCTAATAGGCACCCCTTTTGCTACTATAAGTACTGCTATGAATATTTGTGCATATATGAGGCATTATTTTCTGGTTTCAACTTCTATATGCCAGGGATATAGACACTAGGCAGCTTAGTAGGTAGAGTGCTGGGCCTGGATTCAGAAAGAATTGAGTCCAAATGTGAGTTCAAATCTCAGATACTTAGTAGCTATGTGCCCCTGGACAAATCACTTAATCTTTGTTTGCCTTAATCCACTGAGAGGGAAATGGCAAACCACTCCAGTATCTTTGCCAAGAAAACCCCAAAGACAGTACTGATGTGCTATGTTCCATGGGGTCACAAAGAGTCTGACACAAATAAATGACTGAACAACAACATATGCCCAGTAGTGGGATCACTGGGCCAAAGGGAAAGAAGTTGACTTAATTTTCTTGCATGATTCCAAATTGTTTTCCAGAATAGTTGGGCTGTTTTACAGCTAGCTGCCCTTTATGAGTTTAAGTCACCAAGTCACTCAGATAAACTTTCTCTCAGGTCTCTGAAAAAAAACTGGCAAATGCTGAGTCAGCAGCAGTGATCTCTGAAAGATCATGGAGAACACGGAAGGTTAGAGAAGGGTGAATGTCTCAGCTTAAAAGAAATATGAGAGCCTAAAAACTAGATATGTTTGAATGCTTACTTCGATTCCTGACAAAATACTAGAAGGTGTTATTAAAAGATAGTTCACAACCATCTGGAAAAAGGAAGTGAGGATCACAAAGAGCCAGCACTGCTTCATTAAGAATGAATCACATCGACCTAATCATATTTATTATTTTTGACATGTTGAGTCTGCTAGTAGATCAGGGTAATGCTAGAACCACAGTTTATTTATATTATAATGAAAGATTTGAAAAAGTCTATCATGCTATTCTTAGGGAAAAGATGGAGTGATTTGAGCTTGGTAATTGCCTAGTATATTAGTTGTGTGTAACATATAGTTAGGTTCAGAATTGATTGCATGGACAGACACAAAGAGTAGTCTACTGATTCTGTGTTAACATGGAATAGTGCCAGAGGGATCTAGTATAGCGCCTCAGGGATCTGTGCTTAACCTTTTGTTGTTGAACATTTTCTTCAATGCCTGATGGCATCTAAAATTTGCAGATGACAAAAAGCTGGGATGGTCATCTAACACACTGAATGATATAGACTATATCTAAAAAAGATCTTGACAGGATATGATGTTATACTAAATCTAATAAGATAAAATTCAATAAGGACAAATTCCAAGTTTTATACTTGGATTCAAAAATCAACTTTACAAGCAGAAATGGAGAGGCATTGTATGACAATGATCCATCTGAAAAATTTGGGGGTTTTAGTGAACAGCAAGCTCTCTTTGAGTCAGTAATGTGATATGGAGGCTACAGAGGCTTAATGTAATCCTAGGTTACATCAAGAATGACATAAAAATGGTTGAAAATTTGAATTGGCAATTTTCAGAGGAAGAAATCAAAGGTATCAGTAGTCATGAAAAATTACACTAAATCACAACTAGAAAAATGAACATTAAAACAACTCTGAGGTACCTTGTTATAGCTATCAGATTGGCTAACATGACAGAAAAGGAATCCGGAAAATGCTGGAGGGGATTTGGGAAAGTAGGAAAATGCATCGTTGGTGGAACTGCAACCAGTCCAATCATTCTGGGAAACAATTTGAAACTATGCCCAAATGGCTGTAAAACTTTGCATTCCCTTTGACCTAGCAATACCACCACTAGGTCTATACACCAAGAAAATCAAAGAAAAAGGAGAAGTACTCACACGTACAAAAATATTTATAGCAGCTCCTTGGCAAAGAATTGGAAACTGCACAGATGCCCATCAATGGTGGAATGGCTGAACAATGTAATGGAGAACTATAAGAAATGAAGAAAGGGGGTGATTTCAGAAAAACCTGAGATGACTTATATGACCTGAAACAAAGCAAAATGAGAAGAACCAGGAGCATAATCTACCCAATAACAGCAATATTATAATCAACTGTGAAAGACTTACACTAATGATCAATAAAATCATCCTTGAAAATTCTAAAGAACTCATGATGTAAATGTTATCCACCTCCAGACAGACTCTGGTAGACTCAGAGTACAGACTGAAAAATATATTTTTTTTTCTTTCTTAATTTCTCTTGCCTTTTGGAGGGTGGGGGTGGTGTGGAACATGACTAATACAGAAATATGTTTTGCACAACTTCATATGCACAATTGGTATTGAATTTCTTGCCTTCTCTATGGATGGGGGAGGGGTGGGAGGGACAGGGGAGAATTTGGAACTAAAATAACAATACAGTTTTTAGAAGTAATAGTGTCTAGGACTAGGAAGCTGGGAGTTCCATAGTATTCTAGCCTGGTAAGACTATATTTTTTTGGAATATATTGTGCTATGTTCCAGGTGCCACATTTTAGGAAAGATATTGATAAGATGGAGAATATCCAAAGGAGAATGACTAGCATGGTAAAAGTCTTTAAGTCCAAACCATATGAGGACCATAAAGGAACTGAGGAAGAGAAGGTTTAATTTAACTATAAGATTTAAATTAACAGTGACTTTAATTTTTCATTAAAGAGGATATACAGTTCTTCCTGGCTTCTGTTGGAAGAACCAGGACCAAGGGGCAGAAGGGCTAATAGATTTAAGTATAACTGTTGGAAAGGACACCCTAGCCCTACCTGAGTCTGTTGTGGTTTATTACACTTAGGGACTTTGAGATTTTGGGGGCCAATTCCAATCAACTTTGAATGTTTATTCCCTCTTTGATGGAGCTCCATTCAGGTTCACTGTTGCTCTGAGTTTGCTTAATTTGGGGGCTAAGTCTGCTATCCTAGTGTTAGATGAATTTGGATTTCTATTTTGAATGGTCTACGATTTTGCAGGAATTCAGTGAAGAAGAAAGGAATGCCGTATGTGATGTAGACACCTCTGGAAAGATTTTGTCCTGGCTTCATTCTGTTCCTCTCTCTATGCATTGTCAGGGAATTCATTGGAGAAATATAAGGAAATACATTAGCTCAAGTGCAGGAGGAACCCACAGAGGAATTTTCACTCAGTATAGTTTGGTATCTCTCCTGGGGCTTATGAAGGGGGACTTTCAGTCAATCTCTTGTCCCCAATCCTTGTTGTGCTGAGCTATATGCTCAGGAGCTCATTTGAGACTAGACTTTCCTTATGAGAAAGAAAAGTAATTTCTTCCCCACTTCCCTTTTTTTAAAAATTCCTCCCCCTCATGTTTGTTGTTTATTTCATTTTATTTATTTATTTTTGGTTTAGTGGTTTTTTTTCCACTTAAAGTTTTTTTTATTCCTCTGATTAAACCTTATAGCTAGTATTTATATATCACTTTAAGATTTGTAAAATACATATTCTATATCATTTGATGCTCCCAATAACTGTGAGGTAGGTATTCTTATTCCTGTTTTGCAGATTAGGAAACTAAGGTAATGAGAAGTTATGTCCTTCTCTCAGGGTCTCAAAGCTAATAAGCATCTGTGTGAGATCCAACCCATTTTCTTGACTCCAATTACAGTGCTCTTTCCATCAGGAAATGGGGGTCCCCTTTTAGAAAATTCCTGCAAGGAAGGACAAAGGAGAAGTGGCAAAGAAGCAAGAACATTGCCTTTATATCTTGTCCTTTACAATCCATGTTTCTGTGACAGTCCATAGTCTTACATCTAGCTAGGTGTGTTTGAACCAATTATTTAATTTCCATAAATCAATTTGACCATCTGGAAATCAGTTATAATGATCACTATTTTCTTCTCTACCCCCACCATTCTACTGACCTCCCTGAGATACTACCTTCTCTTCCTTTGGTTTCCTAACCCCTCCACCATCACCATTGAATGAGATTTATATTTCTGGAGCATGACTTAAATCCAGGAATGACTTTACTTGGGTTGGCTAGATCAAAATATAATGATTGTGATTCAGAATAAACATTCTATTCCTTTCAAGTCTCTTAAAAAACTTTATGGAAGAAATTGGGTTTGGGATTCTGGTTAAAAAAGATAACTGGAGAGAACTCAATGAGTATTATCTTTGGTGAGGTGAGACTACAAAGTGTGACTTACACTCATGGGGAATCTGAGAGGTCAAAGATTTGTGTCACAGGTCCCTGCATTCATCCAAGGACAGAGAATACTCTTGAGATACTTTTAAGAATATACACTATTCTAGGTTGGAGGCAGGAAAGAAAAAGACTGAAATCATATCAAACAGACAAATGCCATCTATTTATTTAACTTTTTGGACACCCAGACAGGTTGACACATACTACATTTTACAGCATCTCACTGGAGGCTCATAATTAGGCTTTCAAAGACTTAGCCATTTCTCTAGAAAGATATTTGTTCCATTTTTCCCAAGGAAAACTATATGATGAGACTATGTTTTGTCATAATCCCAAAGCAGGAAACTTTATTTAATCCCTAAAGGTCACTGCACTATTATACTGGAAGGAACATTTCACCTTATATTAAAAGCAGTGACAGTATAAAATGAACTGAAGTGAGGGCTGCTTCATGTTACTGTCTGCTGTTTAAACTGTCTGCCTTCCGTTAGATTGTTTGTCCTGTACTAAAGTGTTCTGAATGTGACTGTGGCAGCTGTTTCCCTTGAGATGCTCCTGGGAATAAGATATACATCTCATGCAGCTCTCCCAACAAATAAAAAGCCCTTCACCATTTTCAATAAATAAATATCCCATCTGTTACCATCTGAGTTTACTAAACTCTTCTGTTTTCCCTCAGAGACTAACTCACATTATGTGCTTCTGTCTCCAAAACTCTGCGGTGTGCCTGGATCTCTCCTGCAGGTCTCCTGTGATGCTTTAGGCTTCCCAGATCTTTCTTGTTCACTCAGACTGTCGGGGAGATGGAACATCTGTGGTTTGCTTTAAGAAAAGTGTCAATGGCCATTATTATCTGGGGTGCATCCTCTTGCATGGTATTAGGAGGGTAACAGTTTGAAAATGACCAAAGAGTTAGCTTTCTGAAAATTATCTCAGAACAGAGATAAGGCACCTCTGACCTGAATCCTAACCTGACTCTCAGTATAACTTCGTCTGGTTCACAGCAAGTATCCTATAAAAGCTGTGACAGTGGCCATAGCCCTATATATTGGAGAATAAATATTTTTGCCTCTTTCCCCTCTTCTGTCTACTCCCGGTGTACAAATGAGGTGGTCCTAACATCAAAGAGATGGAAAGAAGGCATTTTGATATGTTTTGAATGTCAGAAGGATTTTAGGCATTGCTTGCAAATTAACAAAGGACCTTCTAAAGTCTCAAAGGTTAGCTCTAAAACTTAAATGATCCACAGAACAACTGAGATTCAGAGTTAAAGTGTTCTCAGACATCCAACTCACCTGAACAGAAATTCTCTCCTAAAGTATCCCTGAAAAGTGGTTGGCCAGCTTCTGCTTGAAGAATGGGGAACCCATCTGTAACTTACTTTTTAAAGCATAGAAATGCCAGAATGCTCAGTAATGGATATTTGGGAAAATGCTAGAGGTCGTGTATGCAGTATATGACTAATATTACATGGGGAATTCTGGGAAGAAGAGAGACAGAGACAAGGAGATACAAATTGAAAGGTACAGGTTCATTTCTCTTCTTGAGGAAGAGTAACATGCAATGGTACTTTTATCCTGCATTCTGAAGGCCTACAAGAAATTATGAATACAGAGACAGTGCTGGCTGTAGGTACAGTATGATGGATTTTATCCATCTGGGTGAAATAACCCATCACACTTACTACTCCTTTCCACATCCTTCTCCCCAGCTGCCCATTGAGGGAAGGTACCAATGAGTGATCTCTTTCCAGCATGGAATGGCACTCTGGATCTACCTTCTAATCCCAACTCCACTGATAGGTTGAACCTCAAGAGCAAGGCTATTGTTTTGTCTCCCCTCAGAGTTCTAAAGGTACCTACCTGAGGAATTGTATTTTTTTAAGTGTTACTGACTCAAATAGCCATTCTGGTGTGTTCTCCAAAGAATTAATAAACACATAGTTGCATAACTAGTAAGTGACTGGGGTGAGACTCAAACTTAAGTTTTCCTAGCTCCAAGTCTATGTGCTCTATTTGCCAGGCAGACTGCCTCTCAAGATAGTTTATTTTTGTTTTCAAACATCAATTAAGGCTATTTCTTACTAAAGATTATTCATATTCCTAAGGTCTCTTATATCATCTAACCAACAGTTAATATCCTACTTTCACATTTTTTTTGCTTTCTTCTCAACTATCCTTTAATTAATTAACATCAGTTAGTTTCTACAAAGGGATATTTACTGAGAAGATATAACTAACATCAGTTAGTTTCTACAAAGGGATATTTACTGAGAAGATGTAACAAAAACTGAAGTACAAATACATCCTTTCAAACCAAGGCATACTCTCTTCTACCACTTCAGTCCCTGGGGAGAAATGGTTTCAAACTTAAAGAGTTTGCTACAAAAATTCATTCTACCTAGTTCACTTCAAATGCAGCACAGCTGATGCATGGAATCCTTCCCTCACTTTTAGGAAACAGAAGAATCTTGACTGTCCGATAATTCACTGTCAGGCTTGATCGTTCATGTCTCTCCTCAGTCCTGCACTGGCTCATTGAGCTCAGCTATCAGCAAATTCTGGTATGGAGAACATTTCCTGGACCTATAGTGGCTTGTTATAGTCCATTCTCTTTCCTATATTCATTCACCTAAGAGCAGAAAGGACAAATATGAAGGAAGAGACAAGGAATAAAGGTGCCATGTCTTCATGGGTTGGCAGTAGACAGAATCCCCTGTTCATAATCCCCAAACTGGACCCTTGTTGACTATTACCTCCCTCTGTTCCTCCCGCCACCTCCCATCACATATTAGCTCCACTTACTGAGACAACTTATTTCACTTTTGGATGGTTTTTAATTTTTAGAAAAAAAAAAACAAACTTTTTTTTCCCCTCTGAAATCAAGCTGGACTCTATCTCTCAGGATCTTCTACCCACTGTTTCTCATTCCTCTTTCTGGGGTCAAGTAGGATGAGTCTTATCCTGGTAACCCTTTCAGTACTTGGAGACTGCAATCATTTAAATCCTCTCTGTCTCTCCCTTGCCCTCCCCCCCTCCCCCCCCCAACTCCCTTTCTCTCTGGGAGTTTCTAACCAAAACCCGCTTCTTTCTACTGATTCTCATCTGGAATAGTCTCCAGTATCTTACCATTATGGCTACTTCTCTCTGCATATGCTCTCTGTTTTTTTAGTATCCTTTCTAACATGTGATGTGTAAACAAGGAAAAGAAACCCACAGAATTCAATAGGAAATAACCTTAGGTTCGAAAGCAAGTACTAATGTTAGAAAACAGAACATCTAGTAGGGGTGTGGAACCTGCAGCCTGGAGACCTCAGGTGATCCTCTAGGTCGTCAAGTGTGGCTGAATCTAAACTTCAGTGAAGTTCAAAGGGCCACCCTTGAGGACCTAGAGGGCAATATGTGGCCTCAAGGCTGCAGGTTCCTCAACCCTGATAAGCTCATTTGAGAGGCAGGCTATATGGTAGATAGAACATTGGACTAACAGTCAGGAAGATTTGGGTTGAGTCTCACCTTGGTTGTGACTAGTTGTGTGCCCCTAAGCAAATCCCTTAATCTCTCCGAGACTCAGTTTTCTCATTTGTAAAGTAAGAATAATAATTATAATAATTATAACAATAATAACAGAATCTACCTCCCACGGTTGCTGGGGGATCAGCTGAGAAGCTGTGTGCAAAGCACTTTGCAGCCCTTAAAGCATTCCATAAATGTGATCTGTTATTACTCATTCTATCATTCTTTTAGCATTTAATATGTTCTTAATATTTGGAGAAATAAGAAGCATTCCAAAGAAATTGTGTTTATAAATAAGAACCTACTGTGGTTCCCGCCCTTTCAGATGAGTTTCATATACTGAATGTAAATATTGTATGAATATATTTATTTATATATCATCTTTCCAGTTAAAATGCTTCTTGAGAACAGGGACTATTTGTTATGTTTGGTTTTTTTTTGCCTTTCTTTGTACCCCCCAATATTTAGTACGCTGCCCGCTATATTAAGTGTACTTATTAAGTAAGCTCTTAATAAATGCCTTTTGAATGACTGACCACAACCTAAATGAATAACAGTCTGTGAAAAGAACAGTTTATCTCTAGTCCATTCAACTGCCACCAGACAGGTTTTCATTTCTTTTTCTTTGTCTTTTTTATGCAAGAAAGTATATCTCTCTTCCCTCTTCCCCCTGATGTCTTTGGGTTACTTCTTAGATTCAATTCAATTAATAAAATAATATATTTATTCAATTCAATATTCAAAATTCAATAAACAGAAACAAAGCAGTCTGTGCTTGAGAAGCTTATTTTCTACTGGGCAGATACATGCCTGTAAGTTTGTTAAGGCAAACTATGTACAAAGAAATACAAATGTCATTTTGGATGGGGAAAGACAAGAAAGGAGCTAGGTGGTGCAGTGGATAGAGTAATGAGCCTGCAGTCAGAAAGACTGAGTTCAGATCTGATCTCAGACACTAACTGTGTGACCTTGGGCAAGTCACTTAACCTTGTTTGCCTCAGTTTCTTCATCTGTTAAACGACCTACAGAAGGAAATGGTAAACTACTCCAGTATCTTTGCCAAAAAAAGAAAACCTAAAAATCCAAAATAGGGTCACAGAGTTGGACATGATTGAAAACAACTGAACAACAATTTCAAGAGGGAAAGTACGTTAAGGACTGGAGGGAAACAGGAAATGTCTCCTATAGGAGGTGCCCACCTGTAATGGGAATGGGAATTTGAAGATCTTCCCTGCCCCTTAATAGACCTGGGGGGAGTTTGAAGACCTCCCAAGCTTTGAAAGTAAACTCTGTCCCCAATAGGCTGAATGTGGTCACATGGAGCCTGTGGTGGGAGGAGTTTGCTGAAGGGAAGCAGAGCCCACAGGAAGCTGGGATTCAGAGCTAGAGAGACAGTGGAATAGAGAGGTGCTCAGGCAAGGAGAAAGAGAGGTTTGTGAGTAAATATTAATCTTGTACTGGTTTGTGGGAAGGCTGGAGGATGCTGTGGCTCTCAGCATTATTATGGCTTCTGAATATCTTTGGTACTATGATGGAACAGGCTTACTGGTTTGGGGACTGGGTTTTCTGGTGTCTAAGTAAATCCTTCAGTTCTGTCCTCTACCTGGAGAATCTGGTATATTTTGTGATCGAACATCATGTGATACTTAATCATGGTCTTCAGCATGATCATGGGCACTGTAAATATTGCATTGGCACTACACCACCTGAACTATGCTTTGAAGGAAGCTAGGAGTGCTTTAAGAGGACAGTAAGGAGAGAGTGCATTCCAGACACAGGGGAATACTTATGCCAAGCCTTAGAGGTGGGACATGGAATGTGGTATGCAGGATACAGCTGACAGGCCAGTTTAACTAGAGCAGATAATGTCTACAGAGGAGTAATAAGAAATAAGTTGGGAAAAGCAGGTGGCAGCTAGATTGTGTTTACTTTTTTTTCTTCTTTTTTAAATTAAAAAAAAATTTTTTTATTTAATTTTTTTAAATTTTAGTTTACATCATTCATTTCCATGAAATTTTGAGTTACAAATTTTCTCCCCATCTTTCCCTTACCCACCACCCCAAAATAGCCATCCCATTGTATCCCCCTTCCCCAGTCTATTCTCTCCTACATCTTCCCCCCTCACCCCTCTGACTTTCTGGTAGGGCAGGATGGATCTCCCTACCACAG
>CM053588.1:214546892-214558380 GCA_028646515.1 Pseudochirops corinnae | reverse complement strand
GTATTCAGTAGGCTTGCTATTTTGGGGTTGGGGTAGGGGAAAGGAGGTGAGAGAAAAAATTGTTACTCAAAATCTTGTGGAAATGAATGTTGAAAGCAAAAATAAATACATTAAAAACAAAAAAAAAAAAACGGGCACGGATGATGACCTACCTGACTCCACCCTTCAAGTGAGCCCCAGCCTTTTCCATAGTGGTAAAGACTCCAGTGGGCTCTACAACATACTCGGTTTCAGCATCTCCCCATTTAATATTGTTGGAATCCCATTCCTGGAAGATGGTAATGGCTTTTCCATTGATCACTAGCTTCCTATTCTCAGCCTTGACAGTGCCCTTGAACTTGCCACAGGTGGAATCATATTGAAATATATAAACCATGAAGTTGAGGTCAATGAAGGAGTCATTGATGGCCATGATAGCCATTCCACCTGAGGTGAATGTAGGCCTGGTCACCAGGCACCCAATATAGCCAAATCTGTTGACTCCGACTTTCACCATCTTGTTTCAAGGATGTGAATGAAGCAGCAGAATCTGGCACTTAACTTGGGAGAAAAGCCACATCTCTGCCTTCTTTTTGAAGAAAACCCCATATGGAGTCATGAAGAGTCAGACACGACTGAACAATAACAAGCTCTATATAACAACCTAAGGCTAAAAGTTGAAGAGAAGGTGCTGACCTGGGAATTTTGTCACCTATGAGAACCTGTCCCAAAGAAATTATAGGTCTATTCACTTTTCCTACATATCCTTATTTCAAAGACCATGTCTGTTGCTGGACTACCTGTTAAGTTTCTGTTGCTTGCCCAAGGGTTGCCTCCAGCTCTTAGCTTATTTGCAGAAGAGAAGTAACTAAAAGATCCCTTGTTGTTTGAGTGGTCGGATTGAGGATACTAGCTAGCTCTGCCCAACCCTCCTTATTCTATTTGATGACTCATCATTTAGATACTTCCAAGGGAGCAGTCTTCTAGACTCCCATCACACTGTTTCATAAAACCAAAATACACACATACCAAAAATGACAGATATGAGTTCCATTAAAAAAGAGGCCATTCTCTTTGAATACGATAGGGGAAAAATTACCAGATGGATGAATGTTATAGACAATAAATACCAAAGGAATTAATAGGGAAGCATCATTACTTCCAGCTGGGGTTGTCAGAGACATCTCTTTGGTGGAGGAAGTGGTATTTCAGCAGAGTCTTCAGATGTGATAGCTTCTGATTGGTGGAGAAGAAGGTGGTGGGGAGAGTATTTTGGGCAGGTAGGAAATAATGAAAACAAAGGATTAGAGATAGTGATACTTTTCTGACACTAGTACCTCCAAGAATGTTCTTGGGACTGTTTTGGAGTTATCACTGAGGATGTAGTTGTTGCTGAACTATTATCTATTATTGTCTTTGTGATGCTCTCGTTGTCTTCTAGGCCTTTGGTATCCTCTGTCCCCAAGAAGTGGGACATTTTCAGCAAAGCACACCAGATTTCCCTGGGGATGAATATAGCACAAGACAACACAAAATAGTCATATAAGGAATGCCACTGAGGATTACCAGATCTGTGAAGCCACACTAATTTGTCATGAAGTGTTGTCTTCTGTCTCTCTGTCTCTGGCTCATTCCAACACACAGTTTTGCAGCTATCCTATAATGGACCATTCCAAAAAATAAAAGGACACAATAAAAAGGTTATTTGGATTTACTTGATTTCATATACTGCCTATAGTAAGCTTCAGAGTAGAAGTAAGGCTTATGGTATCTTTAGAAGCTGGTACCTTTCTAACCCCTCAACTGCAGATCAATTGTTTTGTCTCCCTGATTGTGGGTAACAATATTCTTCTTCCAAGGTTTATCCTTCCTCCTCCCCCAGAAGATGGGGGAAGGAGTGATTCTAACTCTTCAAATTCACTTGGTGGAGGGAGGATAAAGGAGAACTAACTTTTACCTACAATGGCAAAATTCTCCTTATTTACCATACTGGTCTATTTCTCAGAGCTGTAATTAGGAATTTTATTCCAATATATAAATACAATGTACTATTTCTAGGGAAAGTGGCATGGCTTGTACCTCTCAGTTGAAACAGTAGAGAGGGTGGTCAAGAGGATATCATGTCTTATGTTTCCATCATATCTTAATATTTACAAAGTGTTTTCTTCATGAACAACCCTGTGAGTTACATGCTACAAGAATTATTGACCCTATTTTATTGAAGGAGGAACTTAAGACTCTACTCCTTGGGTGAGAAGAGAGAACCTGGGATGCTAGTTCAAGGGTTTTACTAGGGAGGGAGAGAAGGACTCTATCTCAGTCTAGCCTACCATCTGGTAGCTTCCCATTTTAACTAATTATTCTTGCTAATTGGTGTCAAGCCCTATTTTTTTCTAGCTGCTGAAGGATCGCAGGTATTATAGATACCCTCACAACATGCTGCTCTCTAAATTGAGCACCCTCAAGCAAGTCCCTGGTCACCCCACCATAGTTATGGCTCTGCAATTTCTATTTCCTGAGCTGGTGGTTTTCAATATTCAGAAATCCTTGGACCTGCATAAGTACATTCTTATCAATCACTCTGCCTTTTCTACAGGCTTGTCTTCCTTTCCTGCCTTTCTCCTAAAGGGCTGATCAGGCAAGAATGAGGGCTATTCTAGTTACCCCACCTTCCAACCCTTTGTATAGAGCAGGATGTACCAGAAAGAATGAATTGCTGACTGTGGTGCTTTCATCTTTTGCTATGGCCTTTCTAACTACTGTAGGAGAGGATCTGAATTTAAAGACTGTATTCTCTCTTTCTTCCTGCCAGCCCTCCCCTTATCCCTTACCCCAGAACTTCTCCTGATTGCTGTACTTCAGATCACTTGTCTACCAGATTAGGGACAGTGAATGCCAGTCAACTCTTATCTCATTTCAGGACTTTCTTGGCACTTTGTGGCTCCTCATATATTTGCTTTTGTTTAGTCTCTTGCTTTTATGGTGCAGTCTGGGGTATGCAGGGGAAAAAGTGACAAACTCTACCCTGTTAAGTCTGATCTGGGAAAATGAATTGTCCTGGTCCTCAGGAGGATCTTGTGACCTGCACTATGAGAGTAGGTGCCCCTGGCTGCCACACCAAAAATATGGGCCTTAATGAGAGCAGCAGTGCTGAGTCCAAGGAACTGAGGTTTCTGGTTATTCCACATCAATCTGGTAATCTGGTGAAGTCTATGAACCCCTTCTCAGAATAGTGCTTTTAAATAAATAAAATCAAATAATAGGATTATAACGGGAAGGAAAAAGGAATAAACATTTATTTAGTGCATACTATGTGAAGGGTCCCATGCTAAGCACTTTACAAATATTATCTCATTTGATCTTTTTTTTGGGGGGAGTGACCTTCTCTACTCCCCTCCCCTTCTTTCCCCTCTTCTCCCCTCCTCTTATTTCATTTGATCTTGACAACCATCCTGGGAAGCAGATTCTATAATGATTCCCATTTTACAATAGAAGAAACTGAGACAAACAGGGTTAAGTGACTCACCAAGAGTCATACAACTAAGAAGTGTATCAGGCTGGATTTGAACTCAGGTCTTCCTGGATCCAGGTGTTTCATGAAGGAAATCTATTATAATATAGTTATAAGAAAAAAAAAAATTAAGTTAAAAGATCTCATGTTAAGAATCTCTGATCCAAGTTCTCTCCCGCCTTCTTCAGGCCTCTCTTTACTGTCTAAGTCTAGGCCCATTAGGAAGGCTGATTCAGAGGATCAGAAATAGCACATTCCAGTTCTAGGGGATTCCAGCATCACCTAGACTAAGAATCCTGTTTCTGCCAACTGACCTCATATTCCACGCATTCAGGGCTCTCTTACCTGACTCAGCACTCCCATTCCTCCTGATCATGAGATCACAGGTTCATAAATCCAAAGCAGGAAGGAACCTTAGACACCATATAGTCAAACTTCCTCATTTTCCAGAGGAAGAACTGGTGCCCGAGGTCACGTAAGTAACCTTGGATTTGAACTCAGGCCCCTCGACTCTAAAACCAGTACATTTTCTATTGCACAATGTTGCCTCCTTTCCAGGTGGTCCTTTAGCTGGATGAGCAGGTTCATCAGACTTTCCAGGTTTGCGGAGAGTTCCTACCAATTGGCCTTGGAGAGCTCCATCCTTGTTTTGAAAACATTCACTAACATGACTTCCTTCCCGGTCCAAGTAGATTTCAGCTGGCAGAATTCATTAATGTGTGAGAGTTTCCTGTCTTATGTTGTTTGGTCTAGTCCAATTCTTCGTGACCCCACGGACCTGTCTGTGGGGGTTTTTTTGGCAAAAACATTGGAGTAGTTTACCATTTCCTTCTCCAATGTGTCTCCATTTTACAGATGAGGATCTGAGGCAAATAGGGATTAAGAGACTCACCCAAAGTTACACAGCTAGTAAGTGTCTGACCCTGGAATTGAACTTAGATCTTCCTGACTCCAGACCAGTACTCTTATCTACTGTACCACCTAGGTGCCCCATGTCCCTCTTGTCTTATACCCAGTACAAAATAATGTTTGACTTGCTATAGAGATGCCTAAACATAGATGGCAACTTGGTCTTAGAGAGCTGGTAGCCAAGGGATGGTTTCTTCCAAAGAAAGCACTGACTGCCAAGCAAGTTAAATCCTTCCCAATTTCCCAATGGTGAATGCCACTAATGCCTAATACACCTACAAAAAGAGAATGTAGGATGTGGCTGTCTTATCAAGGAAAGATAGTTGGATACTTTCTCTTTTTGCTGTCTCTGCAAAGCAAGTGGAGATTATAGCTCCAAGTAGGTTCAGGTGGTAACTTTAGTACCACTTTCTAGTCTAGTCCATCCTCTACTCAGCTGTCAAGATAGTCTTCCTAAAATAAAAATCTGACCATATAACCTCCCCTGCTCAATAAACTCCAGTGGCTCCCTATTTACCTCCAGGATCAAAGATAAAATCTCATTGTTTTCAAATGCCTTCATAACCCGTCACTTTCCTACCTTTCCAGTTTTTCTTATACCTTATCCTTTTCCATGTATTCACTCCTCCAGGACACTGGCTTCCTAGTTATTGCTCAAACAAGACTCCACCTTCCAACTCCACCCATTTTTGCTCACTATTCCTCATGCTTAAATCATTCTCCCTCCTCATTGCCAATTTCTAGCTTCCTTGGCTTCCTTCAAGTTTTAACTAAAGTCCCACCTTCTGAAAGAAGCCTTTCTTAGTCGTCCTAAATCTTAATGTCTTCCCTCTTAGATAACCCACAGTTTATCCTGCATATACCCTATTTGTAGGTAATTTTGTGTAAGTTGTTTCTGCTACTGAACTGTGAGCTCGTTGAGAGCAGGGACTGGCTTTTTTTTTTTGGTCGTTATTTTGTGTACTCAATCTTAGCACTGTATTAACATAGCTTAATGAATGCCAATTGACTAGCTCAATGAGTACTGAAGACATGGAATGGACTGTGAATAAAACCACATAGTATGCTTCTGTTATACAGTCTTAAATCTAGATGGGAGAATTCTTAATCTGAGATCTATGACTTTAAAAAAATGATAACTGTATTTCAATATAATTGATTTTTTTTCAATCTTATATGTTTTATTTTGTATCCTTAAAATCGTTACTCTGTGGAGTACATAAACTTCACTAGATGACCAAAAAAAAAAAAAAAATGAAGAACTCTAGACAATTGATTCGAGGATTTTAAAGTCAATTTAGTTCAACTCCTTCATTTTACTGATGGCCAGCTAAGTAGTGCAGTGGATTGACTGAGTAATGGAGCTTCTGTCATAAAGACCCGAGTTCATATCCAGCTTCAGACACTTGACCCTCAGTCAGTAGCATCTACCTCTTAGGGTTGTTGTGAGGATCAAATAAGATAGTATTTGTAAAGGGCTTAGCACAGGGTCTGGCACATAGTAACCACTTTATAAATGCTTGTTACCTTCCTTTCCTTTCTCTTCCCCCCAAGTTCATTCAGGTTGTAAATGGCAGAGCTCAGATTTGAGCTCATATCCCATCACTCCAAGTTCAACACTTATTTTTCCATTGCACCAACTGGTTCTGGGACTCAGGAAAATTACAACCTCTCTAAGCCTCAGTTTCCTCTTCCATAATATGGAGATGATACATCTGTAGGTACAGCAGAGTTGTGAGGATCAAATGAATGCTTGATTCCTTGTGCTTAGCAAGATTTAAAATGCCATATAAATGCTTGTTATTTTATTATTTTTCTTTCCATCTCCTTTACTTCCTCTTCTCCTCTCTTCATTGAACTATGGAATCTCAGAGTTGGAAGGGTCTTCAGATGTCACCCAGTTCCATAATTTTTTCCTTTCTTTCCTCTCTTCACCCTTTTCTCCCTCTTGCCCCTTTGGCCCTATTTGGATCAGGGGTGTGTTGGTAAATGTTTAACAACTGGCTGGGGCAGGAGGAGGACATGTATTCATGACCCACTTTTAAGTTTAATCTGCATTATTAACATTTTCTTTATCATTTTCTTAAGTCTAGACAATCAACAAAAGAATGAATCAATCTAATGTAGTCTTTGATGATAGCTGACATGCAAATACTCACACTGAATATTTAACAATACGCTCTCTTCCCAGGGCTCCAGCATACCATTCTTACAGTTTAATTTTTTGTAATCATGTGTGCAATTGATTTGATTCACATTATATTTTCCTAAAACCAATTAATAACATGAGATAAATTATTTCTGTAGTAAGAGATAAGGTTGGAAACATAGGTTGGGACCAGAATGTTGTTGACTTTGAATACTAGTTTGAACATTATCTCATAGGTCAGGGCTGCCCAGCCGATTGATTGTGAAAACTAATATGATCGATAATGAAATGGCATCCTTTGTTCACCTATTTCTATGTCCCACTCACTCACAGACATTCACACTTCACAAAAGATAACCCGTAGTCATAGTGGGTATACAGGGCCCTGCTGAAGGCAATGGGAGACCACTCAATGCTTTTGTAGTAGAGTCATTGTAGAGCTGAAAGGAACCTTTTGAGAATATCGAATCATAGATGCAGAGCTTGAAGAGGCCTTGGAGATGAACTCATCCAACCTTTTCATTTTTAAGTTGAGGAAATTGAGGCCTAGAGAGGTTAATGGCTCTCCAAAGGTCACCCGGTCAGTACCAGAAGTAGGGCTAGAATCCAGGTCTCTGTACTCTGTCCTTTGCTGATGTTTCTCTGTAACACAATCTCTATTTTTGAAAAACTTTGGATGTAGTACACAAAGTATATAAATACTTTACAATGCATTTAAATTTATATTCTTCACAAAAGTAGATCGATACAAAGACCCTTTGAAGGGGCTAGGAGATGCAATCATTCATCTCTGCTTAACTAAGGGCTCACACAGAAAAACCTTTTATTTTATTGCTTGAAATCTTTCTGAAATATTTGTTGTATGTTGTCTGGCTCTTTGTGACCCCGTTTTGAGTTTTCTTGGCAAAGATACTGGAGTGGTTTGTGATTTCCTTCTCCAGTGAGTTAAGGCAAACAGAGGGTAAATGATGTCCCCAAGATCACCTGGCTAGTGAGCATCTGAGCTATCTGCAGGCCCAGTACTCTCTTTTCAGCTACCTAGCTGCCTTTTCTAAAATACACTGATGCATTAATAAAATAGCTCATTCTAAGGTTTGCAAAATATTTTACTTATATGTTTTATTTAGTCTTCACAACAACACTGTGAACTAGGTGATGTGATTATTGGCCCATTTTACATATGAACTGAATTTGAATTAAGTGATTTACCCAAGGCCAAATAACTACTAAATGTCTGAGCCAGGATTTGAACTTATGTCTTACTGACTCCAAATCCAGAAATCTTTAGCCACAAACTCTGAATTGTAAACTCACTTTAAAGTTTCTAAATTTTAAATGGGTATGCTGTATGCAGGTGGCAGCAGCAACCTTGTTCTCATCAGAGGTTCCCAGGGGAGTAGAGTTGGGATCTCCTGGGTTCTCTGCACAACCTCCCCCCCAGGTTTGTTTGATTTTAATGTAGTAGGAAAAACAAAAGAAAACATGATTCCAGCTCTAAGGCAGCCTCTACTTAATGACAGTCACAGTTTCTAAACATAAGCTGAAATAGAGAAGAAAATATCCCTTGGGGTTTTCAGAATTCTCATATGAACATATGTACTTTACTTTCAAGATATTCTTCACTAGAATGATGCACTTCTCAGGCAGAGATGAATCTTGTCCCTTTGAGTAAACAAGCATTGTCTTATTGCCACATCAGTTGTCATTGGGCCACGGTTTTCCATTAAATAACAACAAGAAGCAATGATGTCATTAGTGGCCAGGATGTGGACTATGGCATCCCTGGGAACCCATGAAAAGGTTTCCTCCCTGCTGTGCTTCCTTTCAGACTCTAAGACTACCATTAATTAAACTAAACCAAACTAAAATAAACTGTTTACCCTTTCATATGCCAATGGGAGGTGTGTGTGTGTGTGTGTGTGTGTGTGTGTGTGTGTGTGTACTTGTGTGTGTAAAATCAAGGGGTGGAAAATAGCTTTTTATGTAATTATCTATTTGAAAAATATGAGAAAGTCCTTGGCTCAGCTTATGAATCAAAGCCCTCTGCTTAAAATTACTTTTGCTTGGTCTGAAAAGAGGTGAAAACATTTGGTCACAAATTTTGCTCTCCTCCTCCTGCACATTCCCTATCCTATCTAGCCTCTCTTATGTATTTATTTGCTGGATTCTTATGAAGACTACTTACAATAGGGATAGGGGAACCTAGATGTGCTTTGGTTCACTGGATGTCTCGAGCTACAGTCTAAACATTATTGGTTCAGAAAGGCTCTGATTATTTTGCCAAGCTTGATTGCCCTTAATCTTAAAACCTACAGTCTCCTTTAAGAGGAGACATGTTGCTGATTCATTCACATTGAAATGCTGAGAACATTTGAACATTTTAATAAAGCTTTGAGAAAGATGTTTCCATCAAAACAGGAAGTCAGAGTTTGTGGTATGTAGATAAACATAAAGTATCCTATAGAAAAGGAGCTGGATTTGGTGTCAGAAATTCTAGATTTAAAGCCTGACTCTGCTGTGTATGAATTTTGGGGAATTGCCTCCCGATTCCAAATTCAGTGTCCTATCCACAAAGCCATGGTGAATCTCTTAGATAACTCCTATGGTTTTCATACTCATTCCTTTATCCTCTTCATTATCAAGCAGCAAGGCCCCCAAGGGGGATGCTGTTTCCCCAAACTCAGACAATTTCTTTGTTTTTAGCTTCAACAGCAGGAAAGTTAGGATGAGTGATACATGATACTAGATCAGACAACTTGCAGAACAAGTACAGCTCAATTAAATCGACCAACACCAGGAAATCTCCTTTTTTTTAAAGAGATTAACTTCAATATTCCAATTAATCACAGCTATCCAATGGTGTGATTGGGATGGGGTGATCAAGACCCCTGCCAAAGAGACTAGAGGACAATAAGACCAAAATGCCCTGTGACCTATAAATGAATGAATGGATGGATCAATGATGGATTAAAAAAGTATTTATTAGGTTTTTACTATCAGCAAGGACCTTGCTAAGCGCTTGGGTTAAATATATGCAAGCAATATAGCTCCTGTCCTCAAGGAATTTATATCCTAGTAGGAAAAGATAATCTATACAAGGTGTCCCAAAAGTCTTAGTTCAGTTAAGTTAAATCTTCAATTACTTAAAACTACACTAAGATTTCCTGGATACTTTATAACGGGGAGTGGTAATAAGGGAGAAGTGTTTTGGACAGGGTAGCCAGAAGAAATGGTAATTAGCCTGCTTTATACAACATGGAAGTCACAAGTCAGACTCCTGGGTCAGTGGTCTCAACTTTCTACTCCTCAGGAGAGCAGGTAGCAAGGAAGATTTAACTTAACTGAACTAAGACTTTTGGGATACCTTGTATAGATTATCTTTCCCTACTAGGATATAAATTCCTGCTCTCCTGAGGAGTACTCTTCTTTCCCTCCCTCCTTCAGTTCCACGAATGTTGTTTTCCCCCTGGATGCCAGATGGAGTAAATTGTTTATTTTCATAGATGGGCCACAGAATGGGTTAAGTTGTAAATGGCCCTGGACTGGCTTGCCTTCCATGGGGAATTCACTAGAAGTAGTCAATTGCTAATTCAATTGTATTGAGTTATTTGAGTGAAATATTGAACTGTAATTTTGGAAGAAAAAAACAACAGTGGCTACTTTTTTAAAAGAGCTGATTAGATTTGAATGAAGTGCTGATCATATTCCTAATCCTAATGATAGGAAGAGAAGGGCGCTTGATGTTATTGCCATCCTTTCACGATCCCTTTACACTTGATGTGTTTTTTTTTCCCTATCAGTACATCAGAAACACCTCCCCTGAGCTCCTTCCCCTGATCAGGCTTACTTCCCATTCCTGAAAAGCAAGGCTCTAGTTATCTCCTGGATGCTAATAATCCATCCAACTGATGGTCTCAATTTCCATCCCTGTTCGATAGTAAGCACACACATTGCAGGAAATTGATCAATTATGTGCAAGTATGCTATGAGATACCTCTTCCATCATTCTAACCACAATTGAAATCTTATTCCATCCTCTGTATAGGACTTGAAGGGAAAATGAAAGTCATATCTGAAGAATGGTGGGATTGACTACATGCATTACAATGTTGCATGTGTCCACTCACAGTGTGGGGACAGGATCCCTTGCATATCTTGTTATTCTTACATGGTCATGCTTGAGTTGCTCCCCCTTCTCAGCTCCATCCCTCTATATTCCTAGCTCCCACCAAGACTCATTTCAGAAGTCTTCCCTGAGCTCCCCATCCTTGTTTTAGGCACTTACTAAATGTCCATTGGATTGAATTAAATTAGGGAAACCATAGTTAACAGTTTCTTATTGAAATGGGTATTATAACTCTAGTTAGGAGAGGCTAGACTGGAAGTTGGGGTACATGTGTTCACATCTCAACTAATGCCACTTGTTATCTGTGCTCCTCATCTCTAAAATGGGCATAATAATGCTTGATATACTGCTTTACAGAATTGTTGGAAGTAAAGTGCTTTGCAAACCTTATAACTTGATATAATGTGAGTTACAAAGGAGACCAGATTTGTTTTAGGTGCCTTTTGGACCTCTCTTTCCCCCCCCCCACCTCAGTCCTTCCCACCTTTCTCTCTGTTAATCTCCTTCTCAACCCAAGTACCAAACTTTTATTTTATTCTCCCTAGGTTTTGTTCTCAGTCAAATGGATTCAACTAATCCTACCTCTCCTAGCCTCCAACAAAGAGTTAGCTGATTCAATCAAACATATGGATCTTAATGGGGGTGTTGAGTTCCTTTAACCACTATAAGTTCTTCAAGTCCCAAATAAATCAATCTAATGATAATAATAGCTGGAATTTATATGGTTCTTTAAGGTTTCCAAAGCACTTTACAAATATTACACCCTTACATTGGAGAAATCAGCTGCAGTATCTCTTCTAGTAATTCTAGCTGG
>CM053588.1:214452067-214537426 GCA_028646515.1 Pseudochirops corinnae | reverse complement strand
ATAAACTATTTTTGCATCAATGAGTCAACAAACATTTATTAAGTGCCACTGTATGCTAAGTTCTGGCAATACAAATACAGTGAGTAAAATATGGAAAGACTTACTAGTCATAAAATGATCATTTCTACCATACCCACCACCTTGATGATCCTCAGTAATAAAATGTAATGTAAGTAATTATAATATAATATAATGACACCCCAGACTAAATTAGAATCCACAGTTGCAACTTGGAAAAAGGGCCATTGCCACATGAAAGTACTTGGAGGCACTGGCCTATTCAGCGACACCCAAGTTCCATACCATTCCAAGGTCCACAGTTACTTACAAAATGTCCAGGGGAAAATCTAAGCAATTGTTTAAAGATTCCCATCTAACATATGTGGAGCAGACTTAATGAGTTGACAGTGTGATAAGGCAGCCATTAAAACTAATACAATCAATGTAACAGAAACACTGAACTGAGGGGACCGGGGCATCCTTTCCTTCTAAAGGGACCAAGATCTGGACTTATGTGGACCAAATTCAGTCCATGGGCAGTCTTGCTTGGTGGAATGAAGACTATCTCTGAAACATTATTCCCCATCCCAGGGAAAGTCAATTAAAGCTTAGGTTTGTCTCATCTAGGATCTCCCCAAAAGGAATCAATAGGGTCTCTTCTTGAAAGGTACTTCATATACAAGGTAGTTCAAGTATAGGAGAGCTATTTATTTCCTTCACACAAAAGAAAATTTTAAAACGCTAAAGAATAATAAACATGTTTTGAGAAAGACTTGAAACATGGGATGATAATATAAGTCCTTCCAAATGTTCCAGGGATGCTAATGTTTAGAACATTAAATTATACATTTTGTGGGACTATTTAAAAGTCATTTTCCTGTGCTGTCCTAATAACTTCCACAAGGTCCATAAAATCTGACAGGCTAGGTCATAACTTGGACTCATCCTCCTGTTGGGGTTATCTTCTCTGGGAAGGGTGTAGTCACAGAAAAGCTCTATTGTTTCCAATCAGCTCTTGGGCTCTGAGGAATCCCAAGAATCCCCAAACACCCAAGGTAAACACTCCTGAAAAGTCTGTCTCGTGATCTCTTTTCAATCGCCTGTTCTCAGGGAGCAGGGCAGTGAATGCATAAGCAGAGGAGGCAGCTAAAGTTCTGAAGTCTAGACTCATATTTCCTTGGAAAGCTTATGTGGAGTATGCTATATGTGAGAAGCTATCGTAGCTAGGGGTTGCTGGGAGGAAAGGAACTCTTCACTCTCCCTCCACAGGAAGTCAGAGAGATTTTTCCAAACTCATTGCATGTTACTTCACCTCTCACACTCTTATTACAGCCAAACTGGCCTTCTCTGTGTTCCTCACACACAATACCCCATCCCCTATCTCCTTGCCTTTGCTCCAGCTATCCCACATTCTTGGAATACATCCCTTTCATACCTTCACCTCATAGAATTCTCTTCCTTTAAGAAACAGCTCAAGCACAGTCCTCTGTACAAAGCCTTTCTTGAATCCAATCCTCCAACTGCCAGTGCCCTCTCTCTCAAACTACTTTATATTCAACTACTTTGTAGCTGAATACACATTTGCATTTATTAAACATCTGTTTATGCTATTAAAAAAAAACCAATTCCTTGTTTTCTCTGCCCTTGTAATATAAGCTCCTTATAAATTGGGATCACTTCATTCTTTATGTTTGTATCTCCAGTATCTAGCCCAGTGCCTGCCACATAGTAGGTACGTAATATGATTGGTTGAAAGGAAGAGATAGAGTGTACAAGGGTAGAGTCATCTTTTAAAGTTTTCTTAGTGGGAATCTGGAGAAGAAAATGGCAAGCCATTCCAGTATCTTTACCAAGAAAACCCCAAGTAGGGTCATGAAGAGTTGGACATGATTGAACAACAAAAGTGGGCAGTTCTTCCTGCTTAGTCATACAAGTGACTCTTTGGCACAGCTCCTCTTCTCCCCTTCCCCCCTGAACAAAGGGGCTCACTTCATCATCTCAAAGCATAATTCCTTCAATGTTGAACCACTTGTGTCACCAGAAGTGACCAAGTGAGCTCAGCTCAGCTTTAGTCTTGTTTAGGTCCTGCACACTCATCCTATTGTATGTCTGATGACATATCTGCCTATCCAATCCCTCATTCATTAGGCTGCTTGAAGACATGCAGAGTGTCCAGGATGAGGGCAATTACTGTGTCACCTACCACACTATGCACTGGTTGGACAACATCTCAAGGTCTATGTTTCGTTCTGTGCACCAGATCTGAGGAAGGACAAATGATGAGCCGGAGAGCACCTAGAAAAGGGTGCCCAGGATTATGAATGCTCTTAACCATGTCATACAAAGATTAGGCTGAATTAGTTGAGAAAGGAGACTTGGTATCAGGAGAATAATTTGAATCTTCATATGTTTAAGGTGATATTCTATAAAAGAGGCCTTGGTCTTGTTTTTTAGACACAGAGGACAGGACAAGGATCAATGGATGGAAATGACACATGGGCAGATTTTGGACTGATATAAGGCAAAACTTCTAATCACTATAGGCTTCCAAAGATGGGATAACATCTTGGTAGGTAACAAGTTACTTATTATTATACATGTTTAAGCAAAGACTAGATAACCAGCAGCCAGAGATGTTGTATAAAGGAGCCCTGTTCAGGAATAGGGTATACTAGACCTGTCACTGAGAGCATATGATTTTTAATGAATACCTATCATTTACATAGTACTTGAAAGTTTGTAAAGCACTTTACGTTTATTATCTCAGTTGATCTTTACAACAATCTATGAGGTGCCTGATCTTATCCCCACTTTCCACATGAACAAAACTAAGGCTGAGAGAGTCTACTATAACAACAATAGTTAAAGTTGATATATCACTTACCATGTGCCAGACACTATACTATGCCAAGCACTTCACACTTCTGATCTCATTTGATTCTCACAACAACCCTAGGAGGTAGGTATTATTATTGTCCCCATTCTTACAGAGGAGAAAATTGGGGCAAACAGAGGTTAAGTGACTTGCCCAGAGTCACACAGCTAGCAAGAATCTGGGGCTGGATTTGAACTCAAGTCTTTCTGACTCCAAGCCATACATTCTATCCCACTGTACCACCTAACTGCTCAATAAAGAACAATAAATTTTTAAAAAGATAGTGACTAGGAGAAGCTTGTCTTGAGAAAATACAGCATAGTTTGTTGTGGCAGTAGATCGAAGGCTGGAACTGAAATCAGAAAGATCTGAGCTCAAATTTGACTCACTTACTAGACACTGAGACGTTTAGTAGCTGGGTGATCCTGAGCAAATGACTTAACATCTCTTTGCCTCAGTTTATTCATCTATAAAATGGAGATAATAATAGCACCTACCTTCCAGGGTTGTTGTGAGGATCAAATGAAATAATAACTGTAAAGCGCTTAGCACAGTGTGTGGCACATTGTAAGCACCATAGAATAAGTACCATACAAATATTAACTATTATTATTAAATAACCTTTTTTTTAAAAAAAAAAAGGTTTGTCATTTATTTGTCTTGGTCTACATGTCAAGAACAACACGCGACTTTTCTCATGTGTTTGTTTCCCTGTAATTATTCACATTTTTTTTTTCAAGGAAGAAAGTCTAATACATCTTTTGTCTTTTACAACTACAGAGATTAAATTTTCACTGTACTAATATACTATATTGCTCAAGGAAGATAATTGTGTGATGAAATTAAGACATTCTGCAATTATATATTGTAATATCATTAATTTCCAGATGCACACAAATTATAGCTACTTCAAGTAGAATTGTAATTTTCTTTGTTTCGCTCACAAAGGGAGGTAATAACATTCTTTCAGCTGCAATCATTTCAGACACATTTCCTAAAGTGGTATCTTACTCTTTCAAAGCAATAATTGATACACTGTCTCAGGTTTAAGGTTTTACTTTTATCTTTACATTGTTTATTGTCTTTTTGTATTGAAAAGGAATGTGTGTTTGTATTTGTGTGTGTGTGTGTGTGTGTGTGTTTCGAAGTAGCAACACACATTTTCATAATCTATTACTATCCTCATAGGCTTAGCTGAGAGATAATAAAAGAGTATGAATGGATAGCATGATGAGATGAATTATTTGACAAATAACTTCTCCAGGATTGTGCCTCATACAAAGACCGTTTAGAACAAGCATAGGCAGGACTAATGACAGACAAACAATAATAGTTAATAAATAATCTTAAAAATTGATAAAAATAATTACAATTACTGATATTTGTGCACACTTTTAAAAGTTTGCCAAACCTTCTCCATACATTATCTCATTCCATCCTCCCAACTACCTTGTGTCAGTAATACAGATAGTATTATGCCCATTGTACAGAGAGAACTAGTCAGGGATGATGTGATTTGTTAAAGGTTCCATAACTAATTTGAACCTATTTTTTTCCTCTGATTATATATAATTCAATGCACTTTCTACGTAAACCCATTACTATTTGAGCTCTGAGGGATAAGGATTTGCTACTGTATAGGATGAACTGGAAAGGTTTCATGGAAGAAATGGCATTTTGTTTCATTTTATTGTTTTTTATTTTATTCATTTAATTATTTTATTTTATTTTATTTTATTCCTCTGGATGGAGACTGGGGAAGGAGAGAAAGAGAAGAAATTCCAAGGGGGAAGGAAGAGTGTGAGCAAGAGTGGCAGGTAAATGCAGAACTTATATACAGGACAGTAAATAGTACAGTTTGGCTGGAGTGTAGGTTCGTGGGATTGTAGATTTTGAGCTAGAAAGGACTGCAGAGGCCATCTAGTACAACTCTCCCATTTTACAGGAAAGGAAATTGAGACCCAGAAAAATGAAATAATTTACCGAAGATCACACAGGTAGTAAATGGCAAAGCCATAACTTTTGCATGACGTTGGATTCAGAACTTACCGCTATATCAGCAAACATGGAAGGGAAGAGAGATGAGAAAAAATTTGAAAGGAACCAGATTGCTGAGGGTATCCAACATGAAGGGAAGCTAGCTGGTGGAGAGGATAGAGCACTGGGCTCTATCAGGAAGACTCATCTATGTGAGTTCAATACAGCCTCAGACATTTACTGGCTGTGTGGCCCCAGGCAAGTCACTTAACTCTGTTTGCCTCAGTTTCCTCATCTGTAAAATGAACTAGAGAAGGAAATGGCAAACCACTCCAGTATCTCTCCCAAGAAAATTCCAAATGGGGTCACAAAGAGTCAGACATGACTGAACAACAACAAATAACAATAACAACTTGTTTTGAGAAGGAGTTACGTGATCAGAATTTTGCATCAGAAAGAACAATCTATCAACTAATTTTTAAAGCTATCCCTTTCTTTATCAGAGCCTCTATAGGTATCATGAAAACCAATTATTCAACAAGAATTTAATTAGTGTCTTCTAGTACTATATTCAGTGTTGAGGCATGCAAAATTTTAAAATAGTCTATTATCTAAGAAACATGACATATGTTAATAGGACTTGTAATCAGAAGGAACCTTAGATCAGAGGACAAATGTTTGTTTATTGACTGATAAAATCATAGACTAATAGTTAAAATAGCCGAGCATGGTATAATGTATAGAGCCCTGGGCTTGGAGACAGAGTGATTTGGGTTCAAATCCTGCCTCAGATAATTGTTGAATTGTTGTAACCCCCCATCTCTCGTCACCATAGGAGACCTGCCTAGGAGACCTGCCCAAACCCAACAAAAACTGCCTAGGCAGCAAACCTGCCAAGTAAACCTGCCCAAATCTGCTACCTGGACCCTATAGCTCCCCACTTCATTCTGTTCAGTTCTCAAAATAGACTTGGGAACTTTCCAATTGGGCAACAAACTGATCACTGGGCAACAACCATTAGGCAATGAACTGATTGCTACCTTTTAGCTTCTGTATTTTCCTCACTTCCATAGCAACTGACTAAGTTGTGGTTTCCCCCTGGTAACAGTTATGTTGTGACTTTTATCTGTATAAACCATGAGGAAATGCATCTCGGGGCTGCTTAATCTGGGTAAGCTTAACCCCTTGCAATTGCTGGCTCACTCCACTTAAAAAAGATTAATGGTCTCACTCGCTAAATTCTCATTACAACAGAATGACACTGGGCAAGTTACTTCTCAGTTTCCTCATTTGTAAAATGAGAGGCTTGGACTCAATGGCCTACAAATAAGGTTCCTTCCAGCTCTAAATCAATAATCCTATAATCCTATGATCTTAGAGATAATCAAATCCATTCCTTTACTTTTACAAATAAGGAAACCAAGGCTCAGAAAAATTGGCTATGACCAAGGACAAATTGATAGTAAGTAGCAAACCTACATCTTCTAACCCTAAGTATAAGTACATAAAAAGTTAAATAGTATAATCACAGAACAAAAATGAATACAGAGTTTTACAGGGCAGTATTTAATTACTTATCAAATAACATGCCAATAATATATGCCACTATCCATTAGAATGTCAGCTCCTTGAGATCAGGGACTGTCTCTTACCTTTTTTTTTTTTTTTTTAGATTCTTAGTATTTAGCACAGTGCCTGGCACATAGTAGACATTTAAGAATTGTCATTCAGTTATTTCAGTCATATCTGACTCTTTGTGACATTTTGGGTTTTCTTGGCAAAGATAGTGGAGTGGTTTGCCATTTCCTTCTCTGGCTCATTTTACAAATGAGGAAACTGAGAAAAACAGGATTAAGTGACATGCCCAGGGTCACACAGCTAATAAGTGTCTGAGGCCGAATTGAATTCAGGTCTTCCTCACCCCAGGCCCAGCAGTCTATCCATTATGCCACTTTTGAATGATTGATTGACTCAGAGGAGGAAGAGAAAACTGACCAGAAGGCTTCTGGAAAAGCTTGTGAAAGAGGTAGCACTTGAAATAGGTGAAAGTGATAGAAATGAATTTGGATGCATTATCATTTCTGAGCTATGTGGGACTGGATACAAGAATATATTATTGTTATTACTATCATTATTATTAATCTCTCGTTTTAGGGTTTGTGAATTATTTTCCTTGTAATTTCCTTGAGGGGGGAAGTAGATAGTGCAAGAGTTATTACCCCCATTTTACAGATAAGGAAACCAAGGCTCCAAGTGGTTAACTCGCCCATGATCATATAGCTGCTGAACATCTCAGATGGTATTCAGTCACAGATTTCCTGATTCCTAGCACTGGGCTTTGTCTAGTTATGGCAAAATTACATATCTAAGAACCTTTGATTCAAGCGAAAATATTCCTGTTGAAAGAATTACTTTGACAAAAATTCTTAAACACATACACACAGAGACACACACATAGCAACATACACACACAGACACACACACACACAGAACACAGACACACATACAACACACACCAAAAAGTGAAGCATTTCTTTCCAGTTCTCAAAACAACTTAAATTAGTTGCTTAGTAACATTCACCCTTAGAATCATACATCTTAACAAAACAAAACAAAACAAAATGCTTTTGTAAGAAGCTGTGTTTTTGCAGGCCAAGGTTTGTTACCCCCTCGTAGGACCATTTGTCTTTTTTTTTCCTTCTTCAGGCTAAATTCCCACTGGTCTTCAAGGGAATCTGTACACAGAGAAGTAACACATAGGAAGCTGAAGAGGACCCAAGGTCAGACAAATGGGGTGAAGGATTTCATTCTTACAGTAACATCAAAAGAGTGCTTTGAAATGGCAGATGTTGGCTCTTATATTAGACACTTGCCTTCTTGGAGAGAAGGTCACAAGATAACATACACAAAGCTCCATCTCACCAGACCAGCCATGACTGGAGTCCCCTTCACAGTCGATCAGAATCTTTTTTGGAAGAGGAACAGAAAGTAGACAGATGAGAATCCTTGATTATTCAGCTTGTTTTAAAGCTCAGTATGGCAAACACCCCATGAGGACTGGTGAACACATCTGTTGGATGGGATTTTTTCCTCTTAATAGAACCCATGGTAACCTTACCATCTAAACTCTCTCTGCAATAACAATAATTAATTAACAATAGCATTATTAATAGCATTACCAAAATAAGGATGGCTTACTCAGATGGTGTTCTTAACTTCTCATTGGTCAGGGACTGGGAACTGCCTTGCCATCCCAAACCAGACATTATAATGGTGCTCATCAAACAGAATTTTATCTATACCAATTTTTCAATGCTCAAAAGGGGAATAATATCTCTCATTGTAATGTTTTTGGGTCATGTCAGGTTTCTCCCTCCTCCATGATACACTGCTGATACAGAATTCTAAGAAGAAAGCATCCCAACCTAGCCTCACTCTAAATCAGATAACTCAAAAAGTCAAGTAGGGAATATTCTTTTGGAATAATTAGCAGAATAATCTAATGGAGAAGTGACAGCAGGAAACCCCTACAATATCTTGATTATTTCAATGTTAAAAGCACCTTCAGGAACAAAATACTTTATAGCAGATCCTAGGGCTCTTACAAGTCTCCCCACCCCTTCCTTCCTCCCAAAATTCTTGGCTACAGTCATTTTCCCAGTGGTAGAGAGCTTGAAGAATATGCCACTTCGGGAACTTTTAGGATTTTCAGCAGGTGTTTGGTTTTTTCTTAGAGTAGATGAACCCAATTAGGCTTGGGTTTCTTCAGTTAAATAATTAACAAGGGATTTTAATTTCTTTCTCTTCTTTGCCTGAGTTGGTTATGTGACATATGTGACCTGACTGTTCAGTATGAAAGTGCATTGTGAGTTCTTACCTTCTCTTTCTGGAAGCTGAATTAGGAGAATGGCATGCAAGTCTCAGAGGCATGCCTACTTCCATAACTGACTAGAACCTCATTTCACTTGGAATATGGGTGGGGATTAGTACTTGGCACTGAAAAGTTTTGATGATTTGACTGAGTCCATCTAAAATGCCTAAATTCACAAAATGGTGACGAGAGTATATGAGGGGGGATTTGGGTAAGAGTGGGATTATGGTCTTTGGATAAGTAGGGGGCACTTATTTTGATGAAGACCAGCTCTAATGTCAAGAACTTGGAAGATAATGTAGGTTAGAGTAAGATTTCAGTCACTCATTTATAACTAAAGTCAAGGTTATTGACTTTCTTGTAGTCCAAGGGAAAAAAAATAGACTCCAATGCTGAGAATATGTCACCTTGTGAAGGAACACAAAGGCCTTTACTTCCAGGAGAGTCTATGTAGATAAATGTATATCTGGTATATGTACAGAGAGATAGATACATTCAAACTGAGAGGATAATGTCTTAAAATAAAAAGGCATGGTCTAACACCTCTTTTCTAAATCTGTGAACTCTGCAGTGAAGAGTACCAAGCACTCAGCAGACCAGGAGAATGGGATCTAGGGAGAGTTGTGGGCAACAGATAATAATACTTCAACCACACAATAGATCTGGAATCTTATCAATATGAGAATTTGTAGGATCCCAATTTTAGAGACTTTAGATCCAGTCTTAGGGAACAAAGAAGTCATCTAGTCCAATACCTGTATTTTACAATTGAAGAAACTGAGGCCAAAAAAAGGAAAATGATTTGTCAAAGGTCTCCTAGGCAAGAAGTTTCAGAGCAGGGATTCAGACCAGTATATGAATTCTAAATCCAACCTTCTTTTAATTGGCTCATGCTGTTTCCTCTATGGCAGCGATTCTCAACCTGTGGGTTATGTTCAATTTGTAACAATTTGTAACAATCTGCATATCAGATATTTACATTATGATTCATAACAGCAGCAAAATTACAGTTATGAAGTAGCAACAAAAATAATTTTAGGGTTGGGAGTCACCACAACATGAGGAACTGTATTAAAGGGTCGCGGCATTAGGAAGGTTGAGAACCACCGCTCTATGGGTATGGGCTGCAATTGATCCATTGTGACTCTCATCTACTATCTACCATGGATCTACCCAACAAGAGGCCTTCTCTAAGTATTTTTACATTCCATGGGTACCAGCTAGTACAACACTTGAGTTGTTTGCTCTCTACCTCACTATGACCTACATACCTCCTTTTCTAATTGCATTTACATCTTCTTTTCTGATTGTACCCTTACACCACTTATTACACATAGGTCATCACTGGAAATATACTCCAACCTACTAATGCCCAGTTAAGAAAAGACTCTATATTCTCTAACAGCTTTTCCAGCTTTGTTTATGAGTCTATGAAACAGCAGAGTGCACTTGAATTTTTTTTTTCTTGGACTATAAGTGGTACTGGGAACTATTCATTGAAATTTGGCTTGCTGTAATTTACTTGTGGGCATATGTATGTGTATTTCCCTTTCTCTGAATGGATTTCCTTCTGATATACTATTGTTCATATGTTTGCAAATGGAGAGTTGGTGCCAACTTTCTGGGCTTTCTTATAATTTTTTCCCAGGGTTTCTGAATGGGGACTTAAGCTAAATGAAATGTGCCAAATATACTACAGTCATCTTAAACACAACAGTTACACAGATAACTAACAAACAGCCCTCTTTGTTTTGTGCCCTTGCTGTTGGGGCCAACCAGGGTCACTTTTTTATTCCATTGTGTGTTCTGAGAGTGAGAGTTGTATCTTCTACAAAGAACAGCGATACTCAGGAAGTCTTGGTTAAGATAATTTGTATAATCAATTCTTACCTGGAAAGAGGAGTAGCTGGTTCAGGGCTAACTTTGGAAGGGGAAACCTTGGGACTTTGCCCAACTATGGCCAAGCAATGTACTCCTTGTGTCAGCTGTTGTTCATCTTTGCTAGGGAGAGCCATTATTAAATCTTCAATCTAAGCATTTTACTACAAATCACAGTTTGATTTATTGTTTTGTTGATTTCTAGACTTAAGAAAGATATGTAGAGAATGATAATAAAGCAGATCAGCTTAAAGGTATATTGTGTCTTTAAAAAGAGGAACAGTTGTTAAGCATTTATCAGCACATCCCTGATCCTGGGCCTCCAGGGAGGCTGTGATCAGTTCTTTTGCCAACCTCTTCCTTTCTATTTGCTTCTTTTCAGTTGCCACCTATTTGAAATTTCTCTCTCATTCTGGGCCCAGACACAGACTGCTGTTCCCTCCTTTCCCATCTCTTACCCCACTTCAAGTCTCAGAAATGTGTTGATTTAGCTAAATTTTTCCTAGAGTTCCTTGCCAACTGACTTTGGCATTTTGAATGTAATCTACAGTTATTGTCATTTGTTGTAGATGGTAGGGGTGGGAAGAGGAGGATGAGTAAGTTTAGACCTGTGTTTTCATCCACAAAATGAATTTCCAGTGTGGAAATTCATTCTGCTGAGGAACTTTTCTAAGACAGCCTTAAAGAGGTGCCTGAGTCAGTGGTGTCAAACTCAAATAGAAACAAGACAATTAAACCATGCACGAGGATCCCTGTGGAACCACATTTACTTAGAAAATCACATATTAACATTATCTATACTCAATTGTATTGTTCTTTTGTTAAACATATGCCAATTATATTTTAATCTTGTTCTGACTTAACTCAGGAATATTGCAGGGTAACATTAAAGCCTATAGTCAATGTTTGACACATCAGACCTAGGGTACTGGAAGGTTAAATTTATCTCATATGCCAAATTCTATATGAGGCCTTTCCTAATTACCCCTAGATGCTAGTGCTTTTCTGTACCCCCAAACTAACTTTTACTTATTTTGTATAATCTTTTATATTTACTAATACATACATATATATATCTCCATATATACATACATATAATATCTCCAATGAATATGAACTCCTTGAGGAAAAGGACTATTTTATTTACACAGGCACAGCATAAGCATTAATAAATGCTTACTGGTTGATATATTTCTTGTCTTGGGAATCCAGTAGTATGGACTGTCATGTAGACATTGTGTAGAATTCATTTTCCACCTGCTCTGAACCAATTGGTTTTGCCTCTGCCATTGTCATCCCCAAGTCATCTCCATCCCCCAAGATAAGTTTATCACCAGGAAATTCATCCTCATGGGGATTGCTTCAGCTTCAGTATTCATACCTCATCAGTATTCTCAGTAATCTCTGTCCCTCTAATTGGAAGGCTAGAGAGCAGAACAAAAAATTCCTCTGAAAGCTTCCAAGAAAACTCAGCCAACTCTTCATTCCCCACCTGTTACACTTCTTGGTTTGGACTCCATTATTATCATTCCCCATCTCCAACCCTCCATTGGTACTGTCTGTGCAAACCCCATGTCCTTTTCAGCTCCTTTTGGGTATTGTCTTCCTAATGGTGCCATTAATGAAAAACCGTATCTCATTTTTCTAGCAGATTTCTTGAATTAAATTAAATTAAGCCCTATCTTTTCTTCCAGATATTTGCTCATTCACGAAAACATTTACTCATTCCCTCTTTCATAAAAACACTTACTAAGCAATGACTACATTCTAGGCATTGTGCTAGGTGACATGTAGGATACAAGGACAAAAAAATCCATGGTCTCTTACCTCAAAGAACTTAAAATCTAGCAAATATTTCCCAGTTACAGAAAGCTGACAGTACTTCATTGACAGGTAGTAGTTTTGTGCTAGCTGAAGTGAATTCATTCTATTTTCATACCAGTCCCATGTCTTGTACTCCTCTCCTTCCTCCAACTTCCTAGTTCAGTCTTCTAGGCAGCTTTGAATCATGGGAAAGTCACTCAACTTTCCAGAGCCTCAGTTTTCTCATCTCTAAAATGGTAATGCCAATATTTGTGCTACCTACTTCAGAGGGTTATTGAGAAGAAGATTTTTACAGCCTTAATGTACTATATAAATATACATTTTTGTTATTACTGTTGGAATTGAGCAAAAAATAATCTGAGCTTTTAAGCATGAAGAAAAGAAGTAAAAGAAGACTAAAGTTAATAACAAAGACTCTTTGGCCTTTGTTACTTACTCCATTAAGGTCTCTTAATGTAAAGAATCTAAGAGATCTAAGTTGTGATTCGATGGAACCTATAGTCAATAAATCAGTGAACATTTATTAAGCACTTACAATATACCAAGTACTGTGCTAAACACTGGGTATACAAAGAAAGGCAAAAGACAGTCCCTCTTCTCGAAGAGTTCACAGTCTAATGGGAGGATACAACGTGTGAGCAACACTGTACAAATTATATACAGGATAAATTGGAAATACTCGACAGAGGAAGGGCATCAGGATTAAGGGAGATCAAGAAAGATTTCTTATAGAAGAGCTTTTTAGCTGAGACTTGCAGTATGCCAGGGCAGCTAGGAGGAAGAGTGTTCAAGGAATAGGGGACAATGAAAAAGCTAAGAGCTGAGAGAGAGCATTGTGTACGAGGAAGCCAGTATCACTAGATCACAGAGTATTTGGGAAGATTAAGGTGTAAGAAGACTGGGCAGATAGGAAAGTTAGGTTATAAAGGGCTTCGAATGCCAAACAGAGAATTTTTGTTTGATTCAAGAGGTGATAGGGAGCCACTGGAGTTTATTGAATAGGGGAGTGACGTGGTAAAACCTGGACTTTAGAATGATCATTTTGATAGTTATGTGGAGGACAGACTGGCATGGGGAGGGATTTGTTGCAGGCAGGTCAACCAGAAGACTGTTGCAATAATCCAGGTGTTAGTGGATGAGAGGAAGCTGGTGGCAGCATCAGAGAAGAGAAGGATACCTGTGCAAGAGATGTTGTGAAATTAAATCAATGGGCTTTGGCAATAGATTGGTTATGGGAAGAGGAGTAAAAGAAGTGAAGATCCAAGGCTGACACCTAAGTTGTGAGCCTGGGGGATTAGGAGGATGGTGATACCTTCAACAGTAATAGAGAAGTTAGGAAGAAGGCAGGGTTTGGGGAAAAGGTAGTGAGTTCAGTTTTAGACATGCTGAATTTAAGATGTCTATGGGATATCTTGTTTGAAACATCCAGTATGCAATTGAAGATGCAAGACTAGATATCAACAAAGAGATTAGGGCTGGATAAATAGGTTTGAGAATCATCAGCATAGAGATAATTAAATCTATGGAACTGATGAGGTCATCAAACGAACTATAACAGAACAAGAAGAGAACAGGGTCCAGAATAGAGGCCTGTCAGATACCCACAGTTAAGGGTTCTGACCTAGATGAAGTTCCTCAGAAAAAGCTACTGAGAAATCAGGTAGGAGGAGAAGCAGGAGAGAGTAGTATTGTGGAGACCTAAAGAGAAGATATCAAAGAAAAGAGAAAGATTATGAGCATCAAAGGATGCAGAGAGGTCAAGAAAGATAAGTACTGGGAAAAGGCCATTGGATTTGAGAATTTAAGAGATTGTCAGTAACTTTGGAGAGAGTAATTTCCAATGAATGATGAAGTCAAGAACTAGACTATAAACCTAAGATGAGAGTGGGAGGAAAGAAAGAAGAGACACATATTTTAGAAGGCATTCTCAAGGAAATTAGCCATAAAAGGGGAGGAGAGAGATGGGAAAAGAGCTAACAGGGAGGGACGGATCAAATGAGGTGTGTTGGATTTTTTTTTTTGAGGATAAAGAAGATACACACATGTTTGTAGGCAGTAAGGCAGCAGCCAGTAGACAGGGAGAGACCAGAGATTAGTGGAAGAAGTAAGGATAATAAAGAAGACAATCTGCTGGCAATTGTCAATTAATGAAGGGATTTACTTACTTGGGAAGAAGCTGACAGCCCCTCAGCTGGCTTTAGCCTGTACCTGTCCATATTTTCCAGTGCTATCATGGACAGCTCCTCAGGCAGCCCATGTTATTTCCATAAGGATGATGAGGGTTGAAAAGTACACTGGGTGATACAGATTCTAGGAGCAACTAGGTAGTATAGTAGAGGGAATGCTGGAGCTGGAGTCAGGTAGACTGGAGTGTTCAAATTATGTTTCAAATGCTTCGCCTGTGTGACCCTGGTGAGTCACTTAATATCTCTGTGCCTCAGACCCCTCATTTATAAATAAGGATGTTAGACTCAATGACATCTAATGTCCTTTCCAGATTTAAATCTATGGACCTAGGAACTGACCAGATCTATGACTTTGAATATATTGTTTAATCTCTGGACTTCAGTTCTCTCATGTAGCGTGAGAGGGTTGAACTGGTTCCAATACTAACAATCTATGATAACAGAAAGAGGAACAATTGACATCAGTGTGAAGGAAAGTAACCCTTATAAATTTTGTTTCTTTTATACTTTGATGGATCAAGGCTCTCATCATTGGGAGAGTGCTCTTCCCACTGTTGCAGATTATGGCCCATCTGTTCCTTTACATCCTACACAAGTCTTGTCCATGGCCCCTATAAAGTTTCCATCCAGGATCTATCCAACACTCAGGAGGTCTTTGGTGGAAACATAAAGACACATGATGGGTGAACTAAATTAATTTAGGATTCATAATTTAAATAATTTAGAAAACATCTTAATTGGACTGAGGAGATTAACATCCAGTCAGTTAAATAACATTTATTAAGCGCCTACTATGGGTCAGGATCAGTGGACAGCATTTCTATTACCTCTTAGTTTTTAAAATAGTAAATATTCTATGTCTGAAGTTGTTTTATGCAAAGGGTCTTTTTGAAGGATTGCTATGTTCCCACAAGGCGTTAGGGCAAGAGCAACTCACTTATTATAGTGAACTGCAAGTCATGGGATCCAAGATCTAGAGCTGGAAGGGAAGTTGAGACTTGTTTCATGTAGAGGACCACAGGCCAGTGGGACTCTGACCCTGATGGCTGAATAAGCCCTCTCAGCTAAAGAACCTGCTGCCGGACCTGGATGGGTGCCCCATCTCTCCCCCTTACCCTCCCAAGGAGCTCAAACACACAGGTGTGAGGATTACTTCCTGGTCTTCAAGATCAGCTTGGTATATACAACCATGGCCTGGGAACAAAGAAGTGTGCAGTGTCCTCAGGGAAAAACAATTAGGAAGGAGATTTATGGCTCTATAAAGCTTGTGCCTGAAAGAATAAATATAGGCTCTATTTTCCACCATGCTTGGAGTCCCATCTCTTTTGTGCATTCTCTCTCTCTCTCTCTCTCTCTCTCTCTCTCTCTCTCTCTCTCTCTCTCTCTTTCTCTCACAAGCTCTGGGTAGGCAGCTCTTTTCAGCCCTGCGATAGGCTCGTGCAAGGTCATACAGATATTAAGTGTCAAAGGTAATGTTTGACCCCGGGTTCTCTGACTCTTGAGCCAATGCTTACTCCACTATACCAATGGGGCTGCATGTGGGTGGCTAATGGGAACATAGAGCTAAGTCTAGGAAGCTTGAAGACTCTACTGAAGGAAGTTAGAGCTCAGTAGAGAGATAGCAGAAATGGAGGCTATGTTTAGATAAGACTGAAGATGCATGTGCTACCAGAGAAAATGCAGGGTGTGGTAGTGAAAAGGAAGACTGCCAGATATACTGAGGGAGGAATGAAAGGGAATAGTAGATAGTAAGCCATAGAACAGAAATGCTTGTGCTGGTAGACTGTGTACCCCAGACAGCCTTCTGGAGAATGTTGGCATCTGCTAGATTATGCATTCCAGACATCTGAGAACAGAGATTCTAGCACCTGCTAAAGGCATACCCCAGATAGGCACATGAGACAGAATAGGAAATGCCCCAGTAGGAGACTGTTGCCAAAGATGACCTGTGATACCTGTGCTATGAATTGACTGATTGTGTCTGCCTCCTGCTAGTAACAGGTTGAAAACTCAATAGGCAATTGAATTGAGACTGGATTAGTGCTCCTGGAAGATATTTATTTTATTTTGTTTTTATTTAATATTTCATTTTCCCCCAGCTACATGCAAAAACAATTTTTTAACGTTGATTTTTAAAACTTTGAGTTCTGGGAAGATATTTAAATGGCCAACCCAATTATATGAATGCCTAGAATGCCTGCTAATTGTTTGAAGTCCTATTTCTCTTGCATTCTATTTTAAATAAAGTCTTTTGAATTACAATCATATCATGTGGATAATTGATTGGTTGCGATGCAGAGGGCAAAATGGGTTATTTGAACAATACATAGTCAATTGTAACAGGCTGTAGAATCTTAATGGTAGCTTTGAGAGTGGCATCATGGTAACTATACTTTTGTTCAGTCATTCAGTTGTGTCTGATACTTTGTGACCCCATTTGGGATTTTCTTGGCAAAAATGCTAGACTGATTTGCGATTTCAGAGTTAAATGACTTAGGGTCACACAGCTCCTAAGCATTTGAGGCAAATTTGAACTCGGGTCTTCCTGACTCCAGGCTTTCTAGCCACTGCACCACCTACCTGCCCAGCAACTATATAGTATTTACTTAAACAATGACCGCTAAACAAAAATGCAGGACAGTCTTTTTGAAACTCTCGTAAAAGTAGATGATGTCAGAGGTAATTACAGAGAATAAGGAAACATCTGTACATGGAATAAATCTGAGAAATACTTCTACCAATCCCTCTATTCAAAAATTATTAGTTGTACTGATTATACAAGGGAGTGACCCAAACTAGAAAAAGGGGCAAGAAGTCCTATTTCTTCCTAAGTATTGCTGAATTCAAAGTCCAAAAATATGAGATTGTTCCAAACAGCAATCCATAAATTTCAAGTTGATTCTGATATCTCACATTGGAGTCCTATTCCCTCTCAAACATAAACCTCTTGGAATAATCTGTCTTCATCCTGTGAATACACTGCTGAAACAAAAATATCTATTGTTGGAAAAAATTTCTACCCTTCTGTATTTCATATCAGTGGAAGGAAGGAGAGGGAGGTAGGGAGGGAGGGAGAAAAAGAGAGGGAGAAAAAGAGAGAGAGAAAAAGAGAGAGAGAGGGAGGGAGGGAGGCAGAGATCCTTCTCAGTTTCAAAGGGCTAGTTTTTAGTTTGAAAGAGCAAGTGCTCACACTTAACCCCTTTGAGTTGTCTGATATGGAGTAAAGAAGAAACAGACAAGTAAAAATCAATATAGCTTTGCTGGTTTCTCTCAATCATAGGATGCCAATCCCAAATGTACACTTCTTCTATTGCTTGTAAGTATCAAGTCTTTAAATAAAGGTATAGAGTAAATTTTTGTTGTGTACCTCTAATGAGAGTGTGGAAAGTAGGGTTGAGTGGGACATGTGCAAAGTGATCTTGTCTGCTTCTGGGTTCCACGAATATGTGACCCATTGATAAAGGGACTGGGCACTTGAGGCATGATGAAGTTCCTGGGACCTATTTATGAACAACCATGGCCATGGGATTTTGATTCTTTGAGATGATGAAGTAATTCCCTTATTGTCCACTGAGCAGGGATAACTGCTAATTCATTGGATTCTTTAAAAGAGAGCAACCCCACCCAAAGGCTTTCTTCTATTCCTGGCTTTTGAGTTTGTCAGAATTTTCAACCGCTGCTTCTTGGGATAGAGGTAAGCACATTCAATGCCATCCCCTATCCTAGTTAGCATGTGGTTGTGAGCAAAGGGCAACTATAATCCATGTTCTGCCTAAGCACACCTGATCTTGAGTTGGTGGCTGCTTTTTTTATTCATTCATCATCTTATGTGAATAAGCATCAGTTCTAGGTTTGAAGGTCACTTTGTGTCTTTGAGAGGTTCACATATCTTAAGTCCATCAGTTGGAGATGACTGGTGGAAGAGAAGTTCTTATATTGGAGAGGATATTACTGACAGGGTGGTATTAATCCCTGGGTTGGCTTGCCAAAAGACATTGACCTAAGCAATGGAATGGTCAGGAAGCATGTAAAATGCTTAATCAGCAGTCCTACAAATTGTTTCATCATTAGCTGGTTTTAAGTATCAACCTTCGGGAAAAGTATTAGTTATTAACTACTTCCACTTATTTAGTTCTTTCTATCAAATGTGTATTTGTGGCATCTTGTCTTTTGTGTATAGGAAATCTGAATCTGAATCTGAATCCATAATTGATTCATATTATGCATTGAGTGCTTTTCTACTCCTCCCATTTTAGAGATGTCCCAAACCTAACTTAAGTGATTATCCCTAGGGTCACTCTGGTGTAGATTTAACAAACCAAAGACTGAGAAAAGAGAATCTAACTTCTTCCATTAGAGGTCAATTTTGCCTAAAACTGAACTCAGTCCTAACTGCATATATGGGTCCAAAAAAGGGGGTCCTGAATGGAGAATAAGCAGCAAATGGTCCCAGTTCCTTGACCTGGTCCTAGAAGTGGTTATTGTTGCAAGACATCTTAATAAAGTTATCTGGTAAAATGCTGGGTTTTTAAAAAACATTCCTGGAGATATATTTTTCACTTCAAGAAAACTCTTTCCTAATCAATACATGAACTTGTAAAACAGCTGTAGATCAAAGGATCTGTAATTTTGTAGCAGAGCCTAGACTCTCTAGCTGTACAGATCACATTAAGGCTTGGCAGAGAATCTTTGAGAGATGGTCAAGAGTTATTGCCTTCCAGTTGACCTGGTGACAGATTTCTCCAGACTAAGCTAGGCTGGTCTTCTGATAATACTGCTCTTTCCAGCTGGGTAGGACCTAAGAGAACTTGCATTTTGTTGGCATAGCAGTTGAGGACCCAGAGTTACCTCTATGCCTCCCTAAGACATTAGAGGGAATCAAAAATTCATAGACTTAGAGCTAGAAGGGACCTTAGAGGTCAGAGTCCACACCCCTCATTTAAAAATATATGCTTGAAAAGGAAGATGGGCTTGTTATGTAATACAGAAAAGGGATTGCTATTGGATGATTCATGTGCCCTAATGATACCCTTGAGATGTAGAGAGAAAGTAAAGAAGGTCCAAAGAATGTTGATTTTATATACCATATGGCAAATTTATGGGAGAAAGGCATGGATAGATGGGTCTCACAATCTCTGTTGCTGGAAGAACATGAGATTCCCAAGGCATTGGAGCACTAAAGGATACTTGCACTATCTTCCTCACAGGGTTGCTGTGAAGAAAATGTTTTTTATAAAACTGATCACACTATAATGGTAGTAAGCTTTTTTAAAAAATTATACCACATTCTCTTCTCAACTTCTAGGGAATTTGATCCTTTGCTACTCCCATAAACATATCCATGAACACATCAAGAGCATGAATGATCATATTTGGATGTCTTTTGACATTAAATATTTAAAAATCATTTTCCACTCTTTACTCCCTAGTCTTTTTCCACTCCATGAGCACCTTGAAGGTAGGGACCATCATTTACTTTCTCTCTGGGTACTTACTACTCTTTGACTTCTTAAGGTAATGGTGGGAAAGATGAGTTAGTCTATCAGAGCATGTCTTGTTTCAGACTACAGTATTAGATTTTTCTTGGTTCCCTGTGGGAACAATGATATTCCATTGCCTTGCAAGTCTGCAGTGTGTTCCAAAGCATAGTATTCTTTCCCTCCTTCTTGTTTTCCATTCCACATTTTGCTAATGCAGAACAATTCCTCAAAACTGTCTTTCCTCCCTAGGGTTTCCCATGAGCACTTTGCAACACACAGCAAAACGATGATTTTCTTTTAACTGAAATCCAGAATAAACCCCCAAAATGCATTCTATACTGTTCCTTTTATGATTACAGAAAAGAGTGAGACACTGGTGCTGACTAGGGTTACTCACCTCCTTCCCTCAGGCCTTGTTACTTGAGAGAAATCTTTTTCAGATCCCTTTCACTCCCTCTGAAATAGAGGCAAAGCTTTATGAATAGTCATATAATACTTTCAAACGTCTTTTGCTACTGTGTGTATCTAAAGTCCTTGAGAAACAATACCTTTCTCTCCAGTACTGGGGAGAATTTTGTCTCTTGAGATTAGTCTTAGAGGGAAATGAAATAAACAGGTAACTCTGGAGAGTAAAATGTGATTGATTAACGCTGAGAACATGGCGTGTTGGAGTCTCTCTCCTCTGGCTGGTTTCTAGTATCTTCTGTAGAACAATGGAGTTCAGATTGGACTGTACAAAAGCCCTCTGGCTCCTAAGTCTAATGCAACATATGGTACCATGAGCTCAGCACAGAGATATGTTTTTCTTTCCTTAATCCTCCCAGTAGGACCAAATTCCAAGGGCTGAATTGCAAAAAAGGAGGAGGAAAGAAAGTAGAGAAATACAAGCAGGCAATAAAAGTGAAAGCAGGCTTTCTAGTTGGATGGGAAAGATGGTAGTGAGATATTACTTAGTATGAACCATGAAAAATATGTAATACTCATAGAATCCTTGAAAAAAATATTGAGGATCTTTGCCTAACTCATAACTCAGTACCAGTTTGCCCAGTCTTAGTAATAGACACAGGAAATCTACTGACCTCCTGAGTCTCTAAGTATATGTGTAGAAGTTAGACATGTCTTACAGATGCCCCAAAAAACTTTAGTTTGGGTACTGGAATCACAAATAGGTCAGAGAATTTAGAGGAAGGAATTTTAAAGATCACCTAATCTAGCCCACTCTTTTTGTATGGGTAAGAAAAGTGAGGCTCAGGGAAAGGTGAAGTGATGTACCCAATGTCACACTGGTAGTAACTAGCAGATAAATCAGATTTTTACTGAAAGACTTTAATTTTTGGTTTATATTATTTTCTGTAGTAGTGTATCAATTTCTTCAACCAGGCTGTATCTGTCCCAAAAACTTGTGCCTTAAAATTACTATTTGTCCATGTTGCCTTTAAATTTATATGTCTAATAAGGAAGGATTCTTAATGATTTTATGCCATGAGCCCCTTTGGCAGTCTGGTGAAGCCTATGGATTTTTTATCAGTATGATGTTTTTAAGTGCATAAAATAAAGCACATAAAACTACATAGGAAACAATAATGTTGTAATGCAATTACATACACATATATATGTATATATGTATGTGTTTGCATATATGTATATAGATATAGATATTTAAGTTCACAGACCCCATATTAAGAAACCTTTGCCCACAATGGCAACAGTGATAATTTTTAACTGGTTGGGAGCTGAATACCGCCCCCCCCCCCCCATCCCCTGGCAAAGCACTGAACTTTTTATTTTCCCATGCAACTGCTCAGGCTAAGACTTGGGCTCTGGTACCCTAGCAGGGTCCATCAAGGATTCAAAGGTCAAGGACTTTAGATACCCTCAGTAGAAAAAGGTCTTTGAATGTATTAAAGGCTATATAATTGATAAACCATCAATCCAAACCTTTTAACCTGGTGTTAATTATGTTCATGTACATGCATGAATCTTGCACGGAGGATTTATCTAACATATGGAAAGATTGCTTTAGGCCTTTTAGCCATTTCTGTATACCAGTGCAGCTATCAACCTGTCCATCTGTTATTTCTTGCTCTGGCAATTTAACTGGTTGACCTGATTATACAATTCCTTGAAGCTATCTTTTATCATACTTTTTTCTTGTTTCACAGCCATCACCTTCCTTCCCCTCCCCATTGGAATCTTGGACTCTGGCTTTGGGATAATGGGTTCCGATAGGTGAAATGATGCTTTGTTTTGCCTCAAACCAAGAGTCTACATAATTTTATTTTTTTTCTATCTCCATACTATGGCACAGTTTGCATTCCTCCCCCTTTTCAGTTCCCCTACATGTTTTGTCTTCCCTTATTAGAACATAAGCCCCCTGAGGGCAGGGACTACCTTGGATGCTTGCATTTATATCCCTAGTAAATAGTAAGAACTTAATTCTCATTCTCTCTGTCTTCTCTGTCTCTCATATTCTCCACATCTTTCAGACAATGGTGAGACAATCAATAATTTAAAAATATTTGTTAAGAATTTATTGTGTGCCACGCATTGTACTAGGTGCTGAAATGGAAAACGTGTGGTCTATTGTAGAATGTCATTTGTGAAAACCTGCCTACTCCCTACCAATCCCTTCACTGCAGATGCTATTGATGAATGCATAAATGGGATGCATAAAGGATATGTTCTGAGGGGAAAGGAGCAATTTAGGTAAAAAGTTGTTAATGTTCTCTCAGTCATTTTTCTTTGTATTAATAAAGTCTGAATTTTTTCCATGTCATTGGTATCTTTCTTTCTTATGTTTCTAAGTGGTACAGTGACTAGAATGCTGGCCCTTGAATCAAGAATACCCGAGTTCAAATATTGCTTCAGATATTTACTTTAGCTTTATTACTCTAGCAGGTCATTTAATCTCTTTCAGCCTCAGTTTCTTCATTAGCAAATGGGGATAATAGTAGCACTTAATTCATAGGGTTTTTGTGAAGATCAAATAAGATAACATATGTAAAGTGCTTTACAGCCCTTAAGAGCTAGAAAAATGCTACCTATTCCTCTCCTTCAGATGTCTTGTGAATCAATCCATCAACATTCTCACAATTGTGTTCTCTAGTACTAATCTCTATCAATTTTTGGACTCATTCACCTGCCCTTCCTTGTCTTTGTTCTAACCTTTCTATAAGTACATCTGAGATTATGATGTGGGAGTTCAAGCATGGCAGTTTTGCAGTCTTTGAAAGTGGAAGTTTATCACAAAAAAATCTTTTCAGATCTTTTCCATTTTTCTTGTTTGCTATCTACCTTTCATTTCCATCCTTAAAATTCCTCAGGATGACTTTGCTTAGTTGACTCCCTTACCAAGCTTTCTTTAACCTGGTTTAACTCTCCTCTGATTCTTTCCACCTTAAGTGGCAACACCACTCATAATTATTCGTCATTCCTCTTTGTAAGATTCTATAAATGAATGTATATTCTAAACAGGTGTTATCTTTTGCCACCATCTCTCTCTGCTTGACAAGGAAGTTAAGTGTTTTCTAACAAAAAGGAGTTTTAAGACTTCTGGTTTTTTGTTATGGCAATCAGCTTACATAAGTGAAACATATTATAGGAAATTCCCCCCCCCCCCTTTTCTCTTTTTGGAGGCAATTAGAGTTAGGTGATTTACCCAGGGTCACATAGCTAGTAATTTTCTGAGTCAAATTTGAACTCAGATCCGCCTGATGTCAGGGCTGGTCATTGTATCCACTGTGCCACCTACCTGCCCTAGGAAATTCCTATGATTTTGTCACATCACTGTCATTCATGCTATTACCTATTTTCCTTATCAATTTATTTTTAAAGTTTTGAATTGAGTTGTTTCAACTGTATTTCCAAATATTTTTCTTACTGTTTTCCTTTCTTTGAATAATCACTGGAAGAATGTTAGCATTTAAAATGAGAGAAACATTATTAATAACCAATGATTTAGGGAGAGCCAGATTTCTCCCCGTTTTTCTAAAATTCTCATTTCAAGGCTCGGCCTCTGAAGCACAAGACGGATGATAGCAGATAAAACTAATGGTCTCCTCAGTCTAGGAATTGCTACCCTACAGAACATTACGAGGAATTAATCTAAAGTGAAATTCCTGACCCATTGTGTTCTACTCAGACTTAGGTGAGGATATAGATCGTGGGGATGATTTGGAAGTGAATGACAGGACTAAAGTTATATCCCCTAGCCCCTCATCAGAATAGGTTCACCTCTCATTATAATATACATTTTTTCTCATTAACTGTTAACCAATCAAAGTTGATTGCCACCCTCAGGAACACCTACTTTTCCAAGGGCATATGAACTGTGAGCCTACTGCCCTAATTGGACTTTGGCATTCAAGGGTGTCACTGATCCATTTCAGTAGGAATATGCTAGCATTATTAATATAATTATTAATTACCCAGAAATGTCTCTTGAACTTTTTAAACATCACGAAAAGATGCTTTTGTGCCTTTTAGGAGTAAGTTGGTATCATTGAAAGTGATTTCTATTTTGTTAATGCAACTCAACATGCTCTCTTCCTCCTACACAGTTTGGGGTCTAGTTCATTGCCTAGCTACAAAGCCTATCCCAGATATATGTACCAATACATTAATTCAGTGAACTGCCCAACTAGATGCATGCAAAAGTCTATTAAAAAAGACATTCTTGATCAGTTTTATTTTTCCTGTGTATATTGTGAGGTCAGTTTGTTTTGAATGGCTATGAGTTTCACTGAGGAGGTACTATAGTCTCCCCATATACTTTTAAAAATTAAGAAAAAAATTTAACACTTGTATCTGGGTTCTCACATGACGCATGATACATTTTGGGAGACTTTCAACATTTCTGGTGCCTTGCTCCCACCTGGAAAATCATGGATTATATAATGATAATACCCATTGATTTGTCTCTTCCTCGCCATTGAAGCAATCAGTTTACAAGATTAAGGAATAAAAAGGTTTACTTATGGATCAAAGAAGACAAATAGAATTCATAACAGAACTCTTGGAAGCTGTTCATGCCCAACAATTAGCAACCCTACTCCAGAGACTTGTATAGCATTAGTCACTTGGAGTAGACAAACATTTCAAACCCACGTACACTCCTGAGCAATGCCTGAACCAGATTTAAATGTAATTGTTAAATAATTGACAACATAAATAAAAATACAATAACACAAGCTAATATGAACATATTTCTAAGTCAACATGTTACCTGCAGGGATCTTTATATATGATCTGGTGGCCCCCATTTCTATTTAGCTTGACAGCACTGACTTAGAGTCCATTGAGATATAACTTCCAGGTGGTATTGTGTGGTACCCTAATGTGGCTCCCTGAAATTGGCATCAGGTGGCACATACAATCATCTCCACTGCAACCTTCGTATCTCCCACTTCCTCTTGTAGGCCTCATTATCTTGCTCTGCCTACAGCTCTCCATAGTTCCCAGCATGCAGGGAGGACCAGTGGAGTTCTCTGGCCCCCTTCACATTTCTCTGTGGTTCTCCATAGCTCACAGCAGGTGGCATTAATAGCTCCTTTCCAGAAGAAAAGCTTCTCTGCTTCTGTGAGCCTATTTTCATATACAGAGGGGAATATTTCGGAGTTTCCCTATAGTGGTAGGAGACACAGGTTCTCTCTTCACATAGACATGTTCATCTGAAACCTTTCCTTTTTGCTCCAGTTCCTGTAAATCTTTGGTTTTCCACATAAATTAACTCAGAGATCTGGAAGAGACCTCAGTTATGAGCTGTTCCCCACTTTCAACACAAAGTTAGGGCAGAATTGACTTCAGAGTCTGATGTCCTCTTTTCCCCAGATCCCAAATATTGTGTTCTTTGACAGCATCAGCATTTCCCATAAACCAAAAAGCTTAGCAAAACATTTCATTTTCTCCAAAATTATCTCTTAAACCCTACAAGTCCTTCTGGAGTAACCACGTAGTATTACTCAAACTACTTGGGGCTATTTCCCACTACCTCTGGGAAGAGCAAAGCACACATAGAGTTAGGTTTCAGGATCCTGGAAAGAAGAAAAACAAAATGAACAATCTTTCTTACATTGATCTCTCTTCTCTTTCCCCATTCATTCTACTTTTCTAAATCCCTTTCTTCTCCCATTTCTATTCTCTCTTGCTTTTCTCTTAAGTCTCTTGGTTAGTTTCCAGGGGTCTTGTTTAGACCCACTGGAAGATCTTGAGAACAAAAGAAATTAGCAACTCTTGGTCTAAACTCCTACACCTGGGTTCATGTGAACTGGTACTCTCCTCTCATGAGAGTTTCTGACTTCCAAACTTCTTCAGAACTATAGAACATAAGGGTTAATGGTCTGCCTAGGACTATTTCAGTGAAATCCATCTTAGCTTCTGGACTTACTTTCACTGCCCGGGCTGTCTCAGTTAACCTCATAGTGAAGGGCAAAGCCAAAATGCATGATCACAGAGCTGGTACAAATTGAAACTATAATGAAATGCTATTGTGGCCAGCATTGTTCAGAAGACAGGTGAGAATGAGTGGCAAAGAGTAATGAGCACTTTCTCATTCAGGGAGTCAGGTTGTAATCCCAGATGTGTCACAGACTGACCCTTAGGTCAAATCACTTGACCTCTCAGGAACTCAGGTTTCTTTCATCTGTAAAATGAGGTGGTTTGACTAGATCATGGGTTCTTAACCTGTGGTCCACAGAAGGGGTCCATGGCTATATTTCAAGGAGCCTGTGAACTTGAACTAGAAAAATAACACATTTTTATTTTAATAGAATTGGTTTCCTTTGTAAGCCTATGCATTTTATTTTATGCATTTAATAACATGATTCTCAGAAGAAATCCATAGGATTCACCAGACTGTCAGAGGGATCCATGAAACAAAAAAAGGTTAAATCTTCTTATATTAGATGAGCTCTAAGTGCTTTCTAGATCTAACATTCTATGGAAATATGGCCTACAAATGCATGTGAAGTAGAAAGGTTGTGAAGAGTGAAGTTTTCCATTTAAGAATACTGCCTTAATTTTGCCCTGGAAGTTTATCTTTTATCAATGTCTTGGATAAAGACATACAAGGGATACTTAAGAAATCTGCAAAGCTGAGAAAGATAAAATAACAAACACAATGATACTTTTTCTGAAGGGTGTGTATGAGTTAAAATTTTCTTTCAAGTAGTTGGCACTGACTTCATTTACCTGGTCCAGTGGATGATGAGTTAGGTGTGGGACAGATACTATTGCCATGGGAATAGAAATATGGATGGTGGGGCAGATCAGGATATGAAGAGTCTATCCACCCAGGTAATTTCTGGAATTCTCCACCAAAGAAATCAGCAATCACTGTCTAAATGTCCCAAGAGGGCAGTGTGGACAAATGTTGGTTTTCTTATATAGAGTAACAAATGTTTGCCTTTTTTCTAATGATTTATAAGTAATGAATCTTAAATGCTCCACATGCAATAAGGCTTTAGCATTCCACTTAGATGGTAGAGTTAGGATTCAAAAAGATATCAGCTTGAATGTTGGACTGAATCTAATGTAGGATGTAGGGTGAGGTGGGGGCATGTGTGTGGGAATGTGATGCCCATGTAGGTTATATGTGTCCAAATGGGTCTCACTAGATGTGGCTCAGAGTGTCTTCTCATTACTCTTTTCTAGGAGAGACTTTGATTCTTGCCAGGAGGAGAACTAGGAGTTCAGTGCCACAAGGCACTATTCTATTCTCCTCACAGAGAGGGCAGTACTCTAGAATTTTATCTATCTGCCCCCATAAAAATTGTTAGTCTAAGGGAAATGAGTTTAAGCTGAACTTCTAGTCACTATCTCTTAATGGGGAAGGAGTCCTCCAAGCTGTATGTAGCCAAGTCTTAACTCCCTTCCCACCAAATGCCATTTATACAAAGACCTCATGTAGTGAATAAAAATAAACCCATTTATTCAAGGCAATAGCTAACAGGAATCAGAGAAGTTATACAGATGAGGATATGCCAGACAATACAGATTGAAGAGCTCTTGAACTGGGAGTGAAAATCAAAGGAGGAGGGGAAGGGAGGAGAGAGAGAGAGAGAGAAAGAGAGAGAGAGAGAGAGAGAGAGAGAGAGAGAGAGAGAGAGAGAGAGAGAAAGAGGGACCTGACCAACATACTGTCTTCTCTACATGTTGACCTCTTCCTAGAATCTTTCTCTTCTTTCAGGGACCTCTCACTGAAGAGAATGTGGAACCACATGTTTTCTTTTTTGAAGTTGGAAGTCCAGAAAACCAGGACCTTTCTTTTCCCTAGTTTTTACCAACTTTGCTATCATGGATCATTGAATGAGTAGTCCCTACCAATGAGGAAAGTCTTATGCAAATAGTTTTAAGCCCCTGGTTATACCAATAAGATGAAATCTAATAAGGATAAATGTAAAATCTTACCCTTGGACTTAAAAAATAACAAATATAAAATGGGATTGAAGTGGCTGGATTGATCTGAAAAAAAAAAGATTGGAGGGTAGTGATTCACAAACCCAATAGTCAACAATAGTATGATAAGTAGCCATAAATTAATTCAGCTGCATTGAGAAGCTAGGTAAATGATAGCATTGCTGTACTCTGAACACCAGTCAGAACATGTCTAGATTATTGTGCTATCTTTTTGGGTCCTGGACTTCAAGAAAGACCTTAATACTCTAAAGTGTTCGGACAAGGGCAAATAGAATGGTTAGAAGCCTGAACTTCATGCCATATGAGGATTTGTTTAAACGCTTGTAGAGGTTTAGCCTAGAGACATAAGGGAGGGGATACCATAGCTTTTTTCAAGTATTTGGAGGGTTGTCACATGGAAGAAGGAATAGATTTCTTCTTGCTCCCAGGAGGCAGAGCTAGGAGCAGTGGAGAGGATTTACAAATTGACAGATTTAGGCTTGATGTAAGAACAAACTTATTTAATGAATAGAACTATCCAAAAGTTCTACCGAATGGACTACCTTAGAGTTAATTTCCTCCCACTTTACCTCCATCCATTCTTCTTTTTCTAAATACCTTTCTTTTCTCTTATTTCTATGCTCTCTTGCCTTTATCTTACCTATCAGTATTCTCCATGGGTACTGTTTAGCCTTCACTCAAGGCTTTTGAGCAAAACCTGATTGATCTCTTGTTGGGTGTGAAGAAGAAATTGTTTTTCAGGTATGGGTTGGACTAGACAGCTTCTTAGGTTCCTTCTCCTGGGAATTCTGTGATATATGAGTTGTTGGGAACAGTGCTATGCTACGGGAAACATAGCATTGAAAGTTTTCCTTTCTAGATAACTAACATGGATTGAAACAATACTGTTTCTAAAATGTGTGAGAGTTAAAATTCTCTTTCAAGTAATTGGGACTGACCTCATTTACCTGGCCCAGTGGGTGATAAGCTAGAAGGTGTGGAGCAGGTACTATTGCAATGGGAATTGAAATGTGTATAATGGGGCAGATCAAGATATGGAGAGTCTGTCTACCCAGGTCATTTCTGAAATTCTCCACCAAGGAAATCAATAATTACTCTCTTAATGTCCAAGAGGACAATGTGGGCAATATTGGTTATGTCATATAGAACAACAAAAGTTTGCATTTTTTCTGATGATTTATAAGTAATGAATCTTAAGTGTTCCATGCATAATTAGGTTTTTAGTGTTCCACTTAGTGAATAAGGTCAAGTGCCAGGGGTAGAGGAACCCAAGGGAAAGCCCATGCAATATAGTCCCTTTCCTGTATTTCTCTTTTCATTCTCAATACTCAGGTCATAATACTGAGTGTGTACTGGAGAGGGGAGAAGGAATTCCAGTTCAGTTATAAATATCCTCTCTCTATATCTCTTTTTTATCTTTCTTCCTCTTCTTTCTTAGATCTGATTAAATGAGTGAACCTTAGCAAAGAAGCTCAGACAATTTCTTGAGATAGCCCATTGTCCTTCTACCTACTTTAATGGGCTTTCTCCCAAACTGAGTAAGTTCTGGCTTCATCTACCTCCAGTAGTCCCTAAATGATTACACAGCTAAGAATAGTGTGTTCAAAAAATTGTATGTACCAAGACAGATGAATCAGAATATAAATGGGGGGGGGGGGCGCAGAAAATACACATTTGGTGAGAGGAGCTAATCAGCACAATGCTAGAGATTTTTCTAACTGTAAACCCTTTTTCTAACTTCCTATACCCATGACAGATTGTTCATTGAGACTTTCTCTTTAGCATAGAAGGTGGGGTAGGGGTAGGGGTAGTTGGGTGGGGAGAGCAATGAATAACATTTTTTTTAGGTGTTGTCTTCTTCAAATAGATGTATTTCATGACACCAGATCCACACCTCCAGCAGCAATCTCTATGGTCTTTAGTTCTCATAAACCATCTAAATATAGGCCCTGGGTCTGAGGTACTGAACTTACCCAGTCTTCTGTGCAGATGAAAGTATATTTGCAATTCAAACTCTACACGTTCCCTCTACTTCTCTCTCCCCTCGCCCAGTAACACAATGTCTGTGACTCAAGAACTATGACATACATGTATGCAAAGCCTCCAGAGCTCCCCCCACCAAAAAAGGTGGTGCTGTTCATCCTGGGATAGGCTCATAACATAAAGTCTACATCTATAACATCCCAAAGGAAAGCATACACCAGGATTGGATTGGTCATACTCTCATGATGACAGACCAAATGCTAGCAGTCTCCTTAGAGAAGAAAGGCTACAAATATTCCATCCTATTCTCTGAAAAAAAGTACATAAAGTACAGATAACTCAATGTGTCAACATTGTCAGTTATCCAATCTCTAATATAAACAAGGATGAACCTACAATGATAGTTGTGGTTCCCATGATCTGGATCAAATATGAGACTCCCACAAGGAACAGGAAAGACAATGGTGATGAAATGGAAAGTGTCTTGGACAGATAGACAAAAATAGTCCTCATCCAGTTTCTGAGTCTTAGGCTCACAGCTCTAGAGATGGAAGACTTCAGAGACCATTTAGTCCAACTCTATCATTCGCCCAAACTCGTACAGGTTATGAGCATCAGAAGTGGGATTTGAACACAAGTCACCTGATTTTAGAATCAAAACTCTTTCCACTGCACTGGGCTGTCTCTCCTACTAGTTATGTGGTCTTGGCAGTTGTTTAACCTCCCAGGCCCTCAATTTTCTCATTCATACAATGAAGGGTTTCAACTAGATGGTCTCTGAGACTCCTTCCAACTCTAGACTTAGGATGCTATCATTGTAAGGCTTAAAACTCTTTGGGACATGAGATAAAAATGGAAGCACTCTTTACCCTTGTCCCTGGAGAAGGGGAATCCCCTGATGCTCCACACATCATTGACCAAAAAGCTGCTTTGGAATGTTGTCAGGTAAGGTCTTCTGTCCCACTGCATGTGATCCAAGTAAACACACTAGACTGCCTACAGGGTTAAGACTTTTAGAGTTACAAAGTTATCTCAGGGAAATTCTCACACAGAGACTTCATGATCAGATATTTTGGCCAAAGCTCTGATTAGATTTGTAGAAGCTGTACTTCTTTGTTACAAGGTATGGAAGTATGGAAGACAAGTCTTTGGGAAGTGACAACAACATAATATATATATATATATATATATATATATATATATATATATATATATATATATATATATATATATATACATACACACATGTATATGTGTATATAATACACACATATATATATAAATTTATTTGTTTATAACATTCTTTTTTTTCAGTTCCAAATTCTCTCTCTCCCTCCAGGCCGTTCTCCATCCGTTGAGAAGGCAAGTAGTATGATATGATTCATGGGAGATAATTTACCTCATTCTACTTCTCCCTCCCCCCTTCTAGCACATCCCTCTTTTTCATTCTTTAATTTAATTTTATTTTTTCAAATCATACCATCATAGGCAACCCATACCCATGCCCCCATCTAGGCATATTCCTTCTGACTGCCCTAATAATGATAAAGTTCTTAGATATTACAAGAATCATCTTCCCACTTAACCTTATTGAGTGCCTTATGATTTCTCATTGATGTTTATCTTTTTTTATGCTCCTTTTGAGTCTTGTATTTTAAAGTTAAATTTTCTGTTCAGCTCCAATCTCTTTACCAGGAATGCTTGAAAGTTCTCAATTTCCTTAAATATCCATTTTTTTTTCTCTAAAGGACTATACTCAGTCTTGCTAGATAGGTGATTCTTGGTAGTAATCCTAGCTCTTTTGCCTCTGGAACATATTACAAGCCCTCTGATCCTTAAATGTAGAAACTGTTAAATTTTATGTTGTCCTGACTATGACTCCATGATATCTGAATCATTTATTTCTAGCTGCTTGCAGTATTTTGTCCTCAATCTTGGAGCTCTGGAATTTGACTATAATATTCCTGGGAGTTTTCATTTAGGGATCTTTTTCAGGAGGTGATCAGTGGATTCATTTAATTTCTATTAATTTCCTCTGGTTCTAGGATATGAGGCCAGTTTTCCTCAATAATTTCTTGAAAAATTATGTCTAGCCTCTTATTTTTTATCATGGCTTTCATATAGTCTAATAATTCTTAAAATATCTCTCCTTGATCAGTTTTTAGATATTTCACATTTTCTTCTATTTTTCATTCATTTGATTTTGTTTGTTTCTTTAGTCTTTTTTCTTCGTGTGCATGTTCCTCCTTTGCCAAATGGTAGACTCTTTTTTAAAAAATAATTTTCTTGTATCACTGTCATTTCTTTTCCCATTTTTCTCTGCCTTTCTTATTTGATTTCTAAAATCCTTTTTGAGCTCTTCCAGGGACTTTTTTCTGGGGGCAGGGGGTCTGAGACTAAGTCATATTTTTTTTTAAGGCTTTAGATGTATCTATTTTGACTTTGTTGTCTTCTTCTGAGTTTAGGTTTTGATCTTCCCTGTCACCATAGTAACTTTCTATAGCTAGTTTATTTTGTTTGTTTGCTTGTTTCCTCATTTTTTCAGCCCCTTTCTTGACTTTTAACTTTATATTAAAGTTGGGCTCTGCTCTCAGGGTGGAGAGGGACTGTTTCAGCCTTCAGGTTCTTTATGCTCCTGTTTTCAGGAGCTACTTCTGGGCATCTGTAAGTTTTTAGTTCTTCCAAAGTGGTATGACCTAAGGAGAGGTGTGACCACTTCTCTCCTGGCCTGTACTCTGATCTCTAAATGACCACAATCACTCTTTTCTATTCTGAAACTGTGACTAGGGGCCCCACTACCCTGTATCCCCACACTCTAGTGTGTTAGTGCTCCTCCTTGCCCTGGAACTATAACCTAGAACCACATATGGACAATGAAGCAGTTCTGCACCCAGTGCCATCAAAAGGTCCCTTGTAATCTTCTTCTGCCAAGTTATCTGATTCCCTTACTGAATGTGGGCTAAGAACTGCTGAAGCCATGGAGACGTGGGTGGTGGGGGAAGTGGGGATGGTGGCTGAAGGGGGGGGTTGTCCAATGCTTGACTGTGCACCACCCCTATGCCAGTAAGACAGATCTTTCCTGCTGACGTTGTACATTGTCCTGGGCTGGAAAATTTTTTCACCCCATCTTTTTGTTGGTTCTGCTACTCCAAAATTCATTTTGAGGCACTATTTTAAAGTTGTTTGGAGAGGAATTTTGGAGAACTCAGGCAAATCCCTTCCTTCACTCCATTATTTTTGGTGATTATATTCTAATTTGTATTATAAACATATGTGTATAAATGCTTCCTCAAGCAAACAAGGTCCTTGTGAATTGAGTATGCAGTAATCCCTAGAGAAGATACTAAGATAAATAAAGCACAATCTTTTGTCCTCGAGGGTTTATTAAATGCGTAATCAGTGAATGAATGTTAAGTGACTTGACCACAGTCAAATATTAAGTATATTAGTGAAAATGTACTTGATCTCGGGTCTTTTACTGCAAAGTCAAGATCTGACTGTCCTCCCAAATAAAGTGTTGGTAGAATAACCCCTACTGAAGTCTAGTCATATAATGTATATGGAACATAACAAAGACAAAATCCTTCTAAAAATATTTATATTCTTTTTTTTTACATCTCTTTCATTTTTAAATATAGTCCTGTCCTCTTCTCTACATAGAGAGCCATGTCTCGTAACAAAGAATAAACAATTAAGAGAGAGAAAAAACCTTGTTTAGAAATCTAACAAATTTATCAATTAAAGTCTGAAAGTACATGCTATGTTCCACTTCCATAATTCCTTTCACCTCTCCAATGAAAGGAGGAAGGTCCATTTTCTCCATTCTTCTTGGAGTCAGATTTGGTTACTATAGCTAAGCAGTGTTCAGTTTCAAGGGGTTTTTGTTGTTGCTCTTTCCATTTGCACTGTAGTTATTTTGTATCTTGTTTTCTTGGGCTGCTTATTTTACTTTGCATCCATTCCATTAAGTCTTTCCATATTTCTCTGAATTCTTCATATTCATAATTTCTTACAGTGCAAGAATCCTTTCCATTACCTTCATGAAAAACAATTTATTTGACCAGTCCTCAATAAATGGAACTCTACTTTGTTTCTAGTTCTTATCTACCCTGAAAAGTACTGCTATGAATATTTTGGTGTATATGGAATTTTCTTTCTACAAACAAATGATCCTTTATCTGAAGGAGCTTATCTCCTTCTAAACAAATTTTATACCTGATACTGGCCTTTTGGCACTAATTGGCTCTCCCATAGGCCCCTTGCTTATTAGACTCTCAAATGCACAATAAATAAATCTCCTAAGGAAAAGGACAATTAGAAACCAATGAAATTGTCCAAATCTGATTTCCCTAAACTCTGTATCTCCATGAAATGCAAAAATACCCTCTCCCAGTTCCCACAGGTTTTCTAGCACTCAGTTAGAATACCAGCTATACCACTGCAGATGACAAGCCTTCTGCCAAACAGCAATTGAAACTATCTAATCCCAGACCAAATCAGCACTCTGGCCACATAGCCCTCTACTGGAAGCCAAGAACATATGAATACATCTGGCAGATGCCATTCCTAATACAAGAATCACCTACAGAACACCTGACTACAAGCCAGCCTCAGTAAAGCCATAATTCATTTGATGGCTTTGAAAAAAAGGGGAAGCCACTTAGCCACCCAGCAAGGCCATTTTAGAGCAAACTAATCAAAAAGCAAGCTGAAATTCAGAAGGATATTATGGTGGGGAAACAAATCTTGAGAAAGGCAGCAACAATGTTTGATCCAGTCATTTGTTCCTGAAATCAATACAGATATCTTCTTTAACCCTCAGATAGTGAAAACTGGGGTTTGTTGAAATTGAATCTTGAAACACTGAGGATATTTTCTCTCATATTGGAACAATGGTAAATACTTTGTGTAGTTGCCCATTGTCATCAATCTCTTGATGTTGGTACAAAATGTGTACTACTGTGTTATTAATTATATACCGAATCCTGTGCTTTTAGAATGACATAGAAAAATCAAAAGTATTTCAACAGAGGTGTTGGTGGTATTTGCTTGAAGAATCTCACAAAGTATTTCCAAAAATATAAGTATTAGTGTTTATTAAATCAATATGTTTCTCTTTATTGATGCTGTATAATTGGTTATTATTGAGTTTATATTTATATGTTTTTAATGTATATGACATGACCTCAGTATTTCATGGGAGTGAGCTGAGGATCAAGGAGGTAAATTGACAGCCCCTGAAGATCTGGGGTATAGTCCTCTGTATAGTTCACCCAGCCTCCTTCAAAACACAAATGATAGAGCAGTGCTAGTGGGGTCATCTTAAATCATATGATATCAGAATTCAAATTCATCATTCAGAAGTAAAGCTGAGGGTTACAGAAAGGTAAACCTAAGATACCTGGCTCTGCACGTCCAGTAATTTTCCATATAAATACAAAAAATCTATTAAAAGCTTCCTATGACATATGCTCCCTTGGATTTTATTTGACTGACTCCCAAATCTATATATTCAGCCCTAGTGTCTCTCCTGAGCTCCTTTCTCATGCCGTCGATTATTGGATCTCTTGACCTGGATGTTTCCTTGGCATCACAAACTCAACCTATAGAAAACAGAATCTTTATCTTTCTCTGAAAAAATATTCTTCATCTGAAATTACTTATTTCTGTTTAGTGCCCTTTCAGGCATGAGCTTTACAGCCTCAGAGTTTTACTCTTTACCCTCCCTCACCCCACATAGCCAATCAGTTGCCAGAACTTTTAGATTTTACCTTTGCAACATCACTCATGTCCATCCACTTTTTTTTCCTATTCACATAGCTACCACCTTAGCTCAGATCCTTATGATCTGTCGTCTGGAGTATTGCAGTAACATTCCAATTGTTCTCTCTTCCTCAAGCATCTCTCTATCCCAATCCATCCTCCATGCAATTGCCAAAGTTACTTTCCTAAATTATAGGTCTGATCATGTCATTCTCCCACTCAATAAACTCTAGTGGCTATTATTATTTTATTATCTTTAGGATAAAATAGAAAATACTGCTTGGCATTTAAAGCCCTTATTAGCTAGATTTATTATATATTATTCTGCTTCACTCTTCAGTCCAGCCATGGCCCTCTTACTGTGTCTCACATAAGTCATTATCTCTTCCATCTCTATGTTTTTATACAGGCTGTCCACCAATGCCTAGAATGCATATCTTCACCTCCATCTCTTAGAATTCCTAATTTTCTTTACAGGTCACCTCAAGCACCATCTTCTATGGGCAGCCTTTCCTGATCCACCTCCTTTCCCTAGCTGCTTCCTCCCACACACAAATGCACACATACATACTTAAAATTATTCTGTATATTGTATATTCTTATATATGTACATATTGTCTTGCCCAATAGTACATTTATTGAAAGCAGAAAATTTTCATTTTTCTCTTTATATCCTCAGTCCCTATTATTGTACCCAAAACAAGGTAAGTATTTAGTACTGTTGTTGATTGATTGACCCTCCTACCATCCTAAGAGTAGTAAGAATAATGAGGATGTCAGTGATGATAATGATGGCATTGACATTGATGGTGATGAGGAGTCTTTAGAAGTTAGAGAACAAAAGGGCCATGCTCTCTTGGGGAAGCTTTGGTAAGGCTAAAAGTTGGTACAAGAAGGCAAAGAGAATTAACCTTCATAAGAAAAAGTCTCAAGTGTGGCACTGACTCACCAGCATGTAATTCAGAGAAAACTATGCCTCTGACCAGAAATAAAAACTCCCAGCCTTCTCCTCTAGACTGGTAAAGTCTTCATGTCATGATATAGAGAGATTTGTCTATATCTAACAGCAATATCTCACTGCCCATTGGAGGCAACTAAGTCAAGAAGAGCCAACGAGCAAGCTACAGGGTATCACAGAAGAATACCTAAAAACAACTGACTAGGGATGTCTAGATGGTGCAGTGAATAGAGCACCAGCCCTTGAATCAGGAGAATCTGAGTTCAAACCCAGCCTCAGACACTTGACACACTTACTAGCCATGTGACTTTGGGCAAGTCACTTAACCCCAATTGCCCTCCAAAAAAAGCAAAAAAAAAAAACCCACAACTGACTTAAAGCAGGTGGATGATGGACATGGATTTGTGCATTTGAATCTAAATGCACATCCCAACAATATTGAATGTCACAGACCAAACATCTCATCTAACAAATTGTGCAAATTGTGCTAAATTAATTATTTAAAGATTAAACTGTTTAGTTTAAAATAGCAAAATAAAATTAAGATAGCAATGCAAGTTAGGTGATTTTATAGGTCTTGGTTGAAAATAAGCACTTCTGGTCTACCTGACAGGACTTATAAATGTTTATTTAATCTTAGCAGTATAAAATAGAGAAATATAGTGAAGTATAGTGGTATACGAGATAATAATAAAGGCTGTTTGGTGCGCAAAATGTTAAAAGATATAAAATACTTAAGCCAGGTTCTTAACCTGAGGCCTACTCACCCCAAAGGGTCTATGATAAATTTCAGGGAGTTCTTTATTTTCACTAACCTACTTACATCGTTTTTTTAAAATTATGGATCTAGGCAACACAGATTCTTCTGAGAAGGGACCTATAGGCTTCACCAATTGCCAGAAGTGTTCATGACACACAAAAAAGATTAAGGCCCTTTAACTTAGATTCACAGAATCTTAGACTTGGAAGGAATCTCAAGAGTCATCCAATCTAACCTACATCAAAATGCAGAATGGGCTATTCCATAATGTACCTGAAAAGCAATCTTCTAGTCTTTACTTGAAAACTTCCAATGATGGGCAACTAACCATCTCTTCAAGAAACACATTACATTTTCATGTAGATATAATGGTTTCAACTGCTTTCCAGGATATTAGGTTGAAGATTGCCTTCTTGTCACTTTTACCCATTGGTCCCATTTCTACCACCTGGTGCCACACATAATATATCTAATTTCTCTTTCCCATGACAGATCTTTGAATACATGAAGACAGCTAGTCATATTACCCTTGATTCTCCAAAATAAGCACCCCTAGTTCTCTCAACTCCTTCTTATATGACAGTTTCAAGTTACCTCAACATCCTGGTTCCCCATTCCCTGGATGTATTCCAGTTCTCAAAGTTTTTCTTAAAGGGTTACACTGGGACATGAACACAACATTTCAGATGTGATCAGACCAGTACAGAGCACACTAGCACTATTATCTCCCTTGCTTTGTACATCATCTTATCAATAAAACTTAAGATCATATTCATTTTTTGACAACCAGGTCACATCACTGATTCATATTGAGTTTTCAGTTAGCTAAACCCACTTTGACTTTCTAAACTCTCTCTCCCCCACCCTGGACTTAAAATCACTTTAAAATACTTAACAGTCTTTCAATATTGTTTAATCTGTGCATAATAGCTTTTAATTTATCCTTTAAAAATTAGTCGGTTCTTAGATTTGAAAGAGAATGTATTGAGAAACAACTAAAATTTGATTCCAAAGAAAATAGAATTTAGTTCTTGAATAAAAAACACAATGGTGGGGGGAAGTCCACAAAAAATCAGTGTCACATTTATTATATTCTAAAATATTAAAATAATTATTTCTCTCATTTCTATATCTTAGTTTCAAAAAGGCTGTAATTGATTTTTTCCTTTGGAAGTCCAAAAAAAAAAATCAAATTTCTCTTTTATTCATAGATTCTTTGGGATTTCTAGAGTTGTTTAAAAAAAAAAACAACTAAGTTAAAGTTAAGGACTTCAGGTTTATCCCCACAGTGAGGAGGTTCTTTTCCTCCCAGGAGTCATGTAATGTTAATGGGATATCAGCCCATTAAAGGAAGTTTGCTGAGCAGAGGCTTGCTTATAGGAAGGCTTTCACACCTTTTGTTAATTTCCAATTAGGCACTGAGTCAGGACGGTTGTGGTGCTGTCTGGCTCTGAGAAGTATATATATACTCTGAGTTGGTATTTTGCTTTGAGGGCTCACTTATGAGAATGATCTTCTGATTCCCTGTTCAAGATTTTGAGTGGAGGTATGTTCAGAGCTTCCCCAGCTGCTCAGATATAAAGACTCTCTCAATCCAGGGATATATGTCAAGTGTATAGTTGATTCAGGCAGTCAGAGCCCTATCTGTTGGTCTTTATTTCTCTGCTTGTATTTTCTCTGCAGTTCAGGGTGCTGAATTTTCCCCTGAAATAGTGAATGTAATTTTGAAAAGATTGTTGATTCTTTGAACAGCTATTTTTCCTAGTAAAGCAATCTAAGAACCTCTGCTAGCAGACATGCTGGGTATGCCAGTGTGGTTGCTTCTACAGGTAATTACTAGAGAGTAAACAGGGGGAGAGAGTGAAGTACTCTCTGATAAAAGTTTTCCTATTCCAGAGCCAGTTTTGATCAGTTATGAACCTCCCTTCCCTCAGTCTGACCAGCTAAAAGGAAGTCTTCTGGTTTTTTCCACTAGCCACAGGAAAGCATGAACCAAAAAAGCATTTCCCCAGCACACTCTACTTGGAACACCAAGGTATGTTTTGGCTTCCTAGTCCAGGGATGGGGAGTCTGCAGCCTCAAGGCCACATGTGGCTCTCTAAGTCCTCAAGTGAGGCTCTTTGACTGAATACAAACTTTACTGAATATACCTTATTAAGGGATTTTGTTCTGTGAAGTTTGAATTCAGTCAAAGGGTGTACTTTCAGACCTAGAAGGCCACATGTGTCCTTAAGGCCATAGGTTCTCCAGCTTGTAATCCTACAAAGGGAGATATTGATTGATGCCCACAAACATTAGTGTCATAACCTCCATGAAGCATATTCTTAATTCCCCTCCTCTCACTTGCTAACCTCCTCCCATGGAAATTTTTGTATCCGTTTTATCTTTACTTTTCTATATACTTTCTAAATGCTCTTACCCCTACCTCCCCATAGAATACAAGCCAGTTTCATTTTTGTCTGTATTCCCAGGGTCTACCATGTTTTCTGATACATAGCATACATTTAATAAATGCTTGTTAAATGAATGCATGAAACTTGTACTCCAGGTCAGAAAGGGGCAGAATCTTGAAAAACAACAGGTAGAAAAATGCTTGGGTCACCTTGTCCTATTTGCCCTTGTCACCTTGCTCTGCACTGCTGCAAAATCTTGTCTCAGCAAGCTGATGCATCTCTGAAGTCTGGCCACTTTTATGGCCCTGCTGTTCTCCATGATCCCTCCAAGACTTCTGACAGAGTTCCTGTCATCACCTCAGCAAATTCTTTCATCATCTTGAAATGTAATTCATCTGGATTAGAGCTTTGAATGCATTTATGTAGCTAGGTACTCTCTTACAATTGCCTCACCCCTCTTGAGTTTCAATTTCTTCTCAACCATGTTTGTTTTACTCTTCAAAAAGCTTAGAGATCTTATCCGTCAATAGAGAAGATAGAAACAAAATGGCAGTTGAGTTTTCCCTCAGTCATCTGTTAATATCAAGCTATCTGCCCCAAGCACTAATTCTGTCTCTTCCTCATTCTTCTTGTGCCTGACATACCTTTCAAAAAATCCCTTTTATTGGCCTTAGCTTTTTGGATGTCTCAGTTCATCTGTGCTTTTATCCTTCCTGACACTGCTCTTACAGTTAGTTTCATGACATTCTTTTGTATTTGTTCTCCATTATGTGACCCTAGGGCATCTTCTTCATATGCCCTTTTAAAAATCTCAGCTCCTAAGAATGCTTCCTTTACAGTCATACAGATCTCTTCCCTCACCCTCTTTTTCCTTATTAGGATTATTTGGAATCCCATTGTCAGACTTTTGTTTTTGTTGGAAAATTGAAGAGAGAAATGTGTGGACAGGGTGTAGGGACGAAAGACAGAGTAGACGGGGCCTTATGCAACACTGGAGAGATTGCCCTTAGAGGCTTCCTCTTTGACTCAGCTACTAAGCTGTGAGGGCAGCTAGGTGGTGAAGTGGATAGAGCACCAGAGCTAGAGTCAGGAATACCTGAGTTCAACTCTGGCTTTGGACACTTACTAGCTGTGTGACCTTTGGCAAGCCACTTAACCCTGTTTGCCCCAGTTTCCTCATATGTAAAATGATCTGGAGAATAAAGTGGCAAACCATTCCAGTATCTTTGCCAAGAAAACCCCAAATGGGGCTCCAAAGAGTGGAATAGGACTGAAATAACTGAACAACAAAACTAAGTTGTGAGGTTGGCTGATTGCTTGGGGACTTCCACCTGGGACTGCTGCAGTCAATACAGTGATGAAAGATGGACAGCAGGAAATCTACAAGTGTGTTTTTGAAGAACCAGCCATAATGTTTGTGAACTGCAAAGTTGTATGCAAGGATGGTGCTAAGGGAGACAGAGGAAGTTTGAAGGCATGACTGGATTATACAGGTACATTGAGGCCCTTGGGGATGTCCTTTATGCACGATGCTTAAGAACTTTTTTGGTTGCCCTCTCTTTGATTTTAGGGAAGTTGTGGTGACTGTATCCCTGAGGTATTATACAATCATTTCTATGCACTAGAGGTAGTGTTTGCTGCCCAGAAGTCCCTGTATTTGCATCTAGGGGCAGGGGATGTGATCATAAGACCTATTAGTGACTTTCATTCTATCCCTGATAATGCCATTCCCTCCAATCTGAAGGTATATTTGTATTTGGGTCATTGAATCATAACTGATAGATGTTGTAGGGACACTGATAGTTTTTTCAGATCTTCCAAGCTCTCTTGAGCCAAGTTCTCTTTTAGAGTCTTTGGTCATGGGATTATAATTAGCTACCATTCCTTTGAACTTTCTCAAATCTTGTTTCCTGAAACCTACTGTCTATGTTTGACTGTGCTTCACATTACTCCCTTCACTAGGATGAATGATATTTTCTTTCAATGTTTCCATTCTTTTCTCCTTACCAACTGGTTATGTCTTCCTCAGTGGTCATAATTAAATCCATGATAGCAGCTTCCTTTGTCTTTTTCTTTACCTCATTGAAGATGTAATCAACAGCAAGGCACCTGAATGACCAAAAAAAGAGGGTCTTTATCCACTATGTAAGTGGGAATTGCCTGTCAGGGTTCAAAATGAATGATTTGAGACTCAGGATACAAAAACTAGAATGGGAAGAGGAAACAATACAAACAGAGCTGTTCTTAGTGTAAAATCATTTCACAAAGAGAAACAATTTGAGGTAAAATACTATTCAGCTGCTAGTAATAAGTCCTTCCATCTGCCTGCTCCCCATTCCAAGGTGAAATTACCATGGATGCAAGATAGAATAGATTTCTCTTCTTCCCCCCTTCCCTCCCTCCCTCCCTTGCTCCTTCCCTTCCTTCCTCATTCTTTCCTTCTTCCCTTCCTCCCTTCCTTCTTTCCTTCCTTCTCACCACTGTGCTTTTATCTTCAGTTTTATGAACTTATATGGTGATGCCTATCCCTTTATAGATGCCTACCTATATGAGTATTCCTCCAACCCTTCTATCTAATATGTTTTATTTCAACACCCATCCTACCATGTCTCAGAAATATCTATTAGATCATATTTTCCTCCTTGTGCTAAAATTTCAAGCTTTCTTTATTACCCACACTCTGTGCGTCACTGCAGAACTGAGGCCAAAGCATTGTTCATAACTTTCTTGTTATTTTTTCTACTCCTAATTATTCCATACCTCTTTCACTGTTATTTTTTTCTTTCTGTTCTTTTAGGCTATAGTTTTATTTTTATTTGAGATTATTTTCTCTATCCTCTTCAATTTTAAGTTAAAACCCTTCTGTTCAGGTGGGCAAATATGACAGGTGCATTCTTCCCACTCTTTTGGGAGATGGATTCTATACCTTGCTGGGAGTTCATCACTCCACTGTCTTAGGATATCATAGGAGATGGCCCAGGATGCAATGGGATCCTCTGGCCCTTTTAAGCTAAGGTCTTTTCAGGTTCTCACTTTAAGTGAGGTAACACTCATTCAATGACTCTGAAGGGGAAAATGAAGCTGGTGACTTTGCATAGCCCTCCCTCACTCAAATCAGAATCAACTGCAAGTCATGTCGTCTTCTCCTTGATGTTCTTCAAGAACTAAGGACAAATACAACCTGTGAGTAGTCCTCTCCCCCCTTCCCCTCCCCTCTCCACCTCTTTCTTCTCCTCTTCCCTTACCCGAAGGGTTCTTGGCCCAAAGGAAAGAACATTTTGATGACTGAAAGCTGCCTCCTCAATTTGGGGTTTACTGGCTAAATTTTTCTCAAATACCAAGCCTTAAACCCAATTCACTCTGAAGTTCATAGATTGAACAATAGGTCCCTGCCCTCCTGGCTCAGAGCTAATGTCAATAGTAACTGTTTCTCTTTTGGTCAGCAAACCTAAGGGTCTTCCCTTCCCAGTTTGATTATTTTTTTTATTAAAAGGATCATCCCTTGACTCACTTCTTAAAGAGGCCTATTCACAGAATGGACTTTACCTCACTCAAAGTGAGAACCTGAAAAGGCCTTAGCCTAAAAGGGCCAGGGTCTCCCATTGCCTCCTATGCCATCCCCAGTCATCCTGATGAATATCTGACCACTGGACCCGAATGGCTCTGCAGGAGAAAGTGAGGCTGGTGACCTTGCACAGCCCTCCCTCAAATCAAGTCCAGAAAACCAACACCATCTACTGTATAGGGCCAACTGTTTACTTTCCATACTTTTTTCTTCTTCAGAGAGCCTTTAACTAAAAAAAGAAATAAAAAAAAAAAAAAACATAGCCTGTGCCTCCAGGACCTTTAGTTGCTTCTTACTCAGGTCTTCAAAGTTATTAGAGACTCATTTCAGGTTTCTTCTAGTGTTGGTATTTGTTCCTACAGGAATCAGCAGAAGGAGGTAGCATTTGGTGTATTTTATTTCTTGGTATTCCTTCTGTCATGTTTCCAATGCATACTCCTGGAAAATATCACACTTCCCCAATATCTAAATCAGATTGACCTAATTATCTCTGTACCCCTCAGCAGGTAGTCACCAAATACAGTCCCTTCCTACTGAAATTGCCAACAGGCTTCCTGAAATCTTCTAATGCCTGGGAATCTTCTTTATTGTTCCATGGAGCATGGAATGCTGCTTCTTTGACAGCAGGTCTGTATTTCTTGATTCCCCTTCTCTGGGAAAGAGAATCTTTGTTTTGTTGTTCCTGTGGTTTGCAATCCTTCTTTCCTTCTCTCTTCTCTGTCTTCTTTTTCTAATTGTCAACTTCTGGAGGCTGATTTCAAATCCCCTTGGTCATCTCAGGATTCTTAATTTCCTGGTCTTCCATGGTCATTCCATGGATTATTTTTTTCACTCTATATAGGGACTAATTATCCTCTTTAATAATCAGAATTCATAGAAATTTTTCCAATCCTTTTACCTCCTTAAGGTCTGCATTTATAGCATATTTAATTGATGAGTGCCTGAGACAGGAAAGTAAAAATTGTAGATCACTAGAACAATTTCCTTTTGTTTCCATAGCTCCTGGATTTCAGGTATAACTCAAGTCCTTCTTGGGCCATCCTAGAAACTCTCCCTGAAAACTTCTAGGGCAAGTTGCCTGACTGCTGTGTCTGTATACCATGTCATCTTTGTCAAGATACCTTTCTTGATCCCTCCAGTTAGTGCTCCCCAGCCACTCTATGTTTATTTTCTTTAAATCTTATATAAGGTATCTCAAACATCTTGGTGTGGTTTAAACTTGAACCTTAAACTGCACTAACATTTTCAGGACACCTTCTATTTCCTTAGCTGTGAGCATGCCCTCCCCACTAAACAGAATGTAAGTTTCTTGAAGACAGTGCCTGGGAGTGATTCAATAGTATATACATACTACCATAAGGATCAGAGGAATCCTTCATCATGTTTGGTAGGTCTTCATAGATGACTTTTGGAAAGACAGGGACAAAAATCACACCAGATGAAAAGAGATATGGGGGCTGCAACTTAAACTAGTGAAGGGAGTATATGCATTAATGCTCAAAGTTTAGAATTATTAAATAATGTTATGAAACAGATCAGGTTAGGATGCGAGTCTGGTCCTTATTATTTTGCAAGAGTTATTTATTGAAACAATATTCAACTTGGAAGACCAATTTTGGATTCTGGGAATGCCCTACTGTCTTTTTCCCCCGTGTTATTGTTGACACTCTCAAACAAGAGCCTAATTAGGAAGGTCTGGAGCTAGCTCCCACCAGTAACCATGGCTATTTAAAGTGATTTCCTTCCCACTACTCACAAAGCCAAAAGTGTTGCTACCCAAAGCACTCCCATATACAATTCTTCTAAGAACATATAGACAACACAGACCTACCTTACACTGGTTCCATGTGAGCTGACCCGAAAGGAGACATACAAACTCATACCACAAGCCCCTTGAGATCGAGACCACCCCAAGTATATTAAAAGAAGAATCCCCTTCAGTGGTTATGAGTTTTATGATTTTGGAATCATAGAGTCTCTGTTCTGCAATAACCTCTGAGTAAGCCTGAGAAAGGCAGCCAAGCAGATCACCAACATTCAAGAAATGCATGGTACTGATGGAAGTGGGCCAGGTTTTCTGAGGGCAGCTAGGTGTCACAGTGGATACAGTGCCAGACCTGGAGTCAGGAAGATTCACCTTTTTAAGTTCAAATCTGACTTCAGATACTTATTAGCTATATAACCCTGGGCAAGTCACTTAACCCTGTTTGCCTCAGTTTCCCCATCTGTAAAATGATTTAGAGAAGGAAATGACAAACCACTCTAGTATATTTGCCAAGAAAACCCCAAGTGGAGTCATGAAGAGTTAGATAAGACTGAAGAACATTAGGTTATCTTTAATGAAGATGATCAAGCTGTTGATAACATGGCCTCAGTTCTTTTGTCTTTGCGGCTGCTATCACCTGAATGTACACCTAACCTTTACTCTCAGTCTCTCAGCAATGACAGTCTATGGATCTATGATTACATTGTAGACACACCTTTCTTTCCCTTACACTTGGGTTTGTTTACTTCCTGCTGGACATCTGCATCAGGGGAGTCTATGGTCATCTGCGACTAATTTGGGCTGCAGACAGATTTCCACTTTTTCTCAGGGACTGTGACCAAGTGATATGTAAACATTTGCAATTATCTTGCATCACTTAAAGTTTATGCTCACGTCCCTTTAGTAACATAGATATAAAGCCTACGAAAGGTTTTCTCAGCTTCATAAGCTTTAAGGTTTCAAGAAGCTGTGTGGGGTGGGGAGAGAGTAGGGGAAATTCAAAAAGCAGAATTTGATTATTACAGCATTTGTGAAAGTGCAGCTCTCTGAACTGTTTTAGATGGTGAACATTTTATGGACCCTAGCTCCCTCTACTCTGTATCTATATAAGGCAATTGTTCTTGATCTATCTATGGATTCGATTTGAACAAGACACAGTCAGTTCCATGGCAACAGGAACCTCTCCAAAGAAGACAGTGGTACACGATAAAGTGAACACTGACTGAATCAAATGATATGAGATCCAGCTTACAATCTTGACAGGGACAAAAAATCAAACCAGATGAAAGGGGGCATAGGAGTTGCCATCTATACTAGTGACGGGAATACTCATCTCAGTGCTCAGAAAAAAGAAATATTAAATAATGCCATAAAACAGGTCAGGCCAGGACTCTGGTCCAATCATTATTTTGCAGGCATTATTCATTGAAATAAGCTTCAAGCTTGTCAGACCAATTACACATTCTAGGAGTACACTGTCTGCTTTTCCCAGTGTTGCTTTTTACACTCAAACAGAAGATCAATTGTGATCTAGAATCACTTCTCTTTAGGGCTCAGCCTCCTCATCTATAAAATGAAAGGATCGGACTCTCTGATCTGTATAATAGCTTTTTCTCAAAGCCTTATCTGGGGCAGGACCACAGATCTTCGAGACCGGGCAACAAATTTAGAGGACATTGAAAGTACTTATTATCCTGCTGTATATAAACAAGTACTTAGCAAAACAAATTAGTTAAAATAGGAAGCTATCAATCAATCCACAAACATTTATAAAGTATCTACTTTGTGCCAGGCACTGTGCTTAACACTAGGGTTTAAAAAAGTCCCTGTCCTCAAGGAGCTTACAATCGGATGAGGGAGACGACATGTAAACAAACATATACACATCAAGCTATGTATGGCATAAAAAAGAAGTAATTAACAGAGAAAAGGAGCTAGAATTAAGAGGGGTTGGGAAAGCCTTCCTGTAGAAGGTGGAATTTTATTTAGGACTCAAAAAAAGCTGAGGCGGCCAGTAGTTGGAGCAGAGGAGGCAGAGTTTTCTAGGTATGGGGGACAGTTAGAGAGAATGCCCAAGCTGAGAGATAGAGATTCTTGTTTGTGGAATATCCAGGAGTCCAATGTCACTGGATGGAAGAATACCTGCTGAGGATGAAAGTACAGAAAAGCTAGGAGGGGGCTAGGATATGAAAGACTTTGAATGCCAAACAAACCATTTTGTATTTGCTCCTGGAGGCAATAGGGAGTTTATTGAGTAAAAAGGTGACCTGATCAGACAAGCACCAGTTTCTTTTCTCCTACTTCTTATGTTCATATCTGAGGTGAACTTCTCCCAGGCCAGGCCCTGTTCTTGCCCTCCCTCCTCCCCCATAGCAGTGATCTTGCCAGAAGCAATTTCAAGTTCTCCTCCCTCCCATGAGGGTTGTTGCTCTTTGATTTGAGGATATATTTCAAAATATTTGTCCCAGGAATGATTTATGTTGTCCCAAGTGCAAAAATGGCTAGTTGTAGGTCTGGTTTTTGTATTGTATTTTAGATGATGAATAAATTTGCTATAATGCATGCTTCTATTGCTAGAAGCTAAGAAGACTATATCAACATAGGAAGGAAAAGACAGTGGCCTGTGCTAGATAAGATCTTGCTTTTAATTAGCTCAGAGTCCAGTATTAACTTTAAATTGCCTTGGAGTATAATTCAAAATATTGTATTAAGTTTTGCTTTCAACTATTCTACATAATTTAAATCTTAGTTCATTTTTATGCTTTTTAAGCAAAGATATAGTTTTGCCAGGACAATTTAACTATTACTGTTGGCTATGATTTCAGGGTTTAGAGAAGGGGAGGGTCAATGAAGGAAATGGTCTTTGGACTCTACATATGTCAGTTGGAGCCAATTTTACATCATACTGAAAAGCTGTTCAGTTGAAACTTAGTTGGAAGGAATTCATTTGAGTTAGTAAGAGAAAGAGAAAATACATGTGCAATGATTAATATTGCATAGTCTTGTGGTTTTTTAGTTTTCTTAATTGATATACCATAGGAATTTTGGGAGAGCTCACTTGAGAAGGGGAATCATCTGTAAGTGAATCTGTTCTTAGAACTTGTTTTTGATACTTTAAAATGTAAATGAATTCTTCCGTGTGGATGGTCCTTCCATTGACAAATGAGAACCCCTTTTTACTATTGACTAGCTGTGTGACCCTGGTTAAGTCTCTTAAACTCTGCACCATGGTTTTTCCTCTTCTGTAAAATGAGTGGACTGAACTTGATGATTTCTGAAGTTCCTTCCAACTCTAAAATCATCATCTATGATCTATATTCTGGGTTCTGATAGATGGTTCTTCCAACATTCTGCTGCTAACTTTCTCCAAATTTAGCTAGACTGATCTTCTGATCTTCATATGACTGAGGTATAGTCTGGGTCACCAAACCCAAATTAAAAGCTTTTCAAGTAAAGTAGCATCTAAGGCCTGTGCCCCATTGGCATAACCTATAAGAACCTGAAGTCACTTCCATGCCACCATGAGGCATCAGAATAGGGTGTCTAGATGTACTTGAAACCTTTTTATTATAATACAATTATATATTTTTTGCCTATTTATAAAGACAGCTATATAAAGATATGACTTAAAAAAAAAACCCAGAATAGGAAAAAAAAAATCATAACCCATGCCTATACTGTGTGCATAATTGATATTTTGAAATGAAAAGGCTTTAAAATGGGTGGCAATGGCTTTCTTTTGAATTTAGGAAGATTGCTACTATTGCATCAACTTGCATTAACATTAATAGGAGTTGAGAATATGGGCAGTTGGGGGAGGAGGATGAGTTCCCCCGCTGCGCTCTGGTTGGAGACTTCATTTTAGCTGGGAAATGAGCTTTTACTTGAGAAGCACAACAAAGCAAGAATTAATAGCACGACATCATTGATTCTATGATAAAAGCACCTAACTGCCTTCTGCAGCTCAAGTGTTTTCCTGCTGTTGGCATCTGAAAATTAAGGCATTTTAGGTTCTAGGAAGAAAAAAAATAAATCTCTCTTGTCTTTGTCTTTTTGGTCCAGGAATAATCCATGTGTGTGTGCGTGTACTTACCAAAATGTTCTTCCTGGTACTGTTTGTATGGGAATATATTTGAGTGACATTGACATTTTGGGGAAATGCATGAGAAAAAAATTCCACAAGAATATGAGAAAACTGCAGAATGTGTTTCTGGCTATAGTCATATGGTAATGATATCAGCTTTGTCTGGGAAAAACAGAATCGAATCCAACTGATTTGCCTAGACAAAATTACTAAAATTATATATGTTTGTCTGGATTAGTTGGATAATAATGACATTAAGGGGTCAGATCTTTTTTTCTTTGTATACAAGTAACATGGAGACATAGTTCTCCATGGTATCCTTTGATTGATAAACAAATGTCCCCAAATGTAATGTTTATCCTCATAATGAGAAGGAATTGTTTCTAGTACACAATGACTCTGTAAGGAACAGGGAAAGTGGCTTTTTCTGGGTTTGAATCCCATCTTTATCACTTGCTTGCTGTGAGATCTCAACTAAATCATTTCAACTCTCTAGGTTTCAGTTTTCTCATTCTATAAAATGAGAGACTTGAAGAAGAGAGCCTCTAAAGTCCCTTTCAGCCTGAAATCATTGATTCTGTGACATGCTTTTGAGGAATTCCTCCCCCATCCCACCCCACTCAAGGGGACAACAAGATAGACTTCTTATGGTCCTTATATTGATTGAATGGATCTTAGTATGGGGGTCTAATTGTTATTGCTCAGTTGTATCTGACTCTTTGTGACCCCATTTGGGGTTTTCTTGGCAAAGATATAAAAGTAGTTTGCCATTTCCTTTTCCAGCTCATTTTACAGATGAGGAAACTGAGGCAAACAGGATTAGTTAGTGTCCAGGCCAGATTTGAACTCAGGAAAATGAGTCTTCCCAACTTCAGATCCAGCACTCTTTCTGCTCCATACCCAGGGAAGTGTAAACACTGGGCTTTAGGAAGAAGCACCTATTTTTGTCTTTGATAAGACTCTGTACGTGATATGCATCTCCACATTTACCTCACTTGATTAAACAAATGTAATCTTGAAAAGTTGCATATAAAATGAACCATTTCCTTATTGATTTATATTTTTATCTCAAAGAAGAGAAAAAGGGAGTGAAGTCTAGTACATGGTCAATCAATCAACAAATATTGACTCAGCACTTAATGTTCTTGGATTTAGTCAAAGGGCCACACTTGAGGACCTAGAGGGCCACACTTGAGGACCTAGAGGGTCACACATGGCCTGGGGGCAGCAGGTTCCCCAGCTCTGTTCCAGACACTGGACTGAGTACTGAGAATACAAACAAAACAAAAAACAAATAAACATACTATCCCTCCTTTCAAGGAGCTTACATTTTAATGGATGGAGGAGAGACAGTATGTAAAGAACTTTTTATGCCTCCTGCAGGGAATGATGTTTGAGCTGAGTCTTGAAGGGAACTGAGAATTTTAAGAGGTGTTGGTAAGGACCTAGAGTATTCCAAGAATAATAGAAGGCCAATGGAAAGGCCTAGAGATGGTATATAAAGCATATTATGTGAAGAACAGCAATGACTGACAGTATGAAAGTGTGAGTAGATGAAAAATGTGTAAGAAGATTGGAAACAGAAAGATTCAAGTTGTGAAGGGCTTTAAATAGGAAACAGAAGATTTTATGTTTGATCATAAATGGAAGAGGGAGAAACTGGAGTTTATTGAGTAGGATGTGACATGGTCAGATCTACTCTTTGGGACAATATTTATTAGCCCTATAGAGGATGGATTAGAGAGAGAAGATTCACTAAGAAAGGCTATTGTAAATAGTCTAAGGGAGCAGTGATGGGGACCTGAACTAGACTGGTGACTGTGGCATTGGAGAAAATTTTTGTAGAGACAGCAACAGTAAGACTTAGTTACTGATTGGATATGTGGGGTAAGGGAGAATGAAGATTCAAGGAGGGCACCAAGGTCTCAAATGTAGGTCACTGGAAGATGGTGTTATATTCTACAGTAATAGGGAACTTTAAAAAAGTATTAGAGGACAGGATCATTTCTGTTTTAAACATGTTGAGCTTGAGATGTTGCAGATTGCAACTGTGTCAGGTTAAGATGGTACAAAAGGATGGAGTGAATCTCAAAAGAAAGAGTAATGGTGGCAGAAGAAGGGTAGAGAATTGTCAATGTTCTATATTGTCAACAAAGAATCTTCCTGTTGCTTCTCTTGGAGCACAGTGAAAGAAGGTAAACTCAAGACAGGATGATAGTGTCTAGAGACGGGGGAATAAAATTTTCATAATTGCAAGAAGACAGAAGGCAATTATTTTTTTCATCATTTTTGCCACAAGAATAACCATCTTGTTATTCAAAATAATTTTGACTATAATTGAAAGGTACCCTCCACATTTAGTGTTTGCTCGGCCCCTGGTTAGGACTGGCATGAGAGATTCTATTACATGATAAGATCCTGCAGCAAAAAGGCCTGGTTCCTGAGGCTCTTGTCCTTGAAGGCCTTATAGGGGAGATTTTGGTCCATTGCAAAGTTCCATTGGCAAGAAATCTGGTCTCTGAATTTTTTATATTTATGGAGGATTGCAGTATTTTTATTTTTCTCATAAAGTTTAATAAAAAAAAAAAAAAAAGGTTGTAGTGGCAACAGTTCTGGCCTCCAGATCCAATCTCCAAGTGCTTGGTGGTAATGGAGATCCGTAGAATTTTTAGAGTGACTCAGGGAATAGTATCTATATACTCGAAATAGGATACATTTTTCCAAATCCAGTCACTGAATGGGGAGGAGGCATTCATTGTCATTACAAGTGAGGATAACTCCTCCTTCCCTCCATGTTCAACCATATCTCCCATCTAGATGTGGAATGGAAAGTAGATAGATAGATTTGGAACTGGTATGGTAAGGGAGCCCAAAGATGGATGATTAATAGATAAAAGACTTGAACTGATGTGTCTAGTAGAGCATCCAAGAGATCTGTTCTGTGCTAATACACATTCATTTCTTTTCTTTTAAAAAATATTTTATTTATTTTGTTAAATATTTCCAAATTACATGTAAACATTTTTTAACATTCATTTTCTTAAAGGTTGAGATCTGAATTCTCTCCTGCCCACTCATCCCTCCCCCTTTCTTCAGAAGGCACGCAATTTGATATTGATTATACATGTGAGGTCATGCAAAATATATTTCAATATTAGCCATATTGCAAAAGAAAATATAGACAAAAAACCTCCAAGAACAATAAAGAAAAAAAAAGTATGCTTCAATCTGCATTGAAAGTTCATCAACTCAGAGGGGGTTCTGGGAAGATGGCAGAGTAGGTCAGAAAAGTGCAAGTTCCTAAGATTTTTCCCCATAAAAGAGATGAAATATCACTTCAGGGTGAACAAAATGCAGGTAAAAATAAATGAGAATAGGGGCACAACAGGGGACCTCCTAGGACAATCTGCGAAGATCTGAAGGAAAATGCCAGGACAAGTTTGGTCCCTGTAAAGAGTAAACATCTCCAGGCTAGGTTCTCTTAAATAAGTGGCAAGCCCTGGTGTAAGCTGGGTTGGGAGGTTGCCTCAACCTCAACCACAGGAACTTTTACCCCAGGGCAGTGAGGGAAATTGGGCATCTGATTTGTGAAGATCGAGGAAACCTCTACTAACAAGCAATGCCAGACCTAGTTGTACTAGGGAGACTTGATAGGGGCAAGAATGAATCAACACATGCCATGTGAATGCAGAAGCAGTGGGGCATGAACGCTGCTGTCTGTGGGCACTTACAGGAGGCTGGAGGTTTGACTTTGCTTTCAGGCTTGAGGGGAGAACTGAAGATCTGAAACCAGAGGTACAATTCCCCCATGCCTCAGAATTAGAGGTGATTACAAAAATTAAGCTATTGCTACCAAAAAATGCACAGGCAAAGGAAAAAGAATCTGAGCATAGAAAGTTATTATGAGAATAGAAAAGACTGGGGTTCATTTTCAGAGAAGAATATTTAAGCAAAGAAACCCTCTTCTACCTCAAAGAATGATGTCAAATGGTCACCTGCCTGAATAATTTAAAAGACTTTAAAAATCAAATGAGAGAGATTGAGGAAAAACTAAAAAAGAAAATAAGAGCTATCCAAAAAAAATAAGATTATGAAAACCAATTAGAAACCAATTGGAAAACCAATTGGAACCAATTGGAAAATGAGATTCAAAATCTTAAGGAAGAAAATGACACCTTGAAAATTAGAAGTGGGCAAGGGGAAACCAGTAAAGTTTTAAGAGATCAAGAAATAATTAAACAAAAAACAAAGAATGAAAAAATGGAAGAGAAAGATCTTATAAGAAAAACAACTGATCTGGAGAACAGATCAAGAAGAGAAAACATAAGAATAACTGAATTACCTGAAAGCTGTGATCAAAAAAAGAACTTTAATACAATAATACAAGAGATAATTAAAGAAAATTGTCCTGAAGCATTTGAACAAGGGGAGGAAAGTAGAAATAGAAAAAAAATCCATCGATCTCCACCTGAAAGAGATTCTATGAGGAAAACTCATAGGAATATCAGCTCAAGGATAAAATATTAAGAGCAATGAGAAAAAAACAATTTAAATACGATGGTGCCACAATTAGAATCACACAAGACCTAGCAATGGAGACATTAAGGACCACAGGTCTTGGAACACTGTATACTGAAGATCAAAAGAACTGAGGTTCTAGACGAAAAATCATACTCAGCAAAAATTAAGCATAATCCTGAATGAAAAAAAAAGTGACACTGTCAGACTTCCAGGAATTTGTTTAAAAAAACAACAACCTGAACTTAATGGAATATTTGACATATAAGAGTCAAGAGAAGCATAAGGTACATACCAAAGACTGATCACAAAGGATTGATTAAGGACAGACCATTTACCTTTTATGTATGTAAAATGTAAAATGTATGTCTAAGATTGTCATTAGGATTGGGTAATTTATAAGAAAGAATGGGGTAGACCTGAGTATGATATGATTTTAAAAAATAAAACCATCTAGGAACAGTTAAAAAGAATAATTATCTTGTACAAATGAGGTTCAAGTAGAGGAACTGACATAGGAATTAGATGGAGGAGGAGGGCTGGTAGTTCTGGTAACCTGCTTTCATCAGGAATGGGTTCAAGAGGGTACAATACATACATACATACATACATACATATATACATATATATAACAACTCTCTCTCTCTCCATATATAAATAATGGTTAGGGGATAGGGAGGAGGAGAAGATGAGGGAGGGATCTCTAGGGGAAAGGGGAGGGAATAGGTTAAAAGGGGATATAGAAGGGTTGAGGTCAATGAGAATGGGAGGATAAGGGAGGGACCTTTAGAGGAGAGGATGAAGAAATAGGTTAAGGGGGGGGCTATAAAAAGGTGTTTAGATTTATGGGAATGGGAGAATAGGGGATAAATCCTTGAAGGAGAGTTAGGCTAAGTAATAAGAGGGCAAGGTAGAGGATAGAAGTAAACTAGAGGAGTCAGGAGGGATAGGAAATAAGAGATACACGCAAACATAAAAACCAAGATCAGGTGGAGATTTAGTTAGGAAAAGTATATGTCTATATATGTACATATGTATGTGTGTATATATTATGTATGTATACATATGTATGTATGTATATATCTATATATAAATAAATCTGCACTTAATTCTAGCCTGGGGGGGAGGGAAAGAGAAAAAACAAAGTAAAAAGTGCACAGTAGAGAACAAAAGAAAACTTACAAGGAAGCAAAGAAAAGATGGACAGCTCTCAACACAACATGTAGTATTTATCATATGGGCTATCTTGAAATGAAAATTTATTGCTATATATTTTGGATTCTTATGTTCTTCTAAGCACATGACATGGTTTTTTCTTACTTTGTATTTAATTTTCAATATTTAAGTTTATGATATGTTTCTTTTTCTTTTCTCTATTTGAACTCTGGTGTTTTGAGTCTAAAATTAAAAAAAAAAGAAAGTTTATCATCTTTCTCTCTGGTCATGGATGACATTTTTCATCATGGGTACTTCAGAATTGTCTTGGATCATTTTCTTGATCAGAGAAGCTAAGTCTTTCATAGTTGGTTACAATATTGCTGTTGTTGATTCACAGTGATTTAAATGAAAGCATCAGAACTAGAGGTCATATTTCTTAGGCTTTTATTTTTGCTTGAGTATTGTCAAGTTTTACTCTTGGATGATTTTTCCACTAGTGTTAAGTCAGAAACATCTTTGTTTTAAAATTTTTTCAGATCATACATAAGAGGGAAGTGTTCATCCCTATTTCAATTAATATCATTACATAGATACCACAATTCAATCAAGCAAACATTTGATAGAATGAAATCCCAAAGTATTAAGTGAATAGTTAAGGAATTTTTCCTACAATCCAACCACAAACTCAATCAGAAATGATCACAGAGCTTAAGCCAAATTGGACAAAGGCCAACAATGCAACATAGAAAGCATCTTGTGATTGGCTAAAAGAATCATATATCCCCCTGGTCCTAGGCATAAAAACAGCAATCCATCCAAGAATGAGGTCAACTGAGCCAGGGAGGATTCTGGTTTGATTATTATAGCCAAGCACTTGAGAGGGAATCACTCTAGGGGGTTGGAGTAGGTAAGGGTTGACTTTCTCCTTCCGCTCCCGCCTACCAACCACTGATCATAGGATCAGGAGGAGATAATGCCTACAGTTGAAAGAAGAGAGACACAGCAAAGATCCATGGATATGGAGAAAGAAACATACCTAAGGTGAAATTCATAAAGACATACTTTGAGTATCAAGAATCACCACACCTGTTCTCTATATTTGTGCTTCATTAACTTCATACTCTACATTTTAGCCCACTCTTCCAAAGGACATGTCTGCATTTATAGGTGCGAGCACCCTAAGTTTTTATGCAGGGATTTTTTAAATTTTGTATTTGATTTTGTAACTAATATTCTTGCTATGCCTTTTCGGGAAATACTTCTCTAAAAACTAATTGAGTCAACTGGCTAATTGGTGGTGGGGAAATACTCTGGTGGACATTTTGGATTCAGTTTTTTAAAAGGATAGCCCCTCAGGATTACTCTAAAAATCTTTAGAAGAATAGTAGCCACCCTCTAGGGAATTAACATAGAAGTACTATGAGGTATCCCCGAGGGATTTTCTTTACTACTTCTAAGGGTTCAGCCACTTTTTTGTCTAGAGAATAGGTGGAAGACTATGAAATACCACAGAGTCATATATTCACTGTCACTATATACTGTCAAGTATATGCACAGATATACTGGTAGTATATGTTATATAAAAACCTCCATGGTGAGGCTGGGAAAGGAAATGATAGCGCTATTAGGCTTAAAAATGTGAAACTTGTGTATATATGAAATTATGGCAAGATATCTTCTAACACAGGGGAGAGACAATAGTTCGCCAAGGAAGCAGCAAGACAATTTGGTAGCAGGAATGCTAGAGCTTGCTCATACTGACTCTCAAGAGATTATTAATTTTCAGTGTGAACATTTATACCTTAGGAATAGGCAAATGCAGAAATGAGGCTTGCTTTATTATTATTGTTTTGTTGATTTTCTAGGCTTACAATGATGGAGAAAATATTAACAATGCAGACTAAATTTAAAAGAATGTCATAAACAAATGTGGTATGGGTTTTTTTATTAAACATTTACCAGCACACCCCTGGTTGGAGGTATCTGAAATCAGATTAGAACAGGAATTATTAACGTGTGTGTTATTGCCCCCTTTGTCAGTCTGATGAGGACTCTTCCTGTGAATCCTGTCTCAGAATAACATTTTATTTAATTCATAATCGTAGGAAATGCTAAGTTTTATTTGAAAGTTAGTAAAGATGTATTTTTCTCATTCAAGACCACAAGCCTGCTGAAATCTATCCACAAACTCCTTGAAGGTCCCTGTAGCCCACGTTAAGCACCCCTGGATTAGAAGGAAAAACAGAGGAGAGATAGAAAAAAGTGCACAATGAGTGGTAGCTAGAATTTCACTTGAGACCCTTTTATAGACAACAGCAAATGGCAGCTTGTTTTCATCATAACTTCCACAGGTATCTTGTAATTAAAAGTGAGAGCTAACTGAGAAAGTTAGCAACACATCAAGAAAAAAAGGCAGGAAGCATGCGATAAATAAATAAATCTCCCTAAAGAATCCACAGTGAATGAGCACCCCACCATGGTGAACACATGTTGCAAACAATCAATTTACCATGGCAGCTTGCCATGAAATTTAGCCAGAGGACCTGCCAAGATCAACAGAGGCCTGAGGATCTTGCTTCCAGCAAGTGTGGAGGGCAAGAGGTATTTTTCAGTCAGCTTCAGAGAGTGCATGGCATTTGTATTTCTCTCAGTGATAAATAACAGCTAAACATGAAAAAAATTAAAAAAGGAGATTGTTCTCCCTATTAGAGAAAAAGATGAAAGAGTTGAAGGAATGTTTCTCTACTCTCCAGATTTTACAGGAGAATGAAGTGTTCTTTGAAAGAATGGAGGAAGTGCTTTGAAGAGATTTAAAAAAAACTTTACTGACAACTAGTATTTATATAGAACTCAAAGGCTTGTAACATTTTACATAAATTATTTCTTCTTATCCTCAAAATAATCCTTCAAGGAAGATGCTAGTATTATTCATATTTTACAGATGAGGAAACTGAGGCAGGTGAAGTGACTTTCCCAGGGTCATACTGCTAATAATTGTCTGAGGGAGGATTCGAACACTGGACTTCCTGATTCCAGCTCCAGTGCTATATGTACTCTATCACTTAGAAGTCTCAGAGGAAAAAAAAAAGAGCTGATTGAGAAGAAGAATATGAAGAGGCAGAAGAGAAGCTTACTTTGTGTCAGGAGGTTGGAAAGTAGAAGAATCCGACATGGAATAAGAAGGGAAGGACCACTGAGTTTCTCAGCTGAGTAGGTGAGAGATTCTTCTTGGTGGACACTGAAGAGCAAGCTGTTTTCTTAGGTTCTAAGGAATGATGGCATGGATTCTTGGGTACTCATCAGAGAGGGACAGACAGACAGACTATGCAGTAACCTGGATCATGTATCATGATCATGGAAAGAGATTAGAAATCCTTAATTCTTTTATCCTCTCTTGCTTTCTCTTCCAAGAAACATTAGAATTTAGGATGGTTGGTACAAAAGTGGTTAATAAGAAATTGAAACTCAATATAAGTAGGGAAAGAGTAATAGAGGTCGAGTCACCTGGCCTGAATGAACTACATTTCTGTGTACTTCAGGAACGTGCGTATGTGATTACTCAACTAATGTCAGGGATCTTTGAAAAATCAGGAATAGTAAAAGTACCTCTGCAGTGGAGATGAATTAATGTTCCGATTCTCCAAGGGAATAAAAGGGGGAAGTGGGTGGAGTCATTACACTAAAAATGGTCATCATTCCTTTGATTCCTATGAAATTCTAGAATATATTAAATGATATTTTGTGAGTATTTAGACTTAGGAAGGAAAGTAGTGACCTCTAAGAGCTTCCATGGCTTCATCAACTTGCATGGATGCTGCATTAACCTAATGTCCTTTTGACAGCATGGAATAGTATCATTGGGACAGAGTCAAGGAAGACTGTGTTTGAAGAATGTTTCTGGCATTTCTGGCTGCAAAAACTTGGGCAAATCACGTCATCATTATGAGCCTCAGCTTTCTCGTCTGTAACAGAGGGCTAATAATGCTTGTGGTGGTTATCTCAGAATTGTTGTGAGGATCAAAGGAGAGAACGTAAACCTTAAAGTGCTAAACAGATGTCACATGTTACTCTCATTATCATTATTCCTGATTATTATAGAACAGAGAGAATCATCACAGAGTTCACTAGGAGACTAAATCCAAAAGTTGAGTCAGAAGCAGAAACTAAATTCACATTCAGGTAAGTCAGTACAGAGACAGGGAGACTAGACTAAAAAGGGGACCAACAGGCACTAGTGAAATAATTGTCTCCCTTAACTTCCTTGCTCAAGACCAGCATCAAAGAGCAGATAGAAGTATAGTAGGACTACTCATCTTTATTTTTTTCTTCTGTTTTTTCTTGACCTGTAAAGCCAAGTGGCGCTTAAGGTAGCAATGATCTACTCTAGCCATATCATCTCTTTCCTCAGCTAGATCAGATTTGACATGGACCTGAATTAGATTGGCCTTGAAAGAAGAGGATATTAACTAGTTGAATTGCAGAAAGGGGTTTGTTGCAGGCATAGTGTACAGGGCATGCACAAGCACAAAGTTGAGACAGGGTAGGACAGGACCAGGAATGGCAGGACCATTACTCCAATTTTGCCAAAGCAAAGTACCTGGGAAAGGGGATATGGTAAAAATAAGACTAGAAAGAAAGGTGATAGGTTGTGAAGCTCTTCAAATGTCAGGTGAAGAAATTTGAATTGTATTTAGTCAGCAATGGCAACTCAAGTCTTTTAATTAGAGAAGTGGGATGATAGGAGCAATGCATAAGGAAGATCACTCAGAAAGTTGGATAAAGGATTAATTGGAGAGGAAGGAGATTTGAAGCAGGAAGACCCATCAATGCAATAGTCCAGGCAGGGAGAAGTAATGACCTATGTAGTACAGAGGTTGTAGGATGAGGCAGATATAAGATGTATAATGAAGGTAGAATGACAGGACTTACCAATTGATTAGATGTCAGAGATAATAGAGAGAGGAGTGTTAAGGATGACAAAAGTCTCAACCCTGGATGCCTTGGAAAATAATGATGCATTGATAGAAAAAGAGAATTTAAGTTGTAAGGTAGGTCAGGAACCAGACTAATTGGTCTTGTATTGCTCTCTGCCTTTAAAAAAAGTTTCCTTGACACTGTTTTCAATCTTATGTCACTGTCATTTCTAAATGCTCTCATTTCATCATCTTACATAACAAGGATGTCCAGCTAAGCAAAACAAATCAACACATTGGCCATCAACCAACCAATCAATAAGCATTTATTAGGGGCCTACTATATGCCGGGCACTGTGCTAGGTGCTGAGGACACAAAAGCCAAGATAAAATAATTCTTGCCTTCAGAAATCTTACATTCTAGAAGAAAAACAACATATGTACATATAAAGCCCTATCTGAAAAATTATGCCTCATTTCATAACTTGTCCACCCCTGTCTCTGCTATGGGGAAGGAGGATATTTCACTGTTAGTCCTCTGGAGTCAAGACTGGTCCCTTCATTGATCAGTTCATCTAATGTTGTCCTATACTAGTATCATCATATAAGATTGTTCTCCTAGCTTTGCATAGCTTTACTTTGGAACAGCTTATATGACTTCCCATGAATTCTTGATGTTCATAATTTATTTTGACTTTGCCTCTTTTTCAACCATATGCTCACAATTTACTATCTGGAATTCACGGTAGGATCATGGTTGAAACCAACTAAAGGTAGAAGACAGACACCTGCAATCTGTCCAGTGAGCTGGACAGGAAGACCAGATCATGAACTTCACCTCCTCTGATAGAGGTAAAATATTCAGGGCCAGAATCTGGGCCAAGAACTGGGGAGACTTTGACAGCCAACGTCTCAGATATCACAAGTTTCACAAAAATGCAGAGTCACTAACAAACCCTGGCTAAGCACTTTGCGGTTGTCAAGGACTGTATACACTGAATAATAATAAGGATAAGGGGACTTAGAGAGTAATGACTAATGGCCCCTCAATTTCCTGCTGATGTGGGCAGTTCAGGACTATTTTGTTTTTATGTTAATTTATGCACACAGGATTAGAATGTAAGGTTATGGGGCTGGCTTAATATAATTGAAGTAGAGGACTTCATGGGCCTGGTTTTACATTTCACTTAGAGGTTTCAATGATTTTTATCTTAGCATTTCATCTTCCCATCAGATTCCTCATTCCTAATGGCAATAAGAATACATTGGTCCTGTAGATCACACTTTCCTAAGGAGGAGCTCAAAGCATTGCATGGCCCATTACCCACACAACAGCTCTGTAAAGCAAATGCCAGGGAGACTTGGTAAGTGCTTTCCTTAGGTTTAACATACATAAAAAGGTGCCGCCTCATATCATAGAGATAAGTTCTCAGGCCATTTAAATTACTTTTGGATGTAATCAGAAATTTTGCTTATGCATGAGGTTCCAATTGTACTCTGTTTTTCATACCTCAGAAATATGTGACCTTTAAGCCTGACAGCCCCACTCAGGGTGCATGTAACTTATTAGAGGGTTTTCATTGATTTTCCTCCCCCCGCTTCTCTTAAAGAATTTAATGTTCAAGTCCTACTGCCAGGAAAATCTGCCAAAGGGCACTGGAAAGCACCAAGTGAAAAGAAGGGGGGAGGGAAGACTCAGGATTCTCAAGCAAACCCTCAAAAAAAAAAGTCACCAACAGTGGAAACTGCAGCAAATACAGATGGACTAAAGGAAACACCCTTAGGCTGAGGCTCACACAATTCTATTCATGGTATTTGGAGTTCCGCCTGTCTGTCTGTCTGTCTCTCTCTCTCTCTCTCTCTCTGAAGAGCTGCAGCAAATATCCACTTGTAGAAATTGGCATTCAGAGCTCTCCTCTCTAAAGGCCAAATGAATAAGTAGAAAAGCAGCAGAGTATGCGGTTTGAGGTTTGAATATAGAAACAGCTACTACAGCTGATGGAAGAAGGTCTCCCTTGCAAGTGAAATGAAGGACCTTAGAAAGGGGTGAAATAGAAGGGCCCCAAGGTCACATTTGTGTTTCCCAGAAGGGTTACCCAAACTGGCCAGTGATTTTTTCCCCCTTCCTGCAAAGCTCAGAATGAATATCGTTTGGCATATGACCTCCTTGGAATTGCAAAAATCCAGCTTGACTGTAGGATTTTTGTATACCTTTAAAATAGGTATTCTTAAACTGGAACCCAAGGACTCCCAAGGGTTGAGTTAATAGATAGATTTAAGGAGCTGTCTGTGAATCTGGATGAGAAAAAACAAATGACATCTTTATTTTCACTAACCTCTTACTAAAAGTAAAGATTTTCTTCAATTGTTTAAAAGCATTATTCTGCAAAGGAGCTGATAGGCTTCGCTAGATTGTCAAGGGGGTCCATAACAAAAACAGTTCAAGAATGGTTGCTTTAAAAAATAGTATAGGATGTGTGCAGGAAAAGGGTGCGAGGGAGGGTGCTACTGGAACCTTCTGAGAATGTGTCTCAGTGAATGTACCTATAGATGTCTTTATATCTACCTACCTGCCTCTAAGGACCTACTGCTTTATCAGGGTATTGAAGGTGACCTCAGTTTTCAGAGACTGTGATAGTGGAGTGCAAGGTAGGACAGGCTCTATATGGGTACAGTGACAAACTGTCAATTAAACTTTGACAAACTCCATAGGCTGAGTTTGGAGAGGTTCATTATCAGAAGGCTGGCCACCAAAATGATGAAATATCTTGGCCACAGCAGTTCACAAAGCACTATATACAATGGTTTTGGACGGTGTTAGTACAAAGGATACCCACCCTAATTAAAACAGATTATAGAGTCATAGATCTAGCACTGGGAGATCTATGTTTCCATCAACGTAAATGATCTAGTTTTATCTGTGAAAACCATCATTTTATAGATGAGGAAACTGAGGCATGGGAAAGTTAAATTACTTTCCTAAGGGTCACACAGGTAGGAAGCAGCAGAGGTGGGGTTCAAATGTGCTTTCTCCAATTCTAGATCAAATTATCTTTCTGTCATATCAAATTGATCTTTTTTGTATTATTGAAATATGTTCTTATATCTTTGGACACATTCCCATGCCTGTATATTTTGTTTATGATATACTTGTGTCTGTGCCTGATAATTATCAAATGAGGTAATACTTATAAAGTTCTTGCAAACCTTAAAACACTAAATAAATATATTAGCCATGGGTATATGTATTTATTATACATGTGCACATATGTATGCATATATCTATAGGGGTAACTGGATGTGGAGGTGGCTTGGTGACCGTCTAGTTGTGACTACCTAGTTGTATACTGATGTGATACTTTATTTGTATTTAAATGGTTGCATGAGTATACAGATCTGGGTTTCTTGGAGTGTGCCAGTGAGTCAGAGAATGTCAAGAAGGCTTTATTGAACATGAAATGTTTGAGATTCCTTCTGGATTAGGAGTAGGGGGAAGATTGAGGCTAGGGATAATTGATGTGGGGTCTTTCTGATAAAGGCATGTCCTCTGTACACAGAGCACATGTCAAGCTTGGTCTTTTACTGTATATTGGTGTCATGATGGTATATTGGATTGGAGTATATGAATGTGCATATGGAAGGAGGGGTGGAGTCAAAGTGAATATGTGTGGCTTGTTCAGGGGTAGGTGGAAGGAATTGTGCTTACTTTTAGTCATTAATTCTCAATGGAGGATGGGAATTCCATTTTAGTCTTTGTTTTCTTCCTACCCAAAGTTATTCAGTCTTCTGTAACCATTTTTTGAGAGGGTAAATTTTCATCTTCAGTAGTATACATAATTTATCTGGATCCACTGTCTTGCCCATGGGCCTTATGAGAACAACTATTAATGCCCACCAATAGGCCTCTTATCAGTTATCATCTTTGTTCTTCCTTCAGTGCTCTCTCTTGTCCCTCATTCCTCTAACTACTGTTTTTACTTCAGTTTACCTGGTCACTCCTTACTGGAAAAGTGATCATAAGCAAAATTCCTCCTGAAGAGTTCTTGACCAGTTTTATCTTGGCAGTAGTCACCTAATAAATGTAATTTGTCCAAAAACCAAGATGTACAGTGTTTAGGAAAGTCAGTGTTCCCTGAGGTCTATTGATCAATCTTCCCCATTTCATGAGACTTGTATGCCTGCTTCAGTTTGTTTTTAATAGAGCCTTCCATGTTTCCCTCCATCCCTACCCCCATTCAGCTTTGACAGTCAGCTTATTAAGGAGCTGGTATGGCTATGGTATGAAATAATTAATGATATCTTATATTACAAGGGCTTAATGGGGTGGCTGTGGGGTGCAGACTGAAGCTAGAGTCAAGTCCCACTGTGGGTATTAAGAGATGGGGGCTCAGAATTGGAGAAATGGCTTGCTGGGAAGATAATAAGAATAGCTCACATTTCCTATATTGGTATAAATATAGGCCCCCGCCAGACAGAAGTATTACTATGTGTTCTTTCTGGGAAGAACATACAATGTGTATTAATACATGTATATTTATATATGTATATGCACATATATATACATGTACTATGAATATACAATGCATGCACATATATTAATGTCATGAAAAATACAATACAAAGCATTAACAGCACTGATCTATTTTGGAGAAACTTCTTTCTCTAAAAGCAAGTATTTTACCTTGGTATTAGTGAGGACCTTTATCAGTCATTTGTTGTTGTTCAGTCATCTCCAACTCTTCATGAGCCCTTTCAGGGCTTTCTTGGCAGAGATGCTAGAGAGTGGTTTGCCATTTCCTTCTCCAGCTCATTTTACAGATGAGGAAACTGAGGCAAACAGGGTGAAGTGACTTGCCCAGGATTACACAGCTAGTCAGTGTCTGAGGCCAGATGTGAACTCCAGAAGACGAGTCTTCCTGACTCTAGGCCTGACATTCTATCCACAACACCACCTGGCTGCCCTTATTAACTGTTACTGCACAACTTGTATTTACTGACTCGATCCATTATGTTCCTGGCTGCCTCCATCCCACAAATAACCCATCCAGACTCAGTATAAAAGTCATGCTGTACCTAGGGCTGGGGGATGTTAGCAAGGTGCCTTTTGGTGAAGTTATACTTCACCATCAGTTATCCACACTCTCTGAAAATTCCTTTCCTCCTGACATATAACAATTAAGAAGGAAATGGCACTTCCTTTCCCCATCCTTTCTGTAGTTCCACAGCATCTTCTCATCCTGCTCTGCCAACTTCACCTGACATCTTCTTCATGAGCTTAGAGAATAGAGACTAAGGACGGGAGGTTCTTTCTTTCTTCCTTCCTTCCTTCCTTCCTTCCTTCCTTCCTTCCTTCCTTCCTTCCTTTCTGTTTGCTTTTTGGAGGGGGGAAGGTAGGGCAATTGGGGTTAAATGACTTGCCCAAGGTCACACGGCTACTTTTTTGTGTGTTAAGTGTCTGAGGCCGGGTTTGGACTCAGGTCCTCCTGACTCCAGGGCTGGTGCTCTATTCACTGCCCCACATAGCTGGCCCAGGGGAGGTACTTTAGCACTGGGAACAGGTTCTAATTTTTCTTTTCCTCATAATGTCCCCTTCTCACTGCCCAATCCTCTAAACAGCACTGCCTTCCATTTCCCTTGGGTTAGCATGGGATCCAGGCTCTCTGGGGACTCGATAATTTGGATTAGACTAGAAAGGTGGACTTTCACACAGAGAGTGATTAAAAGTTTTCCACAACTATCCTGTCTTATAAACAGTTTTCTTGGGTTCCAGCACTTCGTCAAGCTTTTTAGGGTTAAAGAGATAGAGCCCAACACAATGAAATCACACTCTTTCTACTAGAGTGGCAAATCATAACATACCTGCAGTGGTTTGTGAGATGGTAGATATTAGAAGCCATAACTCCTCAAGGTTACTCCTAGAATCCTAAGGGGAATAGTAGTAAGCTGCCCTCTGGGAAACTGGCCTGTTAATGTCAGTCTGTGTTGTGTAAGTTGCACTGGAGGGATTATAGCCATCACTAGTCAGTTTCCCTCTCCTGTTGAATCCTCTCTGTTCCCACATTGGCTACAATACATTGGGACCAAAACTCACCAGACTAGGAGTTAGAACACATGGCTTCTAGTCTTGGTTCTGTTGTGACCCAATTGTATGATCGTAGATAAGACACTTAGCCCCTTTGGGCCTCAAGTTCTTCAGCTACTCACACAGAAAGTTGGGCTAGATTTTTTCTAATGTCCCATTCAGCTCTGTCGTTGGCCTGTCTACTAGATGCTCAGCTTCCTGAAGCTAGAAAGTATATTTTATTTATTTTTATTATCTCCTTCCCCTAGAACTTGATATTATATAGACCCCTATACATACTGGCAACTTTATAAATGTTTGTTGAGTATTGAATCATTAGCATGTTCCCTAAATAGCAAAATTCAGTGAGAATCTTTGGTTCTGAATCTCCAATGGAAATTTTGGGTCTAAGTGAAAAGTCATTCTAGTGTATCACCTTGGTTTTCTTCAGTCCAATCTCACATGCGCTTATTAAGCACCTACCATGTACAAGTTACTGTGTTAGGCACAGGCTTATTCTTGGGCAACAACATTGAATTGAGTTGTAAATCATTTCAAAGGGTCATGTATTGTAAGGAACTGTAGAATATAGAGTCAGAGGATCTGGGTTCAAATCCTGTTTTAATGCATATTTGTGTGAATTTAGGCAAATCGTTCATTATTTCCTGGGCTTTGGTTTTCTCATCTGTAAAATGAAGATGCTGGATAAGATGGTCTCTGAAGTCACTTCCAGCTCTAGTACTTTGATTCCATGGCTATAAAGTTGGATGGTACCTTCAAGGTCATCTAGTCTAATCCAAATTATCTTTTAAATATAAATAAATTGAGGCCCAGACATGAAAATTTCTGATTGACAGGGAGATTGAAAATTGGATCAAGAAGGACTAGCAGGTACTTTGGGAGAGATGGTAGTATTGCCCCACAGAACATTCATGGTGTTCTCCCACCTTTATGTACATTGCTGGGGAGCCTGCTTTTAGTGCATTTGACTCCTTAAATACTTTCAACATTCCCACCTGCTAGCCCTCCTGGACATCAAGAGACATCAGAAGATCTGGAAATGTCGAACTAGATATCCAGGACCAAGATTTCTTATATCGTAACAAGACTGTTGACTTTGACTTGGCACAGATATATCTTTCATCCTGCACTCAGCATTTTAAATTCAGTCCCAAGCTAAATCTGGATCTGTACTCACCTCTACTCTAAAAGAAGGAGGAGGCGGCAAGGTGAGAAAAGGAAGAGATGTTGTATTGTTGCTTGATGAGAATTCTCTTTCATTAATCTTTGCTTAGAAGGTGCCTCTGAATGGCTCCTGGCGCCATGAATAATGTTCATACACAATCTTTGCTGTCAAACATTTTACTCACTCAAAAGTTTGCAGACAGTTTGGGAACGATGTCTTCGGCTATTATGTTTTCAAATTGGCTTTTCTATTGTCATTTCAAGGGGTAGGTAGACATCTGATTTATGAGAGCCTGGCTGAAGGAGTGTCATTTCCATGACTTCCTTAGTTACCATCTGAGTTAAGCAGAGAAGAGCAATTTAGCCAGAATATGCTCTGAGAAGCTTAAAGTTTAATTTATACATTGGATAGAACTTTCCAGCTCATTGAAATTCTGCTTAACACATGCTCAGAGAACACCTAGAAGACAAGAAAAACAAAGCTCTTGTATACTTGGCCCTATAGCGACGGCAACATCTGTGCATTTGTGAATGCAGTCTCAGAACAGACTTTTGTCTTCTTTCTCCCATGTACTGTCAGAACATATGAAAAGTAGGGTTTCATTCAGCCAAAAAACTCTACGAGAGTCAATAAATTGGCAAGTTTCTCCACAGTTCTTCAATCTTCTTTTTTAAAGCATCTATCCACAGTTTGTTCACTGCTCATGTGTTTTCTCCATTTTTCTCATTTAAGGGGTTATTTTATGCACACACACGCACACTGCAAGAAATTGTATGTGAAGTGAGCCATTTTAATTTAACAAAAACTGGCATCGGAATCTACTGCAAGAAGGGAATTGGAAGATAATCATGGGGAGCAAGTGCAGGTCTTTGTTAGCTTCTGATGGGGAAAGAAGAATGTTTATTCAATAATTTGATACTTAGTAAAAACTCATCCACAAGGTTGTCATTCATCTTGCCTATGGTATGGGGCTTTGAGAACAGACAGTTGAATTGGATTGGTCACAAGATTTGGGGACTCCCATTAGCCTCAGTGTTCAAATGGGTTTAAGACAATTACTGAAGCTATAGAGGTGGGTGGGTGCTTCCAGTTTTCTGCTAAAGGGAGCATGTAGATTTGCAGCACTGCCTAGGAATTATTGAACTCGATGTTGGTGGATCACCTATCACAGGCAGGGTACTCTACATGTAGGGAAAAGAGCGTAAGACTTGGACAGAATTTCTGTCCCTTTATCTGACCCTAAAATCCACTCCCACATATCCAACACAGATGTGACTTTAAGGAGCCACTAGTAAATGCCCACCCCTTCACTTACCCTAAACATGCAACTAACTCTAAGGACCAGTATTCAGACTCCTTTCCTCCTCATTTATTCCCAAATATTCTCTACCTATTCCTAATGCATTCACCTGATCTAAGCTCATTTTCTTTATCTTCTCACTCAAATTCATTCATTAAGTAAGCACTCAGAGTGTTCCAACAAACATTTTGCTTTAGTTATTCAGTATCTACACCATGATCTCTAAGAAACACACCCAGAGGTCAGATCTGGTTGCAGTGACAAATCACTTATAATCACCAGAATCAGAAAAACAATAAAATCAGAGGTGAAACTAGGATGCCCATTCTCACCACTTTTAATCAATATTGTACTAGAAATGTTAGCTTTAGCAATAAGAGATGAAAAAGAAATGAAAGGAATTAGAAAAGTCAATGAGGAAACAAAAGTATGATTCTTTGCAGATGATATGATGGTATACTTAAGGAATCAACTAAAAACTAAACTAAACAACTGTAGACAGGGGTGGCTAGGTGGTGCAGTGAATAGAGCACCGGCCCTGGAGTCAGGAGGACCCAAGTTCAAATGTGGATTCAGACAGTTAACACTTACTAGCTGTATGACCTTGGGCAAGTTGCTTAATCCCAATTGCCCTACCTTCCCTCCTCTAAAAAACCAAAAAAAAAAAAAAAACCCAAAAACTGTAGACAGTATAAAATATTTGGGAGTGTACCTGCTAAGACAGATTCAGGAACTATATGAACACAATTACAAAACATTTTTCACACAAATAAAGTCAGATCTAAATAACTGGAAAAATATCAGTTGCTCACCAGTAGGCTGAGCTAATACAATAAAAATGACCATTCTGCTTAAATTAATTTACTTATTCAATGCAATACCAATCGAACTACCAAAAAATTTCATAGAGCTAGAAAAAATAATAACAAAATTCATCTGGAAGAACAGAAGGTCAAGAATGTCAAAGGAATCACTGAAAAAAGGCAAAGGAAGCCTTACCAGATCTAAAACTGTATTACAAAGCAGCAATCATCTAAACTTCTTGGTGCTGGCTAGGAAATACAGTGGTAGATAAGTGAAATAGGTTAAGTACACAAGACACAGTAGTAAATGACTATAGTAATCTACTATGTGATAAACCCAAAGACTCTAGCTTCTGGGATAAGAGCTCACTATTTGACAAAAACTTCTGGGAAAACTGGAAAATATTATGGCAGAAACTGGGCACAGACCAACATCTCACACCCTAGACCAGTGGTTCTCAACCTGTGGGTCATGACCCCTTTGGGGGTAGAATGACCCTTTCACAGGGGTGGCCTAAGACCATGGGTAAACACATATATCCGATGGTCTTAGGAACCGAGACACCGCTCCTCTATCTGTCTCCAGGTGGGTCCACCCACATGCAGATATGCCCACATACAGGTATTAAAAGGTCAATACATTAGGAAGGTTGAGAACCACTGCCCTATACCATGATAAGGTAGAAATGATTTAGACACAAAAGGTGATACCATAAACAAATTAGGAGAGTAAGGAATAGTTTACCTGTCAGCTCTACCTGTCAGAGAAGGGAAGAATTTATGACCAAACAAAAGATAGAGAACATTATGAAATGCAGAATGGATAATTTTGATTGCATTAAATTTAAAAGGTTTTGTACAAACAAAGCCAATGTAACCAAGATTAGAAAGTAATCAAGAAACTAGGAAATGACTTTTATAGCCAGTGTTTCTGATAAAAGTCTCATTTCTAAAATATATAGAGAACTGAGTCAAATTTATTAGAATACAAATCATTCCCCAATTGATAAATGGTCAAAGGATATGAACAGGCAGTTTTCAGAGGAAGAAATTGAAACCATCTATAGTCATACGAAAAAAATGTTCTAAATCACTATTGATTAGGGAAATGCAAATTAAAACAACTCTGAGGTACTACCTCACACCTATCAAATTAGCTAATATGACAGAAAAAGAAAATAACAAACATTGGAGAAGATGTGGGAAAATTGGAACACTAACACATTATTGGTGGAATTTTGAACTGATCCAACCATTGTGGAGGGCAATTTGGAACTATGCTCAAGGTCTATAAAATTGTGCATAACCTTTAATCCCCAAATCCCACTACTAGGTCTGTATCCCAGAAAGATCATAAAAAAGGGAAAAGGACCTACATGTACCAAAATATTTATAGCAGCTCTTTTTTATGGTGGCAAAAAATTGGAAACTGATAGGATTTGGGGAATATCAGTTGGGGAATAGCTGACCAAGTTGTGGTATATGAATGAAATGGAATACTCTTGTTCCATAAGAAATGATGAGCAGGTGGATTTCAGAAAAACCTGGAAGACTCACATGAACTGATGCTGAGTGAAGTGAGCAGAACCAGGAGAACATTGTACACAGTAACAGTAACTCTGCAATGATCAGCTATGATACACTGAGCTCTTCTCAACAATACAAATGATCCAAGACAATTCCAAAAAGTTTTTGATAGAAAATGCTATCTACATACAGAGAAAGAACTATGGAGTCTGACTACAGATCAAAGCATAATATTTTTGCTTTTTTTTTCTTTCTTCTGGTTTTTGCCTTTTGTTCTGATTCTTTTCACAACATGACTAATGTAGAAATATGTTTAACATGATTGTAGATGTATAATCTATGTCAGATTACTTGCTGTCTTGGGGAGGGAGGAAGAAAGAGAGGGAGGTAAAAAAAAAATTAAAACACAGAATCTTGCAAAAATGAGTGCTGCAAACTACCTTTATATGTAATTGGAAAAAATACTATTAAGTACAAGAAAAAAGGACTGGTCCCATTAGATAATTTATTAAAATATCCCTTGCAAACATATTGTGGTCTCTATATACCTCTGCCTGCTTGAAGGAAATGTGATCATTGGTGTAATATCTAGATTTTCCTAGAATTTCTTGTTTTAGAGTTGCCTATGTTCTGACTTGAAACTGCCTAGATTTGGAAAAAGTAGTGAAGGTATAGGCAAGTGGTAAATGTTTTATCATACATTGTATTATTGCTTTTATTGATTCCATATCAAAAGTGAAGCACTGTATGCAATATCCAAGCATGCCTGTTAATTATTGTGCGAAGTCAACACCACTATATCTAGTCACCATGTAACTAGAGCTCAGTAAAATACAGCCAGTGCCGGGAAGAGATGGGATTTGCCAGAGGTAGGGGACTCAAATGCTGATTATGATTAGAGAAATTCCATACTAATCTATATCCTTCATGTAGATGGAGATGGGGATAAAAGGCCATCTCCTCTCTGGGGGTCTTAGAGAATTTGGCACTTCCCAAGTACTTCTGGCCACAGGGTGGAGCACCATAACTACCAGGAGGAACTTGGGACTGGCCAAGAGTTTGATCCTTTCTGCTGAATGAGATTAGTTTATTACTTATCAGTAGCACCTGGTAGTTGAACTAAATTGTGGTAAGAAGAACTGAACATAATACTCCTGATATGATCTTGAGGAGAATTTGCTTCCTTTTGCCTGGAAGTTTTACCTCAATTAATTCAACTCATTTTCTTACAAGATTGGTTGGTCTTTGTTTTGTTTTGACTGTGTATCCCTGAATTTACTATCCACTCAAATCTCCAGAGATTTTCCCCCCAGAAAAGCTTTTTTCCAACCACGCTTCTCCCATCTTATACTTTTAAAGTCGACTTTCTGGACTCATTAATCTTTCTATTAATCTCTATTAAATTTCATCTTGTTAGATTGTCTAATTTCTATTCTGTCAAGATCTTTTTAGATCCTTGCTGAAGCTATACAGGCTCTTTGTGATCACCACTCCCTTTTACAGAAGTGCACTAGCCATCTCTTTAATATTACCTTTTAGTTTAGAATGTTGCCAAGAATGGAAGCCAACCTCACTGAGCTATAGTTTGTAGACACTGCTGTTTTAATTACAGCTATTTTAAAATGCACCCCATTTGTCTCTTCATGCCAACCCAGTATATGTGTGTGTGTATTTTTTTTTTTAGTCCTTCTCCTTGTTCCTTCAAAAGGAAATATGCCAAGTTTTAAATAATAAACCAACAACAAACCCAGTGATGTCTACTGAAATTAAATGCTGACAACTTTTACCCCTTCACATTTCCACATGACTCTTCTGAATGGCTCTTTTCCAGACACACACACACACACACACACACACACACACACACACACACACACACACACACACACACACACCCCTGGGTCCTTAAAGAGATCAAAGGAAAACATTTCCCTACCACATGATAGTTTCCCATCTATTCTCTCCCTTTTCATATATGCACAATAATTAAAAGGCACAGTATCTTTAATAAAGAACCTGAAATCTGAAATTCTGAAAGATCCTACACTGTGTCAATCCTAGGCTCCTCAATCATTACATTTAATTGCCTGAGCAGTGTTTGGACATTGCAAGCTGTTGGAACCTTAATTGGACCTGCTGAGCTTCTCACTTTCGTCTTTCAAGGATCCCTAATGTCTTTGGTGTGGGTCCTCCTTCCACAGATCATACCTCTAGACCTTGGTACAGTAGCAAGCAATTTTTACACCTCAAATAAATACCACAAACCATATCTGGGGCAAGTGGCAGGGAAAGTATTTTCAAATGGGGGATGGAATGAACACCACCCTTTGGGAGGGAGACAGACTTTGGAACACTGCCAGTTTTTTTGGGCAGAGACGTCCAGACAGCACAAAGATTCTGCTAGAGAGGAAGGCTCAGAGGAAGTGGGCCATCTGGCTGCTTCATATTTTAACTAGTAATTCTGGATAACTGAGTGCTAAGGTCAGTTGTTCTTTCATATTTTGCCTCTAAGAAGTCTGATTAACATAAAATCAGAATGGGCTAAAAGAAGGCTTAAAGTCAGTCTCTATCTGTATCCCAGGGCCCTCTCCCCCACCCTAAATCCTCAAAGTATCATTTAAAGGTATAAGCACCTTAGGGAACTAACTGCTTGAAAGTGCTGTTTCATTTCACAGAGGAGGAAACAGCAGTTCCCTAGGAGAGGATGAAACTTATCTAAGGTCACAGAGAAAGGATCCTTCCACTCTTACAAGACTGGGGTTGAACTGAGATAGAATTCAATGGAGCCCAACTCTCAGAGGCTCACCCACTGTCAGAACTAGAAAAACCCTTTGAATATGGACTGGAGATATAAAATGAGGTAAGAATTTTCACCATTACACAGTGTTGATTTGTTTAGATCGACTCTATTTGTTATTCCAATGAGGTGTGGGTAGGTACAATTAGTGGGTAATAGGATAGAGACATAAGAATTTTTTTTTAAAGAGAGAAGGGTATTAATTAGTCATAAGAATAACAGAATAAGTTCAGAAGGGCAGATGAATAGAGCAAATTTGTTGCTACATTGTTAAATTTAATATTCACTTAAAAAAAAAACCTCTGTAGGCTGCTATGCTCTCAAAGGTAGAAAATACAATGAGCCAATGGAGAGGATTAAGCATTCCTCCCTCCATGAGTCAGACTGACACTAGTCTCACAGCGGGCCCACCACATTATCAGCCCAGGCTCCTGCTTCAAGAAAGTAGAAACAAAGAGCAAAAACTTTTGAGGGAAGTAAAGGACTGATGATGGGAGAGGCAAAGGCATCCACGGGAAGGCATGACCCTCTGAACAGCAACTGAGGCATTGTTCCTCTTTCCCAATCTTGCTTCATGAAAGGCCCCATCTGTGCCAGTCATGGGCACGTTTATACCCCATTCCCCTTCATCATTGCTGATCTCCTGGTTACCTCCTCTCCCTGGGAAGAAAATTGTTTGAGATTGCCCCCCTGCTGTTGGTGCTGACGGTACCAGCTTCATAGGCTTGCCACCTCCAGACCAGTAGCTTTCTTCTCCCACTGGTAACCCCTTAAACCCTGTGTTTTTTTCTTCCAATTAATGACTTCCTCCCTGAACCTCCATTTGAGAAAGCACCCATCCCAACCATATGCTCTGCACACCCAAAACAACCCATGACTCCCTGGGATACCTCTCAGCCATCTCACCCTGGTAAAGCTTTCTAACTGTCATATCTCACTACCTTTTTTAAAAACGAGTCTTTCTATTTAGCTAAGCAGTAAGCACTTTCAATTTGAAGTCTTACCAGACATTGGTAGGACCTGTGGAAACTTGTGTTTTCCTGGCATAGCTTTCAATTGTCACCATCAGAGTGGGGTATCAGAGTAAGGGACCGCTCCCCAAAAGGGGATAATATTCCATGATATTTCTCCAGTTGACACACAGCAACAAAAACTTTTCCACTTTAACTCTCAATTTCCTGACTCTCTCCCCTTCAAGACAGATTGTGGAAAGAGATTTGTGTGTAGTGTATTTCGACCCTGAGCCATATGCTGCTAATGATGTGAAATCACTGACCTTATGTTCTTTCCTTTACTCAATGACTTACATACAATTTCATAAAGCATATTCCATAATTAAGTTGGGTCCATTTCAACCATGAATTTTTCAAAAGATCATAATTTTCACCGTTGCCATTTCATTTAGGAAGCAAAACAAAACTGTGACATATGTGGTTCACAAGTGAGCCCAACACTCTATTTCCCTTATTGACTGGGTATTAGCAACACAGATCAAAGTGGATTTTGGAATATTAAACTTGGACCTACATGTGTTAAACTGCTAGTAAATGTCACTTAGAAAGCTGGGTTCCAAAAATAATGGATAGAAAAACACTGTCTGTGAAACATGGTAAGAAAGCATAGAAGTAGAGTCAGTAATATTTTAGGTTGTCGGTGTTCTAAGCATGTCTGCTGTAGGAATCCCATGAAATGTGAACAGAGGAGTTTCCTTGGCCATGTTTCCCAACAAAATGCCGAATGCTGATCAGAGATTGATCAAAGGTCAGAGAATGCCCTCTCTACTCACAAAGCAGCAAGTGTTGTAAAAGGTCAAGGTATAGGTATCCTTGCCACTACAAATTAACTTGAGCCATCTCTGAGCCCTGGTTTACTGAGTTATTTTTCATTGTTGGTACGATGAACTATGGACTACCTCTAGTATGATTACATGTTCTGACTGCTTTGTCTTTTTAACTTCTTGTCCTACCTGATCCCTGTAAGTGAGACTGTCTGTCTTATATACAGTTCCTTAGGCTAAAGTCAGTGCCCTAGACAGTGTAGTTTCATTTTTGTCCGTGGAAGAGGAAGGACTCCTTTACAAAGTTCTTTTTCTTCTGTTCATATTGTTAAGGAAGGAAAGCCATTTGATTATAATGTGTCGTTAGAAGAGCTAACTAAAGGGTATTGTTGATGATGAAGATTCCCCTATAAGGTGGCATCAGAAATATGAGGTATATATTATAATTAATGATGAGTACAATAATGCTGATGATAGCTAAGGTAGATAAGTAGGTAGGTACTATTGTTATCCCTATTTTACAGATGGAGAAACTGACAGAAGTTAAGTGACTTGCTCAGAGTCACTCAACTAGAAAGACTCAGAGGCTAGATTTGAACTTAGGTCTTTCGGACCAACAATTTCTTCTTCACTACCTACCTGAGATCTTGTATTAAAGGACTGTGGGACAGATAAGGGCTTATACAGTACTTCATATCGTATCTATTAATAAGTGACCCTTTTTCTAACATGATTTCAAGGACACCTGGGAAGCTTCTGCAACCAAACAAATCCCTCCCCAAAGTTATCACTAGTCCTGGAGATTCCACGATTTGAGCTTAGAACTTTGATATCTGTTAAAAATGCAAATTCCTCAGGAGAGGGAAAACAAAAAACCAAAGCAAAACAAAGCAAAACAAAACCAAAACTCCTTGAAACTCTTATTTGTTATAGCTTGGAGTGAATGAGTTTAAGCTCTTTTCCAGAAAGCAGGTTTTGATAGAATATGGAAATATGACTTTAGAGGTGGGCAGCTGAGGTCAGAAAGGAAAGGGACATCACTGAGACACCAAGGAGAGTAAAGGAAGACAGACTTTCCCTACTTAACAATTTGGCCTGCATGGAAGGGCTTTGAAAATGCAGGGGAAATTCAGTTTTCAGAAACTTGCCTAGACATCAAAATTGCTTTGTTAAAGTTAAACTGCTTTTAAACAGTCAGTGTGGTGACATGGAAAGACACGTACAGAAGATGAAATCAAGGGCAGATAACAGAGGCTGAACATAAAACCGTGGCAAAATCCCGTAAGAATGGGATCAGGAGTGCTACAGCTCAGAATGAACTGAGGCTGTCAAGGCAAGCTAAGAATAACAAAAAAGGCAAAGAAGGGGGGGAAGGTCTGGACTGCTTTAATAGAAGCATCAGAGAAGGAGGAGGCCCACTTCTTTGGGAGGGATCAGAGGATAACCACAGATCATGAGGAGAAGGCATGACGGCTCACTTATTTTGCTTTTGTTTTCTCTGCCAAAGGGAATGACATGGGGTACCATTATGATTCAGTAGGAAGAACACTGTATTTGCAGTCAAAGGGTCTGAGTTCAAAAGTCACTTCTACTACTTACTACCTTAGTCATCTAGGGAAAGTTACTTTCCCTATCTTGGCCTTAGTTTCCTCAATTACAAAATGACTGGATTGAACTAGAGGATATCTACTGTCCCTCCCTGCTATAAACCTATGATCCGAGTTCACTAACTGGAAGAGATGGGTAAATGTGATTAATAACCAAGATAAATAAGAAGACAGTAAGAGAGTACCCATTGTACTTTGAGGAGCTCAAATTACCAGTCCCAGATAAACTATAGCCTAAGATCCTGAGTTACTGAGTTACTTTCAGTGACATTTGAAGTGTCATGGATACGAAAGAGGTACCAAAAGATTAGAAAAAGAGAGGTGTTTCTCTTTTCAAAAAGATAAGAGACAGTCTTTAAATTACAAGACAATGAGCTCATAAAATTCTGTCTTCAGCTCTAAATCTATGATCCTGCAACCTAAAAAGGGTAACAGTGATCCCAAAGAACCAGCATAATTTTTATCAAAAATATGTTATATCAGACTGGTTTCATAACCTTTTTTTTTTTGACAGGGTCCATAGACTGGTTGATTGGGGAGAATGTAATAAATTAGAACTTACATCAGTTTTATTAATTTATGTCAATTTGGCAAAATCTTCTGGGCCATTCTTACGGAAAAGCTAGAGCAATGTTCATATAGCAAAGGATTATATCAGAGTGAAATTAGGTGGATTATAAATTGGGTGAATTGCTCTGGATCCAGAAGAATATTCACTTATAATTTGATGTCAGCCCAGAAGAAGGGATCTAGAAAAGTGGCTCAGAGATCTGTCTGTGACCCTGAGCTGTTTACATTTTTCGATGCCATGGATAAAGGCATAGATGGCATGCTTTTTGCACTGGCGCATGACAAACTTAGAAGGGATGGATATGTTAGATGACAAAGTCAGAATCCAAAAGGATCTTAACGTATGAAAACAGTAAACTAAATCTAATAAGATGAAAATTAGTGGAAATTAATTAAAGACATACTTTGGTTCAAAAATTAACCTTTCAGGGGCAGCTAGGTGGCGCAATGAATAGAGTACCAGCTTTGGAATCAAAAGGACCTGAGTTCAAATTTGACCTCAGACACACTAGCCGTGTGACCTTGAGCAAGTCACTTAACCGCAATTCCCTTGCCTTCCTCCCATCAAAAAAAAAAAGCAAAAATTAGCCTTTCAACAACAAGAATGGAGAAACAAAGCTATATAGCAGTTTGTCAGATTTTAAAAAAGGTCTGAGGGTTTTAGTGAACTTTAAGGTCAATATAAGTCAATAGCATAAACCAAAGAAAATTTTTTTTAAGCTAACATGACCTTGGGCTCTATTGTAAAGTATAACATCCAGAAGATAGGAGGTGATAGTACCATTGTACTCTGCCCTTGTCAGACCAAATATGGAGTGCTGTGTTCATTTCCACATTTAAAGAACAGTGAGGTGGTAGTAGATGATGAACTCCTTAGGTTGTCCATTAAACCACTTATCATAGTGAAGACAATATATATTCTTTTTCCATTTGCTTTTTCCTGGGTGCATAGTTAAGGCAACTGTCTTGAGTTATTATGGATCTCATTTAAAAGACTCTGCAGTGTTCTGGGGCTCAATACAATTGGCACATATCATCGGTGAAGACCTTAACATCTATTGAGAATGCCTTCATAAATTGGATTTTATACTGGATATCTTCCATGGCAGTAACTAACTTCTTTGGTAAGCAAGCAACATTGTTTTATGCCTCACCCAATATAAATGATTAGAGAGTCTTTAAATAAAGTTATATATGTATATATACATATATATACATACATATATTATATATATACACATACATACATATATACATATATGGTTATATATGATTCTTGTATAATTTTGACTTATATATGTGACTCATCTGGTTAGAGAAGTTTTAATGCAGCATTTTTCTGTACCAAGTCAAGTGCCTATATGGTCCACAAACAATCTTCTACATCTTTCAGTCAAATATGTGATGATGAAGGTAATTCAATTCTGGAATTTAACTTATTGAAGCCTATCTGTGCTGTCTAATACTCTCATCAAGTATGTTCTACCCTGTGTGTGTATCGTATATGTAATTCTCATGAAATTTTTATATAGATGGAAAAGAAAGCATGTGTGTCAGTGGTGACTGATATTACCCAATATGGTAGATTTTCTTTCCTCCAACACCTTGGCTAGCTTTCTTGTCCTTTAGTTACCTTGAGAATTCATCACTCAGAATTGTCATCTCCAAGACAGACCTCCCAGGTGTATGCTTAGGTTAAGTCCGACTATTTTTTTCCATCTGTTTTCTTCAGTGTTATTTACACTTCCTCTTGAAACACGCCTTGGACTGTGATTTTAGAGTCTGTCTTAATATAGACTCAAGGTAGTTTGAAATACCAAAAACCCAGTACAAAAACAACAACAACAACAACAACATGGAGCCCACAACAAGCAAATAGAGCAAACCAGCTTTGTTGAGGGGAGATATCCAGAAAATTAAAGTCAGTCAGGGTGAATAATAGCTCTATGACCTTGATGGTGAAAAGGGTTTATTATAAAAATCTTTGCAGATCTTTTCTCCCATTCATCTGTTTGTTGTCTTACTTAGTTTCATTCTTAGATTCTTTTGAGATAACTGTTTATCTAGGTTTCTTGCCAAAATTTCCTTAAATTAGTTTTTCCTCTACTCCTTCTGTTTCCTGAAATAAAACTTCTCAACAATCTTCTATCATCCTTCTTTATATGATTTTGCAATAAGTTTATATTCTAAACCAGTATTGCTGTTGGCTGCCACATCCCTATACTTGACAAATAAAATTAAGTGTTTACTGAATAAGGCATTTTAAAGGGTTTTTTGTTCTTTGTCATAGAAATTGATATGCAATAATTAAAGTTATGTGTGAAATTACTATACACAGTGTTGATGTCCTTTGATTTATCTATTTCCCATTTTTTGGCAATGATAATCTGCTTAAGTAGGTTAAGTTGAGATAGTTTTGATTATATGCCATATAATTTTCTTCTTTTTAGTTCTTTCTTTTAGATTTTTATTGATTTTTGATCTTTTCTCTAACAAGTCAGTGTGATCTAAACATACATAGAGCTGATTCAGGAATAACTCCCACATTAGTAACAAGTCTTTTCCTGTCTGCTAAAATACAATTAACTTCCTTTTATGTGATATTATTCAGCATTTGCCATGTTCAGGGCTCTCCTTAAAGAATGTATTGATAATATATAGACACAAGGCTTCTGTGCACTCTGCTTGTCTTTGGCTTCTCTCATATTTTTATTTCTGTGCCACATTTTCCAATTTTTAACCCACATTTTCATTAAAGTTACCTAGTAAGAGAGCATATGTTGATTTGAACATTAATTTCAAGAGAGTTACTGAGTTCTATGTAGATTTTTCTTACCTTTTAATATACACAATGGATTTTGATGGATAAGCTGTAATTATTTTCATGATGTTCATTTTGCACCTGCTTACCATGAGTGCTATGATATAAAATGGCCAAATATCTCACGATATGTTTATGGTTGCTTTTGGATACATACTAAAACCCACTGCACCAACTCTTCTATTTGTCCTTATAAGGAGAACCTGTGAACTACCCTTCCATTTGCTTATAATTTCATTGTCTTTTGTTTATAGGAAGAATATTAAGATTAATAGGATTCAGTTACTCCACGAACATGTCCACTCATTGGTCATTGAATTAGGATCCAACCTTTAGTATATCAACAATGAAGCTAATGTCTATAGATAATATGAACTGTATTATTTTTAGCACATTCTGCCCCTTTTCTACCACTCTGCTACTATCACTACAGATGTAGAAATAAAAGGGGGCTCTATAGGATAGGCGGCTATTTTGCATTCTGTTGCTATTGTTTCATGGTTGTCATGGTTAAAGAATTCAACATCAATTGGACAGCCTAATGAAGATGAGCTCTTCAAACTTTGGCTATTCCTCAGAAAGCAGACACAATCTGTTGCCAAGACCATTCTTAAAACATTTCCATCATAGTTGAAACTGCCAGGATTTCTGCTCTGCTTCCACAGCCTTTGAGAACTCAGAGTTGCTTGAATGCCATGATGAGGTATTAGAGTAGGGATGTGTTGAATCAGAGGTATATTCCTTTCAAAACCAACATTTTTCCAGTATTGTAATATGACTGAAACCATAAAAACTACCCTTTCTGAAGAGCTGAAATTGAGGCTCTGCCAAAGAACACATGGAGAAGCACATGGCATGCAACACATTTTAACAAGGGATTCTGAAGAAGTGGAGAAAGAAGAGTTATCAAAGAGATGCATGAGCTGAAAAGAAAATGTATTGTCCACGAAGCAAGATCAGGGGATAACTGATGGATAACTTGCACGGTCCGTTGGTAGTCCCACAACATCAACAAAATAAGCAAAGTCCTATCCATGTTTTGTTGACCTGTATGGGAGGATCTGAACTAGAGTTACCCAGGACATGCAAGTGTAGGTGGATTGTAATGTGTCTCTTGAGTGAATACCCACTTTAATAAGATCATAGATCTAATTGGATGAAAGTCTCCTACAAATGTGGCTCTTACTGATTTTGTTATTAAGTTAATTTTTGGTTTTCACCAGATGTACAATTTTGTTAATATTAGAAGCTCTAAGTGAAGAACTTCCTTGACCAAGGCAGATAAATCCCTTCTCTGTATGTACACATACACACATGTGTGCCTATACATTACACACAGCACATATAATAACATGTGTTATGCACATATCATATTATGTAATACATTAAGGGCAAACTAGATAGGTTAGAGAGACTTATTATTGGATATTTTGGTCACAATAACACAACATACATATGTATATGTGTGTGCATGTGTTATGTATGACATACACATATACATACATTCACATCCATATAGTGTATATATGTGTGTCTTATTGTGACCAAAGCATCCCACAATAAGCTCTAGTTTGGTCCTTATGTCCTATTATGATATGTGTATATATAATACATATTTACATAGATATACACATATGTATACTATATATTTATATATAAAATATGTGGATCAGACTATATTATGATCTGGTTAGGACATGAAGTGGTAATAACAGGTGATGTGGAAACATATTACACTTCAAGATTTATAATGTGCTTTCTCCATGATAACCTTGAGAGGCAGATACTGCTGATAACATGATCTCCATTTTTGATAGGAAAGAACCAAGTCTCAGAGAACTTAGGCATTTTGCCTCTTATTTGAAGAAGTATATTGACAAGCTTAAGAGAGTCCATTCTCAGAAGTACATAAGGATCATCTAAAAGAACAAAAGATATTTAACTTTGAGAACAACTTATTTAAAAGTTTGCCATTTAGAAAAGGAGTTAGACTCACTGTAGTTGGCCCCAAAGGGCAGGACAAGGCCCAGTGGGTGGAAGATACAGGAAGGCAGATTTTGATTCAATATAAAAAGGGGTGTGCTGGTGAATATTTAACAAGCAGCTTTCAAAAAAATGTATGCATGACCTGTTTTTAAGTTTAATCTTGATTGACCTTTTCTCCATGACTTTCTTAGGTGCAGACAATGAAGAAAACACTAAATCAAGCCCCAGTTTGTTGTATTTGCCTATTCCTGAGATGTAAATGCTCACAATGAATATTTTGACAATTGGCTCTAGCTTACCTGTTTTAACTGGCTTCAGCACGTTCCCAAATATTAAGAATTTTCTAACTATTAGTGCTATATTGTGCTGTCAATCATGTTAGAAATGTTGTAGAGGTGACCCATATGTCTGAGAAGGTTTGTAATTAGAAGACACTTAAGGTTTCTTCCAGCCCTGAATTTCTAAAATTCTTGGAGCCGTTGACTAGAAAGTAAAAAAACAGGTAAAAACCCACATATCAAACTGTTTTTAAATAAATGGAATTTTACATGTAAATATTAAAGCCCTTCCCCTTTTCTTCTGAGGACATGCATAACAGAGGAAATTAACTGGCATTAATTGTTCCTTATATTGGAGGGTGGACATTTTGAGGTTACTTGTAGATTGGCTGTGGGGGATGGTAATGCTGGATATGGAGTATAAATGAGGATAGAGGCCATATTAACAATTCAGTGGGAAAAAAAAAAACAACTGATTGTGGAAAGCTTAGTGACTGCAAATCCCTCAGGCAGATTCTAAGTAAAGCTGAAACCCAATAAAATGCTTGAGTATCTGGTACTATTTTATGACTGGGTTCTACTCCCAGGTTTTCCACTAACTAGGTATACAACCTCAGGGAAATCTTAAGTCTTTATTTTCTCCCTTGTAAGAAGCAGATGAAAATACCTGCCCTTTCTACCTGATAGGGTTGTTAGAAGGCACAAATGAAACTGAAGTGAAAATGGTTTGCAAACTACAAGGTGCAGTATAGATGTATAATACTATTGTTATTAAGACATAATTATTTCCAAACCCTCACATGAGAGAGGGATTTTTTTTTTTTGAGAATATAGGGGGATATCGATGGCTATGGCATAAATGCCAGAGGGGATGCTGACATACTGTTGTATCTGTCTCCCTCCTCCCTTTTCAGCTTCAGGCTTTGCACACTCTGGCACTATCAGTAGCAAAGTATGTAGAAGAACCTGAAAGTCAGGAGACGGAGGTTGTCATCCTGGCTTTGTCACTGTCTTACCATGTGTCCCTGAAGAAATTGTATTCCCTCTCTTGGCTTTGGTGTCCTCATCCCTAATGTGAGAGAATTGGATGAAATGATCACTAAGAGCTGTTGTAAATAAAAGTGGTCTTGGTTATATGGCAAAGGAGTCAATTCTGCCACTCTTTAAGAACTGAACTCCTGGTTACATGTAAGATGCTTCTATTGATGAATTACAGTGCTTGAAACCAAATAACTGAAGGCAGGGAGAAAATAAGGGAGAAGGGCCTCTGAGCAAGCTTTGACAAACTTATTTCATAAAGAAAGATATTACTTTAATACTTCAAAAGATCAGTGATTTCATCAATCTAAGTACCCTCAACACTAATGCAGATTATACCCCTTTGGCCCCTTAGCAGGCAGTCTTCATGAGTTCTTGTGACCAAAGCATCTAATGCCTTAAGGCTAAAAGTCTAATAATAAGCTTCTTCAAACTTAGCTAGTCTGGTCCTCAGATGATAGACACAGAGTTCACTGCTCTCCTGCACTCAAAGCCTTTTCAGTTTGAAATTAGAACATCTCAGAATTTGTGTTCTACTGGCATAAGCCACTGAAGTGCTGCTCTCATTCCTCATCCTGGTGTAGAAATGACTTTAAGTTCCTTTTTTTTTAAAGAATACTTCAACAAAAAAATGTCATAAAGGAATTAATGGCCTTCTTAAACAAAATCTTTTCTCACCAATTAGAGAGAGTTCATAAGGTATGAGAGAGGAGTAGAAAGGGAGGCAGGAGTCATCAAAGGGAAACTCCTTTTAATTATAGCTAGTATTCATATAGCACTTTAAATTTGCAAAGCATTTTGAATATATTAACTCTTTTGATTCCACTTTAGAATATTTTGCATCACCCAGATCTTTTCCTTTTGGAGGACCAGATAGTGATTGCCTATTCCCTTTAGAAAAGAGGGGATGGTCCTTACTTAGCTCATTGCTCCTGTCCTGTGAAGAGCCTGGAGTGGTAGGATAAGATCAATGAGGATGTGATGTGATGACAGGAAGAAAAAAAGATATTTGGTGGGGGGTGGGGAGATCACATTTTTTACACAAATCATGGCAGAGTTTTATTTTGATTAATAATAAAATAAGAAATAATAATTTGATTAATAATTAATAATTTCCCTAATGTCTCACTGTAGGTTTTTCTAGATCAGTACCTTTCTAATTGTAGAAATGAAAAGGTTGTATTTCATTGTAAGGAGATACTTGGTAAGACCATACTTAGAACTGTTATGGGAGACAAAGAA
>CM053588.1:214418622-214443620 GCA_028646515.1 Pseudochirops corinnae | reverse complement strand
AGATTTAAAAAAAAAAATCGCGGACTGACCAACCATGAGTAAGAATAAGCATAAGAAGCAAAGTAAGAACAGCACCCAAACCCTAGATTCCTTCTTTGGGGAAAAGAAAGATCATGGCAAAGAGAGCGAAGAGGAGAGTTCAGCCAGAGCTCCCCCACCAGGGGCCTCCAATAAACATGAAGAATGCCTTAAAGCTAGAGATGAGCTGAAGAAGGACTTTGAAAACCAAATAAGAGAAGTGGAAGAAAAATTGGGAAGAGAAATAAGAATGTTGCAAGAAAATCATGAAAAGAGAGTCAGCAATATGACTGAAGAAATCAACTCCCTAAAAAGTAGATTAACTCAAATGAAAAAAGAGGCCCAAAAAGCCAACGAGGAGAAGAATGCCTTAAAAAGTCGCCTTTGCCAGATGGAGAAAGACTCTCAAAAGCACTCTGAAGAGAATAATTCCTTGAAAATTAAAAAAAAAAATTGATTCCTTTGGAATCAACAACAACAAAGGCTGTGGACCCAAAGAGTTCCTGTGTACTCCTCTGCTGAAATGTTTCATGGGTACCTGGACTAACCTCATTAGCATTTCTAAGATTTGCCCAAAGGGCTCAACTTGTGAAAGGGGGATAACAATGTGTGCACTACCTACCTCACAGACTCTTTAGGAAGGAAAAGCTTTGCATGCTATAAAGGGCCATAGAAATCTGAGCTGTTATGGCTGTTTGCCTCTGAATATACTCTTCACAATGGTTTTCCAAGGAAATCACACTCTCCAACAGGGCTCTCAATCTAGCTATATATTTTTAATGTCTTGGGTTTGCTATGCTGGCAGTATTAAAAGGGGCTATGGTTTTCATCATGTTGGACTGCCACAGGCCACTTTATATCCTCGTCTGGTGAAGATGGGACCATCTAGAAATATGCCACTTAATAAAAGGCTTTTTGAGAAGAGGTGGGGAAGCAGCAGTCATGTTGACTTTATTGTTTTTATGATCAGCCACTCCTGGAGTTCTATGCTTTCTAGGAAAATTAGAGACACAGATTACATCAGGTAATTGCAACATGGAGAATCCAAATGGAATATGCAGCAAGGCTGCCAGAAACAACTATGATTCAATTATCAACAATAAACAAGACAAAAAGAGAGACATAAAACAAACTGAAGGACTAATTCCAAGCCAAAGCACATAAAACCATCCAGGGCTAAAGAAAAAAAAAGGAAGGGAAAGCTATTTGTAATCACAGGTATTAGGGCGAGGAGATGAGAAGTGATTGCTTTATATTTTGTGAGCCTGTCTGATGGTTGTCGCTCCAGGACCCTCATCAAAATAAAAGGCCAATCTCTTAAGGCATTGTCAGGAGGTCGAAATGAACTCTGCCGTGCAACCTTTATTGGCCATTCATTCCAGTGTGAGGGCCCTTCATACCAGATAGCTTAGGGCTTTATTCTGTTGTTTTGCATTTTCATCCTACCTGCAGAATAGTTTATTCATATTGTCTTTTTTTTCCATAAAGAACAAGAAAATCACAGTGGGGAACTGGTGAAATGTGGAGATCAATTTACATAGTCATTCAGCAACTGTCATGTTCCTTGTCTATTATGTATTACAATTAAGAGATGCTCTAATTTGAATAAAAATCTGCTCTTTGAGTTGCATGTCATAGAGGGGATCACTACAGGCTCATCTTCATGTCCTATTATAATGCACACTTTTATACTAGCTAGCCTTAGACTAATCAGTCCTCTCTGAGCTAATCAGCTCAAATACTGTCACAAGTGGCATAATGCAAGTAATTATGTTTAATTCAACTTCTAAACATGGAGGTGAAAGATCAGACTTAACCAAATAGGCTGATCATGAATTCATGAATTGATAATCATGATTAATGGGTGAATCACTGTAGAAACTTGTTTTAATTTACCTGCTCATGCTGCCTTTTCAAGATGTTGCAAAGAAATGAGAACACTCATGTAGCACAAAGAGAATCTAGACCAACTTAGCCTAATTTTAGCCTAAGTAACCCCATAACTGACATCTAGAGTACTTGAATAATAGAAATGGAGGCTTAGGAAAACATTCTAAGAACTATGAACTATGCGGGTGAGATGTATTGGAATCAATCTTTTATGGGGGGAGTGTTGTGTAACAGGTAGGTAATAGCTAGTTCACCTAACAGGTAGCTTGCTTCCAATGAAGCCATTACTCAGACAGTCAAGAAATTAAGAACTTGATAATTTAAAGCCAGTGGACAAGGATAGAATCACCACACATGGGCTAATCAGTTTGAGTGTTTGTGATTTACCTATTCGAATTGTAATAAGCAATAACAGGTGTGAATATAGAACACATATTCCAGTTTGACTAATTCAGCTCATCTCAAACATTTAGTAAATGACTACTCTGTATAAACCATTCTACTGGATGCTAGGAACACTAAGACAAAAACCTCTCTTCAAGGTACTTATATTTTACTAGAAAGTAAAGCTTAGCTTTTTTGATTATCATAAACTCATGACCCAAGTGCTATGGTTCTGGGAAAGTCCATGCATTTACTACTTAATTTGAGCCCACATAATGAAACCTACTGATGGAACTCACCCATGATTTAATGAAGCAGTGTTGTTCTTGACACTTGGTCTTTGAATTCAAGTGAAGTTGTGGTGTAATGAAAACACCATTCAATCTCGACCTGGAAACCCTGGCATCTAATCATGGTACTGCCAATTATTAGCTATGAAACCTCCCAGCAAGTCATTTCAATTCTTTAAGCCTCAGTTTCTCTATCTGTAAAATACAGATCATGATACCTGATCTGCCTACCTCTGAAAGTTGCTGTGAAATTCAAAAGAAATAGCTTATGAAATATGCTTTGTAACCTATAAAGTATATTTAGAAAGAAAACTGGCTTCAACCTCAAAGTGTCTAGATTCAAATCTAACCCCTGAAGCTTACTATCTGAATGACTTACCATCTGAACACAAGTCATTTAAGCTTCTTGACCTTCAAGTTCCTCATCTGTAAAATGAGGAATTCGAGCTAAATGACCTCCAAAATCCTTTCAGTTCTAAATCTGTGATCCCATGATCTAAATATCAGTTATTAGAATTATTCTGGTTTCTGCCTATCTGTATGTTGACCCACTGTTAGAAATTTCACCCGTACAAATATTGTCTCTACAAGTATTTTTGAAATCATTCATCAATACAGAAGTAATCAAATGGTATGAATAGATAGTGTTCAAAGCAAAAATTGCAAACTATAAGTGGCCATATGAAATTCATATTCTACAATTAATAAAAAGAATTATAATAATGAACACAACTCTTAATTTTCCCCTCACACTCTGCAAATCAGAAAAGATAAGAAAAATTAGAAAGAGTGTTGGTGGCAGGGAGGCTGTAGTAAGATAAGCACATTAATACAATGTTGATGGAACTGTGCATCCAAATATTTTTGGATATCAATATGGAATTATGAAAGAAAAGGGATTATGTCATTCATACCCTTTGACCCTGGATAAAGAGGTAAAGAAACAGAAACAATGGTCTACTATATATATATATCTTTATATATACATATATATTTATATATACATATATATTTATATATACATATATATATATATATATAAAATCACATGGTGGTGAAGTTTGTTTTGCACACAAAAAACTGAAAACAAAGTTGGTATTCATTGATTGGGAGATAAAAGAATAATAATAAAATGTGGTATAAAAATGTAATGGAATATTATTGTGTAGTAGGAAATGAAGAATATGAAGAATTCAGAGAAACATGGAAAAAATATACACACATACATATATATGCTTTCAGATAGATGATAGATAGATAGATAGATAGATAGATAGATAGATAGATAGATGATAGATAGATGATAGATAGATGACAGCTAGATAGATAGATAGATGCAGAATATAATAAAATAGAACCAGAAGATAAATATATGAAATGACTGCAACAAGGTAAAGAAAAAGATCACTAAAAGGAAGCCAAACTCTGTCTAATCATGAAATCAATAATGGTCCCATTGAACAGTAAAGAAAAATTTCTCCCTCCTAGTGGAGCGGGGGTGGGGAGGGGGAGGAGGGGACCACTAGAATAGACATGATTGTACACATTGCCAGACACGACTCTACTAGGTATTTTTACTTAATTGTTTTTCTTTGTTAAAAGGGAATGTTCCTTTCTGGGGGATAGAGGGAAGGTGTGAAATGAGGCAGATATTCCAGAAATTACTGTGATATGAAAATAAAATTCATCAATAAAACTTTTTTTTATTCTTTAGGTGTATTTGGAGTCAATTTAACTAAGCCCCAAACTCATTCAATACTGCTCTTTGAAACTTCTGGGAACCTCCAGGTCCCTTAGGATTAGTTTGAAACCTTTAATTATTTTTAAATTCCAAAGAGCTTTATCTCTTCCTAACAATCCTACCTAAAAAAATAGAATTTGTGGGAGGTCTATTTTGGCCCCTTTAATTCTGCCTCTCCAATTCTGTCTCAGATGCAGATGGATAAGCTTTCTTTATTATCAAATAGAAGAGACGAATCCAGGCTCAGTCCCTCTCAAGCATGTACATTCATGCTTATAACCCCAAAATAAAAGTGAAGCCAGTAAGTTTTCAATTGAGAGACCCCATATGCAATTTGTCTTTATACTAAAATACCTAGATCCAAAATAAAACTTGGCTCTCTTTCCCAGGAGGACATTAAAGAATGCTGCTTATTAAATGAGCATATGTGACAAATAAGCATCTCACCTACCCTGTGGGTAGCATTGTAAGGATAGGCACCTCCCTGACTGGAAGGATTTCCAAGGAGCACTGTGTGTCAAACTGCATTTCCCTTTAACAAGCAAAGTCATCCATTATATGATATTATAAGGTATCAGAGAAGGCAGGGATTAAGACAAATTGCCAGTGGACATGAAATTCTGATTTTCTAAAATTTTTTCATAGTAGTACAATAAAATAACTCATACTTATGTGGCACTTTAAAGTTTGTAAAGCACTTAGCACAACACCTGGCATATGGTAGGTGCTTAATGAATGTTTGTTGCTTGATTGATTCATTGGCAAAGTATTTTACATATACTATCACAATTTATCCTCCCAATAGCTCTGTGAGATAGATGCTATTATTATCTCCCATTTCAAAGATTAAGAAACTGAGGCCTAAAAGGCTAACTTGCTCAGAGTCACACAATAAGTATCTGAGGTGGGATCTGACACCAGCTCACCCAGATACTAAGCCTACCATTCTGTCCTCTAACTAGATCTAGTTGACAGAAATCGTTGATTAACCTTGGACAGTCTCTGGGTCTCAGATTCCATATCTGGAAAATAAGGGTATTTGAACTAACTAATCTCCAAGGTTCTTTCCAGTTCTGAATCTACAAATGAAATAAGAGACAGACTGCTGGTGTTGGAGTTAGGAAGAACAGACATCAAATCCCTGACTCATACTTGCTGTTTGACTATGGGCACAAGTCACGTTTTCTCTCTTCTCCCAGCTATAAAAAGGGAATAATAATTAAATTTATAATACCTCCTTCAGGAGAGGCAGTGTTGCCTGATGAGTAGACACTGGAATCAGAAAGATTTGGATCGAACACTATACTTAATAGCTGTATGACCAGGAGCAAGTCACCACCTTTCAGCACCTCGGGCAGCTCTCTAAGACTAGAAGTTAAATATTTGGAAGTTTTTTGTTGTTCTTATTCAGCTCATTTTACAGATGAAGTAACTGAAGCAAACAGGTTAAGTGTCTGAGGCTGGATTTGAACTTGGGTCTTCCTGACTCCAGGCCTGGCACTGTCCACTGTACCAGCTAGCTGCCCACAGTGACATAGTAGCTCTTTTCCTCAATACTTCTCTAGAGGAAACTAAGGCAAACAGGGCTAAGTTACTTGCCCAGGGTCACATAGCTAGTGAGTGTCTGTAGCCAGATTTGAACTCAGAAAGATGAATCCTCCCGACACCTACCTGGCCAAAATTAAAGATAAGTTGGATCAGTGGAGGCAATTTATACATCTGAAGTTCCCTATACTGATGAAAGCACAAATTGAGACAAACAACAGTGATCTACCTCACAGGGTTGTCAAGAGATTCAAATGAGGTGTCTGCAATGTGTTTTGCAAACTTTGAGGTGCCATATAAATGTCACTTAACACTCACAAAGTTGAATCCATTCTATCATACATACATATTGTATTCAAAGTTACCACTTGTTACAAGATGGCTGGTCCCTGCCTCAGACCCAGCAGTGAATTGTTCATCTAGTCCAACTTTCTCATTCTACCAATGACAAAACTAAGACCCAGAGAGACTGCCAAGAACGGCATAGCCAATAATTATGCATCTAGAATTTGAACTCAGGTCTTCTAGACATACAATTACAGTTTTCTTCCTTCACTCTCCCCTGCCTCAATTTTCACCATGGTTTCCATTTTTCCTTTCAATGTTTACCTACATGCCCTGCCCCACCCCCACCCCATGTAGCAGCAAGCACCCTAGCATACCCAGGATGGCTGCTAGCACAGTTTCTTAGATCTGCTTTTCTAAAGGAAAGCAATTCAGAATGGGTTAACAATCTTACTTTAATCAAACATATATCATTTACCTAGTTCAGGAGAAAAAGTACCCTGAACTTCAGAGAATACATACAGAAGTTACAAGCAGACAAAAAATATACTCAGAGAAAATAGTACAATTCAGCAGACCATGATTTCTAGCCCTCTAACAATCACATACATACAGTTAATTACCAGAGAGGGAAGCACCAACATCTGGGTTTTCAAAGCCGGGGGGCTCAAAGGCTGCCCAGAGTCTCATCTGGACAAATCATACAAACTCTTCCCAGAGTAAGTCCCAAAGCTCTCTCCAGGCTCAGAGACGTGGGTCCCTGTGACCCACTTGACTACAAAGTAACAAAAGTTGTGCCTCCTGAAAAACAAGCCTCCTTCAAGCAAGCTTCTCCTGTGGATTCTGCTCCACCCTTCAGCAAACTCTTCCACTACAGCCTCCATGTGACCACAGTCAGCCTATTAGGGGACAGAGCATATTTTCAAATCAGGGAAGGTCCTCAAATTCACTTAGGCCTATTAAGGGGCAGGGAAGATCTTCAAATTCCCATACCATTACAGCCCAGCACATACCCTCAGGGACATTTCTTACATGTTGTTGCAAAAGAGATCAAGAAATTGTATGTCCCTACAGTCTTTATACAGCTGATACTGGCTCACAGCCTATGTTGTTCAAAGCAAATCCAGGATCCTGGCATTTGGGTGGATGTTCTGATTGTTACTCAAACAAGCATGATCTTACATAATACTTTCTCAGGTCAGTTTTGGCCACTCCCCACACTCACACTTATGGGCATCTCTCAGGTGCTTAGTCATGCTCTCCTACTAATTCCCAGACTCCTCTGTAATTTAAACCCTACTGATTAGATGCATTGACTTCATAACCAATGGAAGATAAACTCCTGGAGGTAGGGCTTATTTCATTGATTGTGTTTGTACCCCCTGTGCCAGGCACATGGGTGGTTGATAAATGTTTATGGATTGATATTCCATTACACCACATTCCATGATACTAAAGGAAGCAGTAAACAGAGCACTGAACTTGGAGTCAAGGAGTCCAGGATTTGAACCTCAGATGTGTCTTAGCTATTTTATAAATATGCTTAGTCTAGGAATAAACAATACTTGTTGGAGAGTCAAGAAGGTTTTCATTATCTTTATTTTATATTTTCTCCCGAATAAATGGATAGCTTCCTGAAAAGACTACAAAGAATCAGACAAATGCAAGCCCTCTTATGCCGCTTCCATTCAAATTTCCTGCCTTGTTCCTACCTTCGGAACTGGGATTGGTCCAAGCTCTTCTAGGTTACAATCTTTCTGACCTGCCCATTACATATATGTTCCCCTAGTATGTTCTCCCCACCCAATATGAGCTTCATGCATCCCACAATACAATAATGAGGCTCTAATTCTATTCAGGGTGTGTCAGCTAATATGTATGAGACTAGTTAAGTATGTGTGTTAATGAAAAGTTGGTGACCATCCTTTCACACCCAACCAGTCTGAGCCAGCTTAACTCCTTCCAAGGGTAAATTTACAGATTTCTTCCAGTTATGAGATTGGATAGGATGCTCTACCCTTCCTCCCTTATCCTGATTTATACCTTCCTGCACATTCTGTTCAGTGTCTGTTTTGGGAACACCCATTGTTCCTACAGAATCTGTGGAAACCAAACTGTCAGCATTTCTCACAGCTATGTGACCCTGGGCAAGTCACTTGACCTCCTTGGGCATTCCTTATCTATAAAATGAGAGTTGGATGTGATTACCTTCAAGGGCTTCCAACTCTAAATCTATTCTATGAATTTTACGTATCGGAGATTTCTCTTATATGTGACATATATGCCTGATGCTTCCAATGCTACACACTAACTTTCTTGATGACTACTGTAAGCATGGTTAATACCAAAGCATTTCTAACCCACAAAAAAATATCCCCAAATAGCTTCATCTTTAGCTGGCCCACAGACCATAGTTAAAATGTTGTGCCTTGTTCAAATACCAAGAGATAAAGGACCATGTTTCATCATTTATGGTTTGGTGGGAATAGATTTGTCACATATAATAGAGGCTGGATTTTGACTGGGGAGAAAAGAGAGGAAGATAAAGACAGCATGAGGGCTCAAGATCATGAGTGTAGTAAGGAGAAAAATGAGAGCAGGGTAATGAGAGAGAGTAATGACTAGGACTTTGAAGTCTTTGCCACCTTGGAAATGTTGCTTAGTGCTGGTCCTGACTGGAGGTTTGATTATAATCACAGTCTTATTTGACTGATCTTGGTCAACCAGTATTGATCAGTCCCAAATCAGAGGTGAATTATATGATATCACAGTTGTAAGGGATCTTAGAGATTATTCTAGTTCATTCCCTCTTCTAAACTCCAGACAGGTGATTGTCCACAAATACATTGCAAATATGTAAAATAGTACAATGAAAGACACAGAGGAGGGCTCCCTTGAGTTGGAGCTGGAGCAGCTTTTTAAGCAGTATCTTTCCTGCTCTCAACGGGTGAGGATTCCCCTCCGCCCGACAGTCAAACAAACTCCCCCTCCTTGCTGTCAGCTGCTTCAAGACAGTGACAAGAATTCACTAAGCCTTTACTGTGTGCCAGGAACTGTGCAAAAGCCCAGTGATGTGATGGGCAATCACAGATAGTCACTTCTTCCACCCCTGCTATATCAGCCCCAAATCCCTAGTTACGTTTCTTCTCTTTCTAAGACTTCTAGTGATCTTTTAGCTTCAGCCCCTCCAGGCTGCATACTTTGGAGCTATTGTTAATGCTGTGGCTTTTTTAAAATTGACTCTGTTTGAGACCCCATGGTTTCCATGCTTGGCCATTTGTACTTTTTAAAATTTCTTTTTCCCCTGCCTTGCAGGATCCTTAGAAGATACTTAGACATGATACTTAGAAGGGCTCCTCAGGCTATTTCTAGAAGATATCTCTTCAGTCCTCTATAGGATCTCCATCCTTGATTTCAATCTGGGTTAAGGCAGTGACTACTTTCATAATTGCTACTTCAGGAGACAGATAGTCTGGCTCCTCAACCTTATTCACTCAATGGTTTGTTTGTCTTTTAATATTTTTAACTTTTTTAAAAATGGAAATAAACACATACATATCTTTCCCATTGTTGGTCCTTTAAACCCCCATGGTGCTCTGCCATGCAAAAGTTCTTGAAATACTGATAAGCTTCTAGAAGGTCTAAACATTGGAGGTGGAGAACTATAAGCAATGATTCACCTACTGGTTTCCCATTTATCACAGAAAAACACTCCTCTACATAAGGAAGAATTGTCATTTCTAAAGATCCAGGAAGTCTTCTGGGATTGCTCTAACTAGCAGTCGTTTCTCCTTTATGACTACTTCAAGAAGTTAATTCCTATGGACTGTATTCCATGCTTGAATGGATGATTTCTTCATCTCTACCTCCCTGGCTTTCTCCAACTCCCCACTAACATTCACTTTCTACAAGAATCTTTTCTATTCTGCCTTTAGTCTAGTGCCTTCTGTCTAATGACTGTTTCCAATTTATCCTCTGCATGTATGTGTGTGCGTGTATACACATATATATGTTTTTATCCTCAGTGCTTGGCACCTACTGTTTAATAAATGCTTATTAATTGACTATAACTCAGTATATACTACAACCTAGCACAGGCATGTAATTAAACTTTGTTATTCATTATGTCTAACAGGTTCTCACCTGCTACCTTGTGGGCTCCCAGAGGTCTGACCTCTCTGTGTCTCCAGCCACAATGTACCACAGAGCTGGGCACAGAACAGACATAGCTTAGAGGTCCCTGTGTTGAGAGTCCATGCTCTGACTTATTCTCTCCTGTCCCCTATCCCCTAACTCCCTAATTAGTTGTCAGAACTGATCTATTTGTAGAATCAAAGACAATGAAAGAATAGTTGAATTCCAAATAAAACTACAGATATTGCATATAAGAAAATCATAATTTATTAAAGTCTGGTTCCTTCTTTAAGATCTTTCATGAAGTTCCAAAAGTTCAGTAGTCTCATTATCAACTAGTACAGCACATTAATTCCCAGAAGAAGAGCTTATTTCTAGCACACCATTTATTGATCTGGACCTCATAAATTGGAGTGTTTTCCAACAAAATCTGAAATCATCCATCCTAAACAGTCTCCTTTAAGTACGAATGATACTTATTGTCTATAACCCTCCTTTTGAAGTCCATTACTGACTGGTGGCATTAGTTACCCTGATATATGTGTTTTCATTGTTGTTCAGTCATTTCAGTCATATCTGACTCTTTGTGACCCAATTTGAGATTTTCTTCGCAAAGATATTGGAGTGCTTTGCCATTTCCTTCTCCAGCTCATTTTATAGATAAGGAAATGGGGACTAATGGGGTTAAGTGACTTGCCCAGGGTCACACAGGTATTAAGTATCTGAGGTTAGATTTGAACTCAGGAAGATAAGTGAGTCTTCCTGACTCCAGGCCAGTACTCTATCCATGGTAATACCTAGCTGGCCAATTTGTGTTTTCACTTGATTGCCAAACTATAAGCAACTATCTTAGTTGTTTGTTTGTTTGTTTTTTAATCAGTTATCACTGCATTAACTTCATAGCACAGTGCTATGGTAGTATGGCTCAATAGAGATTTCATAAATTTGGAGTTAGAAGAGAACTCAGAGGCAATTTAGTCTAATCTTCCCATTTTACATGTGAGAAAACTGAGGCACAGAATGACTGAAGTAGTTGCCCAAGGCCACACAGCTAATAAGTGGCAGTTCTAAGATTCAAACCCAGGTCCTCTGATTAAAAATCTGTGTTCTTTCCACTATATGACTGCCTTTCTGTATGACTTACTTCCCTGAATTTATAGGTAGAATCTCATCTGATAGAGAACAATGACCCCCTTAGTGCCAAGGGTACAAAAATCCATCATGGCTAACACATCTGACTCATAAACATGATTTTTATTGAGTGAAAGGTATTTCTCAGGCCAGATGTGGCAAAAATATGCTAAACAGCTTCTCTCCAAGACTTCTCCCCATATAAAGGTTCATTTTATATTAATCCGGTTCCTAGATGAGGAGGGAGCATAAATCCTTCTCAATCCAGAAACCTCAACTGTTTAGTGGAATTCTTGGTTGGCTGGTCTTGTGACCATCAGGGATTAGCAAGTCAAAAATACAAACTTGAGGCTCCCCATATAATCCTTCAAAGAATGTGCCTACTATACATCTGCCTCCCTTTACTGTGCCTTAGCTGGAGAGGGAGCTCCCAAACATCCTTAGTAAATCGTCCAGGACAGAGTAAAATCATTCATGCAGTCTGTGCAGGTGTGTCCCCATTGTGGCTTATAACACAACAACGAGCCACAAAAAGGATGAAACTGCTGAATGACAAAACTAGGAAGTCAAATGGAAAATGTCAGAGTATCCCAGAGTGGGAAACAAGTGAAGGTGTAATAAGTCATGAAGGAACTGTTTGAGGCTGAGACGAAAAATCAAGACGATAGACTAAATCATGTATGCTGCACACAGGTGTGATAGCTTTTTTTAATTGCTCTTCTTAAAGAGGTAATGTCATAACCAAAGAAGCCATTTGATAAGCTACCTGTATAGGTTAGTAGTTGACAAACACAGATTCTCAATGCCTCACTCCTAGAGGAAATAAAATAAATGCACAAAACTTTAGTTTTGTTTTGTTTTGTTTTTAACGCAAGTGAGGCAGTCTTAAAATAAGGGTGTCCTGTTAAGTTGAATTTTGTTGGTGTGGAAACTCCCTCCACTCAAACAGATTGTAGCACATCTTGAAACCCTATAGCTTTAGAGTTTTCTGGGTCTCAGAGAAGTTAAGTTTTTTTGCCCACACCCACCCAGCTACTAAATATCAGAAACAGGAATTAATCTCCATTCTTCCTGACTCCAGATCCAAGTCTACTTTGCCTCTTGGGTACACAACCAAAATGATTTAATGCATCTAATCAATTACCTCACTGCTTCTCCTCCCACCCAGTGTGGTGGTCTTCCCTCCTCCCCACTACCCTGCTAGAATTGTCCCTGAGATCACCATCCATTTACATCGTATATATCTTATATGTACATACTTGTTTGAATGTTGTCTCTTCCTTTAAGGATATGAACTCCTTAAGAGAAGGGGCAGGGCAAGTAGGTGGCTCCGTGGATAAAGCACTGGACCTGGAGTCAGAAAGGCCTGAGTTCAAATCCAGCCTCAGACACTTATTGGTTGTGTAACCCTGGGCAAGTCCCTTAACCCTGTTTGTCTCAGCTTCCTCACCTGTAAAATGAGTTGGAGAAGGAAATCACAAACCATTACAGTATATTTGCCAAGAAAATTCCAAATGGGGCCATGAAGAGTCAGATAAGACTGCAGAACAAAGGGTAGGGGCTCTTTTTGCCTTAGCACAGTTTTTGGCACATAATAGGTAATTAATTAATAAATGACTGTTAATGATGACAAGGAGCTTTCAGTGAACAATAAATCATCTGTGATACAATGGATCTCTGGATAATCTGTGAACTGGCTGATCAGCAAAACGTATGTAAATATCCTTGTGTTTGTTTGAATAAAACTAATTTCCTGGAAATCTCATATTGGGATGGTAACAGTATAGGGTTGCCCAGAATATTTAATGACTAAGTGACTTGCTCATGGCTCACGGTTAGTATATATCAGAGGGACGACTTGAATCCATGTCTTCTTGACCTGAAGGGCCCGTGGTTCTCAACCTTCCTAATGCCGCGACCCTTTAATACTCACATGTGGCGTATCTGCATGTGGTGGACCCACCTGGAGACGGCTAGAAGAGCAGTGTCTTGGTTCCTAAGACCCACGGAAATATGTGTTTTCTGATGGTCTTAGGCGACCCCAATCGACCCCCAAAGGGGTCGCAACCCACAGGCTGAGAACCGCTGCTCTAGGCTATGCTATCTCTTCTGTTTATATGGACATAATCAAATACATAAAGAAACTAAAAGTTTCCCATGAGGACACTGTCAAAATGTTGTTACAGACTTATAAAGACCAGGCTTAGAAATGCTTTAGACAGCCTCTGCTCTGTTCTATCACTGTAGAATCACAGGTCATTTCTCAAGCTCTGTGACTGGATTGTCAATCAAAACATGATTTTCAGCAGTTTGGCTATTTTGAGCACATGTTTTTCTGGACAATATAAGATAATTAAAAGTGTTCACAGAAAATCTTTTCACAGCGTCAATCTTTAACTTTCTTAGACAAACCTTTATATCAATTCACCTTTAAATCATAAACCATTATACCCACCATGGTGGAATGAAGATATTACTAGACTCTCCTTATTCAGTGTCTGTTTCTAAGAAGTTCCTGACTTAGAGGCTCTTCTGCAATACCTTTTCATTTGAACCATGACACAAGCCCCTGGGACTAATCTTTTCCAGTACTGGTAGATTCCCTCCTCAATCTTCCCTCCTCTCCCAACCCCCTTGCCGTGACTAATGGGTCAGGAACAAGCCCAAGGCCTGCAAACAGAAGACATATGGAGAAAGAGAAGAAGGAGGGAGTGATAGAGTTTTGAGCCACCAAGGGGACAAGTGTGCCAAATGGGGCATTAATTACATAGGACAAAGCCAAAGTGTGAATTCAGGGTACAGATGAGGCAAAGTGGATAAGTAGGCTTCTACACAGAGCTGTTTCTTCTGGAGCTTTTCCATGATGAGACTATGATATCATGATATCAAGGCTATGATTTTAAACAGGAGCCAGAACATGAAGCAAGTGGGAAAGTAGCAGAGACTGGACTGCTCATTCTGAGCATAGCAGAGTAGATAAGATTGCCAAGGAGCAATCAGTGTCTGAATCTAGCTTGCTAGTGGTTTTTCCAGTGGAGGCTAGCTGAGATGTCACAGGTCCTGGGCCCCACCTCTGACTATATAGACATTGACCCTATGATAGGCCATGAGTAGAATTGGAATATTTGCCAGGTCCTAGGGACAGAGGTTGACAGGGAAGAATGAGTCCAATCACCAAATTATGATACTAGAACTCCTGAGATTGAGTATGCCTATAGACTATTTCTAGGCTGCCACAGTCTAGGAGAAATTAGAGGCAATTGGCCTGCCTGGCATTTGTTTTTAATATATTTGGCTTTATCTCTAACTGGAGAAAAAAAACTCTTCATATAATTTCTCTTTTAAAGATCTGAAATCTATGATATAAAGGAAATTGGTACAAGTGCATCAGAATAAGAGTCATTTCCCAATAGATAAATGAAAAAAGTTCATAAATGAGCCATCTCAAAAGAAGGAAGCATTATAGTAACAGTCATAAGAAAAAATGCACCAAACTACTACTAATGAGAGAAATGCAAATTAAAACAACTCTGAAATTCTACTTCACACGTATCAGAATGACAAAAATGACAATAAAGGAAAATGACATTTGGTAGGGGGTGACATTAAAGCCAGAGTCTCGAATGCCTTCAAATATGAATGCAGCTTAGAACCAAACTTGAAAAGTCCTTAAACCATAAATGTCTTTTGACCCCTTGTTGCTACTAGCAAGCCTATATCCTAAAGAGATCAAAGGAAGAGGGAAAGAACCCATGTTTACAAAAAGCTTTACAGCAATTCCTTTTGTTGTAGCTGTTAGAAATAAAGTAGGTGATCACACATTAGGGAATGACTGAAAAATAGAATGATTGCACCATAAGAAATGATGAAAGGGATGAATTCAGCTAAAACTGATAGTACTTGCATGATGTGATACAGAGTGAAGGGAGTAGAACCAGGAGAACAATTTATACAATGACTACAACTTTATAACTACGAAGGAAATACAATCAATGCAGTGACCAGTCACAATTCAGTTAAGGGGGATTCCTACATCTCAATCCTGCCATAGTTAGGTATTTCTAAATCAGACTTCCTTTGACCTGAAACCCAATTTTGAGCTGAGGCACTTATCACAACATTGGTTGACAATGATTTACTCATCATAATAGGAACACTACATCATGATTCATCTGCAATCCAGTATAGTAACTTTAGTCTTGTTATACCTATCTAAACACAGGGGTGGGGAATCTTCAGCCTTGAGGTCACATATGGTCTTCTAGGTCCTCAAGTGCAGCTCTTTGACTGAATCCAAACTTCACAGAACAAATCCCCTTAATAAAAGGATTTGTATGTATGTGTGTGTGTGTGTGTGTATTTATGTGTGTGTGGAAAAGAGATGAAAGAGGTAGGAAAGGAAGCATCTCACTCATCCAAGGAACAAAAACTATTTGTTCTAAAAGTTAAATTAAAATTGTGCAGTTGGAGGATATTGAGATTGTGTGTTGTATATCTTGTTCTGTAAATATCCATTATCCTAGAGACAGTTTGCTGTTTTTCATTCTGTAACATTCCCACATGTAGTTACTTAGTTCACTATTTTAACCTCAGAGAGTAAATTTAAAGTATATAAGTGTCTGATGTTATCAGAGTTTCAGTTCCCAAGACTTCTAAACAGAGGGATGCTGGAGCCAGATTGAACTGGCTCCAAGAGCTGATTGTTAAATTTTCAGTGTCAGCATTTGCACATTGGCTACAAACCAGGGCTTGAGTTATTGTTTTGTTAATATTCTAGACTTCAGAAAAGATGGATAAAAATGTAATAATGCAAATTAAACTTGAAAGTATATCCAGTGTACATTTTTCCACCTAGATAGTCAGTTGTTATACATTTACCACTATATCCCTGCCTCTTAGTCTGAAAACTCTCTTCATATTGCTTCCAGTTAAATGTGATAGACAAATATATAGACAGATAGACAGAGAGAGAGAGAGAGAGAGAGAGAGAGAGAGAGAGAGAGAGAATAAACAAAAAAAATGAATGAATGTGACACTGAAAGGTTGGATTCTATAAATAATTTATTTCTTTGACACAAAGAATCCAATCAGGATACTCTTGCAACAGGCTAGGAAATAGGCAATAAGGGCCTAGACTAGGCTAGTGGTCATGTGAGTGAAAAAAGGGGACTGATTTGAGAAATGTTAGGCATTTAGAGTCCTTTGGAATTGGCAACTGATTGATTAGGTATGAAAGGTAAGAGAGAAGAAAGAGTCTAGGATGATTCCAGGTTTGTAGACCTGGCTGATTAAAAGGATGATGGTATGAAAATTTGGAGGAGGGGTGAATGGTTGGGGTGGGACAGAATTTAATGAGTTCTCTCTCAGTCATATTGAATTTGAGATATGCGTGAGGCATTGTGGACATGTCTAGCAGGTAGTTCAGGAGACAGTTTAGAACTGGCTATATAGATTTAATTCAATTCAGCAAGCATATTTTAAAACCCCAACTATGTGCAATGTATCATGCTAGGTACTAGGGATGAAAATGCACCAATTAAAGATATCCCTTCCCAAATGGAGTTTGTATTCTACTAGAACTGATATGACATTTACATAGATGAGTAAAATGCAAGGTAATTTGAGACAGGAGAGAATGCTAACTAGGGGGTCTACAACAGATTTCTATATGAAGCATCACTGAGAACCGACTGCAGAATATGAGCTTTGTGAGGACAAGGGTTAGTTAGCACTTATACATTTGTATTCTTAGTGTCTGGGACATAATAGGCAGCTAATAAATGTTTGTTGTTACCATCCATGATAATTAAACCTATGGGAGTAGATAAGACAACTAAAAGGAAAGAAATGTTATACTATATCCGATTGATAACCTAATAAATTATTAACAAATGACTTTCTGGGGAAAATATATATGACACATTTTTCAGTGTAATCGGTATTATTAATATTCTCCATCATTTTCTTAAGTCTATACAATTAATAAAATAATAAATCAAGTACTGATCTGTCTTGTTTGCTGATTTCTAAGATATAAAATGCTTATACTTAAAACTATCAACTCTCTCTCTAGAGCCCATTCAAGTTGGATCTAGCACACTCCTAGAAGTTAATAAAGATTTTTCAAAACTGGAAAAAAACAGATTTAAGGAAAATTAATCTGATTTAGTATTTAGTATATTTAATATATTTTATATTAGTATATTTTAGTATATTTATATTAGTATATTTAGTATAAGCTGGAGGGAAAGAGACTAGAAGAAGGAAAGTTTTCTAGAAGGCATTGTAATAATACAGGTATGAGGTGATAGTTGCCTGGACTAAGGGTAATGCCAGCTGAATGGAGAGAGAGAAGCATTGCCTTAGAGGGTCTTCTAGAGTAATTGTCACATTTCGAATGTGACAGGCTTGATGACTGATTAGATCTTGAACATGAATGAAAGGAAAGAACAAAAAATGTCTTCAAGGCTTAGAGCCTCAGTGACTGAGAGAAAGATGGTGCCATGGTCAGAAGCACCTGTAACTATGGAGAGTGGTTTTATTTGTGTTGAGTACAAAGAAAATGCCAAGTCTTTTGTTTGCTTTGCCAAGAGAAACCTGTGAGTCAGTCTTTTATTTAGCCATAACTTCCTCTTGTCTTCTGGTATCATTTATAACAAGAATGTCAAGACTAATATGATTCAGTTAGACTGAAGTATGTCTACTTGTCAATTATCTGATAAGATATGTCAACAATCAATCAACTAGCATTTATTTATTTAGGCTTTTTTGGAGGCGGGAAGACAGAGCATTTGGGGTGAAGTGACTTGCCCAAGGTCACACAACCAGTAGGTGTTAAATGTCTGAGGTCACATTTGAACTCAGGTCCTCTGGACTCCAGGGCTGGTGCTCTATTCACTGTGCCACCTAGCTGCTCCCAGTCTAGCATTTATTAAACACCTGCTATGTGCTGGACACTCTGCTAAGTGCTGGGGGTACAAAGAAAAGCAAAAAAAGAAAAGGTCCCTTCTCTCAATGATTTCACAGTCTAATGAGGGTGACAACATGCAAATGACTATGTACAAACAAGATATATACAGGATAAGTTGAGAATAATCTCACAGGGAAGGCACCAAGAATAAAGAAGACTGAGAAAGACTTCTTACAGAAGGTGAGACTTCAACTGAGACTTGAAGTAAACCAAAGAGGCAAGGAAGCAGAGATTAAGAAGAGGAAGAAAGTTCCAGGCCTGGGGGGGAAATGCTTGAAGTTGGGAGATGCAGTGTTCTGTGCAAAGAACAGCAAGGAGGTCAGTGTCACTGGATTTCCAAGTTCATAGAGGGGAGTAAGATATGAGAAGTATGGAGGAAAAGTAGAAAAGGGACAGATTATAAAGGACTTTGAAAACCAGAGTATTTTGTATTTGATTGTGGAAATAATAGGGAGCCACTGAAGTTATGGGATCAATCCTGAATTTTAGGAAGATTAATTTGCTAGCTGAGCTGAAGGTGAAGCAAGGAAACCAACCAGCAGGCTACTGGAATATTCCAGGCATGAAGTGATAAAAGACTACATCAGCATGGTTGCACTGTCAGAGGAGAGAAGAAAGAGGTGTTACAAAGGCAGAAACCTACAGGGTTTGACTTCTATTAGGACATGAGAGTGAGAAAGAGTGAGGAGTCAAGGATAACGCCAAATTTTGAGTCTGGTTGACTGGGAAGATGGTATCCCCAGTAGTGATTGGGAAAGGTAGGAAGAGGGGAGGGTTTGGAGGGACAAATTATAAATTCAGTTTTGTACATGTTGAGTTTAGGGTGTCTATGAGACATCTAATTTAAGATGTTTAAAAGTCAGAGAGAAATGCAAGATTGGACTTTGGGAGAGGGGTTAAGAACAGACAAATAGATCTGAGAGTCATCTATATAGAGATGATATTTGCAACCATGGGAGACAATGAGATCATCAAGTGCAATAGTATGGAGGGAGAAGAGGGCCTAGGATGGAACCCTGAGAGACACTCATAGTTAATAGGCTTAACATGGATGAAGATCTAATAAAGGAGAAAGGAATGGTCAGAGAGGTAGGAGGAGATCCTGGAGAAAACTCTTGTCACAAAGCCTAGAGAGAAGAGAGTATGAAGGAGTGAGGGTGATTGACAAAGCCGTCAAGAATTCAAGAAAGATGAAGACTAGAAAAGACCATTGGATTTAATAATTAGGAGATAATTAGTAACTTTGGAGAGAGCAATTTTGTTGGAATGATGATAATGTTTATAGATGGCCTAAAAATTATATGATTCTTTGCACCTTCTCACTCCTTTCCTGTCACTCTTCCACTATCACAATAGAGGTAGCAGGTGATCACACAGGAGGGCCATTTTGGTTTTTTTGTACCGTAAAATTTCATGGTTTACTAATTCATTACTATGTAGCAAGCCTATTGATGGTGAACCTATCCATTTCTAACCAGTGTGGTCTTAAGAATGCTGGCACAATCTATTACACGAACCCCTTCTACAAGGGATATTTTCTACGTGAAGCAATTCTTGGCTCCTCTAGTCACCCTCATATTATTTTGCATTTATTACGTATACATTGATTGGTATACATATTGTCTCCCCTATAAAATGTGAGTTCCTTAAGGGTAGAAGCTGTTTCTTTTTTGTTTTTGTATCGTTGGCACCTGTAATCATGCCTGGCACATAGTAGGTGCTTAATAAATAACTTGGTTGATTAGTTGATCAACTAATATTGAATGTAAAGCCTTTTGGGCATGGTAAAAACCAGCAACCCATTCCCACACTCAATGATGCAGTCTTTAAAAATCCAAATCACATCATCTTCATATCATGATGATATATCATAGTAAGATATCATAGTAAGACTGGAAAAGTATATATTAGTTGAAACTGTGGCATAGACAAAGGGAGGGAAAGAAAAGGGAAGAAGCATTTGTTAAGCTCCTACTCTACACCAATCATTAAGCTAAGCATTTTGCAACTGTTATCTCATTTAATCCTCACAACAACCCTTAGAAGTGGGTGCTGTTATTATCCCCATATTACAGCTGAAAAAACTGAGGCAAAGAGAGGTCGAACTACTTTCCCAGGATCACATGGTTGGTAAGCGTCTGAGATTTGACCTTTTGGTTCAAACTCAGGTCTTAACTCTGGGCTCAGCTATCTATCCCACTGCACCACCAGCTGCCTCTAGGAGGAGAGCTGGTCCCAGAGCTAGGAAGTCCTAGATTCAGTAAGCTGTGTGGGCTAGAGACAGGACCTGTGATTTCACTGCTGTAGAGATGTTCTACTATTAAGCAACTTCCTCTACTAACTGAAGTTACCGCCTTCTCTGTAATTTATAACTTTAGAGACTAAAGGTTAAGTAAGTTACTCAGGATCACACAAGCAATGTTTGTCAGGGGCAGGAATTGAACCCAGGCCTTTCTGTTCCAAGGACAGTTCTCTTTCCCTCTCTTCTGGCGGTATGAGCCTGGTCACTGTCATTCAATCTCTCTCGTATAACTCTTAGCAATTCTATTAATTGTAGCTAAGGTGCTGTTCTGAATTGGTAAAGAGAATTTTCTTATCACTGATATTCTCTAACAGCAGTGAAATCTCAAGTCTAGTCTAGTCACACTTTATACATAGACTCAAAGGTATGCCCTTTTCAGATTCCAGCAGATTTAACAGGTCTTAAGAGGCGAGTTACAGAGACTATGATATATGAGTCTGTCCTACTGAGCATTTACAAGTAGATGAAGATGAGCCCCCATCAGGTGTGAGCAGATCCTTCCCTAAAGGATAGGAGGCTTTGAATAGCTCATTTGCATGTTAAAAGGCCAACCAAAACAACGAATTTGCCCCACAGCAATGATTTCCTCTGATTTTTTTCCACAGCTCTTTTTTTTAGGTAACCAAGGGGAGAATCCTAGAGTTAAAAATTAGGCCACAGAGAACTACTGAGCTATTTGGTAGTAATAGTAAATGATAGGATCTTTCATAGAAGGGACTTAGCACTGTACCAGGAAGAGTCATAGAAAGTAAATCTGTATTCCTCATCCTCTTGTTAGGGAGCTGGCAAGCTCCAGCATAAAATTTCTGATGGATCAGAATTGGAAAGGATTCTACTAGTCCTAAGCTAAGGGTTTCTGCTTTTTATGAAAGAGCACAAAAGTAACCTGAGACTATAACTGTCCATCAAGGGGTAAACTCAGGGGTTCCAGTGGATCTGAACAGCCAGCAGAGACTCTGTACTTTATGAGGAACAAGCCCTACTGAGTGACTTGTTTAGCACAGACACTATACCCAGCAGTGAACTTCTTGAGGATTCTATGAACACAGAAGGGACATCAGGTAATACCCCTCCTGGATCACTGCCTTCTCCTGGCAAAGGGGCTTGTACAGCTCAATGAAACTATAAGCTATGCTGTGCAGGGTTACCTAGATAGACAGGTAGTAGTGGAGAGTTCAGAGGTGATCCACTAGAGAAGGAAATAGCAAACCACTTCTTTGCCAAGAAAATCCCATGGATAGTATGAAAATGATTAAAGATATGACATCAGAAGATGAGCCCCTCAGGTCAGAACGTGTTCAACACACTACTGAGGAAGAGCAGAGGACAACTGCAGGTAGCTCCAGAAAGAATAATGCAACTGGGTCAAAGCCAAAAGGAAGCTAGGCTGTGGATATGTCTGGTGACAAAGGGAAAGCCTGATGCCACAAAAATCAATATTTCATAGGAACCTTGATTGAAAGATCTGTGAACCAAAGGAAGCTGAATGTGCTCAAACAAGAGACAGAAACTTTAAATATCTTGGGTGTCAGTGAACTTAAATGGATTGGAATGAGTGGATTTAATTCTGATGAATTGTGCTCCAACCACTGATGCTGAAAGAAGCCAAAGTTGATCACTTCTGTGAGGATCTACAATATCATCTAGAAATAACACCAAAACAAGATGTCACATTTATCACAGGGAATTGTAAGGGTAAAGTAGAAAATCAAAAGATGATTGGATAACAGGCAAGTTTGGCCTTGGCGTACAAAATGAAGCAGGGAAGAGGCTAATAGAGTTTTGTCAAGATAACTCACCAGTCACAGCAAGCAGACTTTTTCAAAAAAGCCAAAAGGGAACTCTACACATGAATATAAGCAGAGGGTCAACATCAAAATCAGATTTAATTATATACTTTACAACTAAAGTTTTTCTACCTTCTGTACATATTGTCACCTTATTTATATTATGTATTATATTATATATATATATTATATGTGGAGCATATCATGCTAAATGCCAGGCTGGATGAATCAAAAGCCAGAATTAAGGGTGCCAGGAGAAAGATCAACAATCTCAGATCGTGGATGATACCATTGTGATGGAAGAAAATGAAGAAGAATTAAGATGCCTGTTGATGAAGGTGAAAAGAGAGAGAACAAAAGCTGGCTTGAAGGATAACATTTAAAAAAATCGTAAAATCATGGTAACTGGTCCCATCATTTCCTGGCAAATAGAGGGAGAAGAAATGAAAGAAGTGTCAGATATGTTTTATTCTTGGGATCAAAGATCAGTGGAGATGGCAACTGCAGCCATGAAATTAAAATATGATTGCTCCTTGGAAAGAAAGCTATGGCAAATTTGGAGAGCATACTAAAAAACAGAGATGTCTTTCAGATACTCAAAGCTATAGTTTTTCCAGTAGTAATGTATGGCTGTGGAAATTAAAGGGAAGGAGAGCTGAGAGCCTCAGAATCAACGCTTGAAAATTGTGGCACTGGAGAAGAATTTTGAGAGTCCCCTTGGACAACAAAGAAATCCAATCTGACAATACTTATATAAATTAATTCAGACTATTCACTGGAAGGACAAATACTGAAGCTGAAGCTTAAATACTTTGGCCATGAAATGAGAGGCCTGGACTTATTTGAAAAGGCCCTGATTTTGGGAAAGACTGAAAGCAAAAGGAGAAGGGGATGGCAGAGGCTGAAATGGATAGTGTCCTGGAAGCAACAAACATGAGCTTGGACACACTTCAGGGGTAGAGGGACCTAATGTGCTATGGTTCATGGGGTCATGAAGAGTGTGACATAGTTGAATGAATGACTGAACAGCAACAACAAATCAGTTTTCAGGATGCTGTTTCTAGGTCTAGAAATTAATACAGCCTATCCTTTTCAGTCTCTCATTGGTGAGTTTATCTGTAACCTCCATTTTGAGGAAGAGTCAAGCTACATTTCAACTCTCTGGACTTTGCTAACTTCCCTTTACCCACCCCTTTCCATTTCCTTTTATGTGTTTTCTTCCCTCATTAGAATGTAAGATCATTCTCTTTCCTGGGGGAGGAGCCAAGATGATGGAGTAAAGGCAGGAGCTTGGTATGAGCTCCCACTCCTACCACCTCCAATACCTGTAAAATATGACTCTAAATAAATTTTAGAGCTAAGAACCCACAATGTGACAAAGAGAAACAAATCTCCTGCTGAAGCCAGCCTGGCAGGCCAACAGGAAGAGTCTATTATACCAAGCTGGGAGCCAAGCTCAGTCCCACGTGAGCCACATGGTTTGAGACCTGGGGTAGCTGTGACCAGCAGCACAGACTAGCCAGAGCAGACTTCAGGAGAGTGAATCACCAGCAGCTGTGGCGGTTTCCAGACTTCTCAACCCATAAACTCCAAAGACAAAGTAAAAGGTCAGTGGGGAACTCTGTTGGAACTGGATGACATAGAGTGGGGTATGTATGGCCCCTGCCTCTTGGGTGGCAGAGGTGGCTGCCTCTGGAGCTCCTGGCCTGCAGATCATAGGAGGACCAAGTGACCATTCATAGAGTAATCATACTTACTTTGACCTGCTTGGATCAGGCTCACGGTCTTAGGTGGTGGTCCTGGGGTATGTGGCCAATGTGCCAGAGCTTGGGGTATCTGTAGAGAGGGCACCTTCCTCATAGCTCTGACATTTGTGAAAACCCCAGTTTGGGACTCTCTGCACTCTGGAAGCAAAGTTCTACCCTGGCAAAGAGCTCAAAAGTCAAGTAATTGGCTGGCAAGATGTGCAAGCAGAGGAAGTACAATCAGACCCTAGGATCTTTTTGGGGGGACAAAAAGGATTAAAACATGGAACCAGAAGAAGTCAATGCAGTTAAAACTTCTGCATCAAAAACTTCCAGGAAAAATGTGACTTGGTTACAGGCCATGGAGGAGCTCAAGAGGATTTTGAAAGTCAAGTAAGAGAGGTAGAGGAAAAATTGGGAAGAGAAATGTGAATGATGCAAGAAAATCATGAAAAGTGAGTCAACAGCTGGCTAAAGGAGACCCAACAAAATGCTAAAGAAAATAATACTTTAAAAAATAGACTAACTCAAATGGCAAAAGAGATCCAAAAAGTCAATGAGGAGAAGAATGCCTTAAAAAGCTGAATTTGCCAGATGGAAAAGGAATTTCAAAAACTCACTGAAGAGAGTAATTCCTTCAAAATTAGATTGGAGCAAATGGAAGCAAATGACTTAATGAGAAATCAAGATACTATAAAACAGATCCAAACAAATGAAAAAATAGAAGACAATGTGAAATATCTCACTGGAAATACCACTGACCTGGAAAATAGATC
>CM053588.1:214390758-214418122 GCA_028646515.1 Pseudochirops corinnae | reverse complement strand
TATATATATATATATATATATATACACACATGTACACACACATATATGTATACGTACATATATATGTATATATAGGAAGGTGTATGTGTGTATAAATACATTTGTGAGTGTGTGTATATGTGTGTACATGTATACATAGACAGAGGGCACAGGATCAGTTGAATAGAAAGGGATGTTATCTAAAAAATAAAATTAAGAGGTGAGAGAGAAATATAATGAGGGGAGAAAGGGAGAGATAGAATAGGATAAATTATCTCATACAAAAGAGGCAAGAGAAAATTGTTACAATGGAGGGGAAGAGCAGGAAGGTGAAAGAAAATGGGCCACACTCACTCTCATTGAATTTGGTTTAAGGAGGGAATAACATGAACACTCAATTGGATATCTTACCCTACAGGAAAGTATGGAGGAAGGGGATAAGAGGGGGGATGATAGAAAGGAGGGTAGATTGGGGGAGAGGGTAATTAGAAGCAAACATTTTGAAAAGAGACAGGGTCAAAGTAGAAAACAGAGTAAATGGTGGGTGGGATAGGTTGGAGGGAAATATAGCTAGTCTTTCACAATATAACTACTATGGAAACGTTTTGTGTAACTACACATGTACCACCTATATTGAATTGCTTATCTTCCCAGTGGCGGTTGGTGAGAGGGACAAAGAGAAAGAATCTGGAAATCAAAGTTTTAAAAACAAATGTTTTTTAAAAAATTGTTTTTTACATGCAACTGGGAAATAAAATACAGGTACTGGGGTATAGAAATCCATCTTGCCCTACTAGAAAGTTAGAGGGAGGATAGGGAGGATATAAGAGAAAGCAGATTGGGGGAAGGGGTATTCTGTATGCTTTCTATCTTGGGGTGGGGGGTAGGGGAAAGACAGGGAGAAAATTTGTAACTTAAAATCTTGTGGAAATGAATGTTGAAAACTAAAAATAAATTTTGAAAAAAGAATGTAAGATCATTGAGGGTCAGGACTATCTTTCTCCTTGCCTGCGTGTATCTCACTAATATTTAGCACAGTGTCTGGCATACAGTGAATGTTGACTTGATTTGTTGGCTTGTAAGTGGGGACATCCTTTTGTCAAGATGACTTCTATGAAAATATGAAATTAAATAACAGAAAAGTCAAAGCTCAGGTAAAACTAGGTATCAAGGGCCTCAGTCATATCTTCCTCCTTTAACTCTGGAGCAAATAGTGCACCTGCACATATTTAATTACTGAGAGTTCAATAATAATAAAAATATCAGTAATAATACTTGACATTTATAAAGCACAATACTATGTGCCAGACACTGTGCTAAGCATTTTACAATTATAATTCCATTTGATTCTTACTTGCAAGTTAGGTAATATTATTATTATCCCCATTCTATAGTTGAGGAAATTGAGGCAAAGAGAGATTAGATACCTTTCCCAGGGTCATATAGCTATTAAGTATCTGGGGTAGGTTTTAAACTCAGGACTTCCTAACACCAGACTCTGTCCATTGTGCAATCTAGCTGACTCCAGTCATGGGAACTTCCAGATTGGCCAGCTTTATGTGTTAATAGAGCCTACAAATCACACTTTAAAAATTGTCTTCAGATGATCTCTTTCCCCTAGAACAGTGACAGAAAAACTATCAGTCCCGTCCCTATGTATGCCCCAACAGTTCCACACCAGATCTCATTAGATTTATTCAGAGGATTCTGAAAAAGTCTTGCCCAAGTGAGAATTAGGAATTTTTGGAACTACCCTTCCCCTTTAAATATTTGCTTTTTATTCCTGTAAAAATATCCAGACTATTTGCATTAAGAAAAAATGAATTTTGTAACTGTATTAACTATTCATCTTTTTCTGAGCTATAGGGCATTTGGTCCCTTAGAAGAAGGAACAAATTTAACCCACATGCACAAGAACTCACATTTGTTTCAAGAATAGATTTAGTGGAGAATGTGGATGTGCCCAGTGATGATTCTTTATCTTAATTTTAATGTGTCAGAAATATGATAAGTAAATTAAACTTTTAACAGATTAATATTTTTGAATCCCTTCAAATTGCCCCAGTAGAAATTTTCTTCTTTTTTTCCAAAGAAAGAAGAGATAGATTAAGAAGCCTTTTAAATGTCAGGAAACAGAAAAGTAGTGCATCTGTTGCACCATTATCCAGTGTATAATACTCTCAAAGAAATTCAAACTCAAGGATTCCAAATCTTAGATTTCATTTTCGCAAATGCCTGCTAGCTACTAATGTAGGTCACATACTTTTGGCATCCTGTGTGGGTTTCCAGCTGTCTGCTGAATACAGAAAACAGAGGAATGTGTTCCATTGCACAGGACACTGGAGAGTGGATTTCACATTAAGGCCAGACATTGCCGGCTTATTGAAATTCATTTTCCTTTAGCCGTCTCATTTGTGGTTTTTTTTATTTCAGTAGTCAGTTCTCTGAGGAGGGCAACTATAAACGGGTACTTGGCATTCTTTCTCCTTCCATTGATACTAGATTTCCACCATATTGAGTTCCAAGTATACCTAATTTTTTGTCTTAATCTGAGGAAGAAACTGATCATGGGTTTGATTTGGTTCTAATTATGCTTGATTAGCTAGACTTCCATGCCAAAAAAGGGAAATTTGTGTATCTAAACTATGGTTTCATTCACCCACTCCTGAAAGGCATCTCCCTGGATTTTAGTCCCATCATCAGTAAAAAGAAGGGACTGGAGTAGATGCCACCTAAGTTCCCTTTTAGCACTATATATCCTTATGCACCTGACATTAGAAACTACAAAGGTTATCAACAACCTCTTAATTGATAACAGCTAGCATTTATATAGCATGTGAGGCTTGTAAAGTGCTTTACATATATTGTCTTTTTAGATCTTCTTAAGCAACCCTTGTGAAGTATTTTCTCTTCACCTCTCCACCTTACTGATGAGCAAACTGAGGATAAAAAAGTCACCTTCTCTACAGTTTGTAATCTCAGATACTAGAGGTTAAGTGACTTCTCCACAGTCACACAGTTAGGAAGTATGTGGATCTGAACTGAAATCTTCCTACCTCACTATGTCACCAAACTGCCTCCAATGAGCTTTTTTCAGTTTTTATCCTTCTTGACCTCTCTATAGCAATTAACACTTTGGGGTATTCCCTTCTCCTGGATACTCTTCAATCCGTGAGTTTTTAGAACACTTCCCTCTTCTAGTTGTCCTATCTGTTTAGCTATTTCAGATCTGTGTCCTTTGGTAAATCTTCTATATCCCACCTTCTATTTGTGAGCCTCTCCCAGATGTCTTAGGCCCACTTCTTTCTCAATATCCTCTCCCCTTCTGTGATCTCATCAGTTCCTGTGGGTTCAATGATCACATACCTCTATGTAGATGGTAATATGATTTATATATCTAGCCCTAACCTGTCTCCTGAACTCTGGTCTTACTTTACAAAGAACCTGTTAGCCATCTCTAACAGTATGACTCATAGGCATCTCAAACTTAATAAACCCAAATCAGAACTCTACGTATAGGTCAAGTGACCAAGCGTTTACTATGTGCTAAGCATTGGGGATACAAACGTAAGAAAAAGACAGGCAGTTCATGCCCTTAAGGAGCCCATACCTTCTAATAGGGAATCAGGAAAACTAGGGGTGAGGGAAAGGTACCTGCATGGGAGTACGGGGACAAAGTCCTGAGAGTGAATTCTGGCCAATCTGGGCCCTTCCTCAAAATGTATGCTCTGGGAGCCACTCACCATGCCACGGTGGCATAAAAATGAGAGAAATTATTAATGCCAGCAATTTGGAGAGATCCAGAGTTCCCCCTTTTTCTGAAGTTCTCATTCTGATGCTTGGTCTCTAAAGGACTTTATTTCTCAATACGCACACCCTTCTGTGATCCCATCAGTTCCTCCCGGTTCATTGATCACCTACCTCTATGTGCCATTTGACAGTTGAGGAAATGGAGGCAGACAGAGGGTGAGTGTCACCTAGTGAGCCTCTGAAGCCAGATTTCAAGGTTTTCCTGACTCTAGGTCTAGCGCTATGGGAGGAGGGAAATATTGGGCACGAAGAAAGAAAAGAGAAACGATGGGGAATGAGACTCTCCACGTCAGAAGTAGCACCTACAAAATTTATTAGAAAGAACAATGGATTGATCATCAAGAAAACTGGGCACTAGTCCTGGCTCTTCACTGACTCTGCGTGCTGATTTGCAGATCCTTTCCCTCTTGTCCTCAATTTCCTCATCTGTAAAATATGAGGTTTTTGACTTGCTTCTCATTTCCACTGAATCATTGAATATCAATCAGTGTTTACAAAGAGACGTTCACTTTGAAGACACAGCAATAATAGAAGTAGAAATATATTTTCCTAACACCTCAGAAGATCACTCTCCCCTTTGCCACTGTGGTCTCTGGGGAGAATGGGCTCAGTCTTATCAAAATTTCTACATAGCCTTTGGTTCCTATGCTGAATGAGTCTTTGTCTCAGCCCTCATTAGTGTGAGTCCCTAAGGTAACTCCAAGCTCCTAGAGGCATTGATGCTCAGTTGGCTACAAAACTGGCAAGGACTTGGACTCCCAAATCTCAGGCCCCACACTCTCAGAGGTTAGCTCTTCTGACTTTTTGAAATTCAGAAGCCTGGAACCTTCAGATTAACCTCCTTCACTTAAAACAGTGGTTCTCAACCCTCCTAATGCCTTGACCCTTTAATAGTCGTATGTGGGTGTGTCTGCATGTGGGCGGACCCGCCTGGAGATGGATAGAGGAGGTTCCTAAGACCATCAGAAATATGTGTTTTCCAATGGTCTTAGGAGACCCCTGTGACCCCTGTGAAAGAGTCATTGGACCCCAAAGGGGTCATGACCCACAGGTTGAGAACCGCTGACTTAAAAAAAAAGAGGAAATGATGAGGCAGAGGACCAAAACCAGTTTTCATGGAGGTACATGTTAGCCTTAGAGGGAAAGGTCAGGACCTCAGGCCTCACTCCTTGCAGCATTGTTTCTCTCTGGAGGCTGTCAGTGGAGGAGTCACACAAAAGCACCAAAAGAATGAATTGGTTTTCTAAAAAGGGTTGGTAAAGGGGGATGAGATGAGAGGAGATATACAACTTTCAAACAACACATATTAATTCAAAAAAATTTACATAAGGGGTTGCCCAGATTAATGTTTGAGGCCCTTTAGCAAATTTTCAAGTCATCCAGTCAGTTGAATTCTGTGTGTTTGTTTCTGTGTTTATGCCTCTGGAAAATATTCAGGAGAGACTGCCCCACAGCTTCTTCTATCAAATAGACATTGTGACGGCATGTTATTTGTTGACTGTGAATGGATTCTATAATATAGTTATCCAGGAATAGGCTGTGAAAGTCTAACCAGGCATGCTAGATTCTATTTGTATAATTTTTAGATGCTTTTTCGTATGTCAAGTTTGTACATTTCAATTCAAATCAACATTTTTCTAAGTGAAAAGCCACACCTGAAGATAACACTACAGTGAATTTAAATATGATTGCAAAAAAGCTATGAAGTCTATTTGTTTTTAACAAACCAATTTCCTTCCCTGACTTTTTGCTTTACTCATTTGCTTAAAAGTGATTGCCTTGACCTCCCCTCCCTGGATATTATTGTTATTCCTCTAAAGGTCTTTTATCAATTTATAAGTTTCTCCAGGCATGAGCTAAATGTTTCCAACATCTGCTAGCAAAACATTGCTATCATTTTCTCTATGCAATGGTCCTTTCATTGTTGTTGTTTTTTTTTTCAAGAATTTTAGCGTAATCTGAGATATTTGGGGAATATTTACTAGGGGGAAGAGAACAGCATTTTTTTCCATCACACTATTTATGAAAAGATGCGTTTAATTTGAGACTCTCTGATCACCTTCCTCCTCCCCAATTCCCCACAGAAGGAAGTGTTTTCTGCTTTCTCAAGCTTTTTTACATTGTTTGTCCTGGCTCTCTTCTTTGGCCCCATCACTCCTTGGCTTGTACTAATCAGCTCCTTCACTCTCAATTAGAATGTAAGCTCCTTGAGAGGAGGGGCTACCACTTTTTGTATTTGTCATCAGCTTCCCCAAAGCAGTACATGTTTGTTAGATTTCCCTAGGTAACTATACAACCTGGCTCATATAATAAAATGCCACAAAAATTAGCAATGGGTCACATATTAGGGACCCAAACCAAAATCACAAAATTAGTAGGATGACACCAAATAAAATATGACTCATTTTCTCTTCTGTCTTTATCGTTTGTCTGTTTATTTGTTTCGTTTTGCTATTTATACCTGGGCACCTGACAAAGAGTTGAGGAAGAACAAGAGCATGTAGAGTAGGGGTGGGAAGGATGTTTGAGTATACTTTCTGAAGTCAGAGGGTTTCACATTCTAATGCCATGTGTGGTTTCCTTTTTACTCAAAGGGCAAAAAAGAAAAATAAGATTCTATTTAAAAATCTAAAGAGGCTTACTGAGAGGAGTTATGGCAAGGTAATTAAAGGCAACGAGGAAACAAAAAAGCTTTAGAGGGAAACAGTTGGAAAGGTGAGGCCTTGAATAGGTTCAGGACTTATTGGTGGTACTTCCTCATACTAATTGCTCTAAGCAGATTGTATTTTCATTAGAGGACCTCATCAATCCACCTTCATTTTCCAAGAGCCAGGTTTTCTACCTGAAGAGCATATTGAGCCTCCTAAAAGACTTGCTCATCTTTGTTCATTTTCCACACCCAGATGCTTTGAGAAAAATTAAAAAATAAAAACAAAGGTGGCGATGAAGTTATTCCTTGACCCTTTTTTCCCTCTCTGTTTTCTCTAAATGATTTATCATCAACTCTCTGTGACTAACCATTGTCTCTATACTGATAACTCCAGAATCTACATCTTGCTTTCTAAGCCTAGCTTTGAAAGTTAGTTCTATAACATAATCATTTCTATTTTTCTAGTTACTGACTAGAATTTCTACTCTAGTGTTTTGCCATAAGACTCAACATGTCTGGATCAGATCCATTATCTCATCCTTCCCATATCCCATCCCTTCTCCCCCACCCCATTTAAACTCTTCCCTGATTTTTAATATCACTTTCCTCAGCAAATTTACTGAAGCAAGTTTAGTAAAGTTCATAGTCTGGAATTTTTGCTTTTCAGTAACTTGGAGAAGTTTTGCTTTATCTTTTCTGAATATACCTCCTAGTGTCATGTACTAAAAAGTCTTAAGAAAAGTTAATGTAGCACAATTCATAATCAAATCTGGCAATATATAGTCCTCCATATTTCCAAATACATGGTGATACATGGTAAGCAGATATTATTTTGTAAAGTTCTATTGGGTCAATGCCTATCTTGTTTAAAAAAAAAATACAAGAAAGTACTTCTCTAACTCAAAACACAACAAAGAAGAAAAAGAAAAAAATTCCTTTCTCAGAGTGAAAGTTTCCTAAGTACATGGGCCTGTCCCCATAGGGAGTGGGGATCTAGGGTGGATTTGAAATCGTCTATTCACTCTTCAGGTGAGAAACCAAATCAAGTTTGACTTGGGACTTATATAACAACACTGGTCCACTGACTCCAGGGGTTCTGAGCTCTTGCCCTCTCTTTCTCCCCCTCTCACCAAGTTTTAAAACAAGGCAGGCTCTAAGTCTAGGGAAGGTAAGGTCCTCAGTCTTTCCCTTTCCCAGAATATAGAGAAGGTCTCTCTATGAATACATACAGGCCAGATTTAATTATCAACTAATTTTTAAAGAAAAAGCAAATCATGTTCTCTCTCAGAAGGAAAGATTAGTATTTACACAGCTCCCAGACCATGTGAAACTCTCTAGGAAGGGATTGAGGACCTTGAAGGAACTGAAAGTTACCCTCTCATCAAATTTTTCCATGAGTCATTCCTTCAGTATATAAGACCATCCAACTCAGTCTAGACGAAATTTCTGAATGTCTCTTTCTTTATAGAACACACCAAAATTTCCCTGGAGATCTCTAAGCCATAGGCAATCCCCTAAGAAGTCTAAGAGAATTTCCCCATATGAATCTCTGACCCTGCAAGGACAACCTAAACGGAGTTTCTAACTTACCTCTAACTAGGACAAGAAGACTAGGTGGTGCAGTAGATAGAATGCTGGACCTGGGATCAGGAAGAACAGAGTTCAAAACCAGCCTCAGACACATTAACTGTATGACCCAGGGCAAGTCATGGAAGCTCTGCCTCAGTTTCCTCAACCATGAAATGGGGATAATAACAGCATCTGCTTCTCAGGTAGGTTGTAATGCCCAAATGAGATGATTATTGTAAAGTACTTATCGTAATACCTGGCACTTATTAGGCACTATATAAATGACAGCTATTATTACTGCTAATTTAAGGTATACAAAGTCAGAAAGGTCCTAAAGCATTGTAGAGCTCCCCCAAAAGGGCGAAGTACTTAGGATTCATTACTTAGGATTTCTAGACCAGGAGGCAAAGCTTATCCTACTGACGTACAGATAGATGGATGGACAGACAGAGGGCAGCTAGAAGGCACAATGCATAGAGAGCCAGACCTGGGGTCAGGGACACCTGAGTTCAAATCCAGTTCAAATAAGACACGTACTAGCTATGTGACCCTGGGTAAGTCACTTAACTCTGTTTATCTCAGTTCCTCATCTGTAAAATGAGCTGGAGAAGGAAAGTGCAAGCCATTCTAGTTTCTTTGCCAAGAAAATTCCAAATGGGGCTGTGAAGAGTTGGACATCACTGAAACAACTGAACAACAAAAATGTATGTATATATAAATATATATATGATTTATGTATGTATATATGGGAGCGACCGAGACCTGCTATTTCATTTGGTAGAAGGAACTCGCAGTGAGGAAACTCTGCCTACCAATACAGATTACCAATTATTTTACATTCTATTTAGTGTTAAAGAGTTGCCTAAGAGAGATTAAGTAACTTGCTCAGGGCCACACAGCAAGTATTTTTCAGAGCTAGAACTTGAACACAGATGGATCTTCCAGGTTCCAAGACCTTCTCTCTTTTCACCATGCCATGCTACCTCTCAGACATGTGTAAGCCACTCTCTTCCAATGATTTGGCTATTTAGAACAGTAAGGACTTTAAAAATAACATCTCTAGAATGCCTTCCTAGTTCCAATAATAACCACATTAAAAATGAAAGAATGAAACCTTCCGTCAAAACATCCTTTGACTTGCAGATTTTTTCATACTCAGTGCTATGGTCAAATTTTACTCTCACTTCTATTTTTCCAGCTATTTTCATTTCACAGAGAAAAAGATGCTTGACACCAGGCATAAAGTTTATTCATTGAGATGATGAGGACTTCCGAATGGCTTTTATGCTCCTCAGAGATACTTAGCCAAACTGTCAAGCAAAGCAAAATCATTGGAATAGCTTTATGAGATAAACATTTCTTTTTCATAAGAGTCCCCAGAGACTCATAGTCATAACATGTTTCCTCACACCACATAGAACTCAGCAATGTAGAACATTCTGTCTACAGCAATGCCCGCCATATTGTGATAGCACTTCAATCCTGTGCAGTGGCTGAACTAGACAACTCGTCTTTCCCTAAGAACGCCTGGCTTTTCTACTTCTTTGTCTTTGGTCACACCACTCCATAAGCCTTCAAATCTCACTCTTCACATCTGACCTACTGAAATCCAACAAACATCAGTCCTCAGATCTTAGATAAGATCATAGCATAGGACTAAAGATTTAGAACTAGAAAGGCTCTTAGAGATCATCAAGGCCAACCCTTTCATCCATTCTACAGATAAGAGCAAATCCAGTACCTTAAATTTTTTAGATGGTTGTGAGGGAAGGCAGTCTTTAATGCTGAAGTTGGCCCTCAGCCTAGAAAACTCATACTACAATTTCACTGGGCTAGAGGAAGCAGACAGTCACATTTAGTTTTCCTCCCTTAGGCAAGATATGCATAACCAGTTGTGATTTTATTTGCCTTCTGTTGAGGGATTCTAGAGACCACAGATTATCTATGATTCAGTAGATATGTCCTAGGAGTGCACCTGAGTTCACCAAGAGATTGTGACTTGCCCAGGATCACAGAGTCAGAAAATAGCAGAGATATGATTTGAACTCAGGCCTTGGTGACTGGAGGAAGCAGCTAGGTGGCTAGAACTGGAGTCCAAAAGACCTGAGTTCCAATCCCAGACACTTACTAGTTGTACAATCCTGGTCAAGTTACTTAACCTCTATTTGTTTTAATTCTTTGGGGAAAGAAATGACAAACCGCTCCAGTATCACTGCCAAGAAAACCCTGTGGACAGTTGTTCCACAGGGTTGAGAAGATTCAACCACAACTAAATGACTGAACAACAACTTCTTAACTGGCCAGTATGCCATCCATGTCATAGAACTGCCGCTATAATCCAAAAGAAAGTACATTCTCACCCGAGGTCAAGGTTTTATAGGAGAAGAGGTAAATGGAATCTGATGATAAACTATGAACCCAAGTATATTACCCTAGTTTATGTCATAAAATGAATAATCTTAGCAAACTAGAAAGCCGTAGTAATAGTAGGAGCTAGCGTTTATACTTTAAGGCTTATATATGTTATTCAATTTGATGCTCACAACATCCTCGTGAGGCAAGTACTATTATTATCTCCATTTTCCAAAAGAAGAAACTGAGGCTGAGAGAGGTTAACTAACTTGCTAATGGTAACATATCCTAGAAGTATATGAGAAAGAATTTGACCTCAAGTCCTCCTGAGTTCAAGGTTTTATAAGAAAAGAGGTGGGTGGGAATTCCATTCTGATGAATCTGAGAATCTCTATGAATCCAAATATGTTGTAAAGCCAGATTATGCCTTAAAGCTAAGAATTTTAGCAACTAGAGGGAAATGGAATTGTCAAGGATTCTGTTATTTGGCTATTTCAACACATCCAAAATTCAAATGCTGATTCAGCAACTAGGACTCTATCAGGCATAGAAAGAAAGTTCAATATTTGGTGATGGTGATTACTTTAGTACATGCAAGGTTTGGAACTAAAAACTAACAATAAAATGGAAGAATTTTTCTTGTGGTTTACCTAGGAAATTCAGAGGGTGAAGGAACAGTGGCAATGGGAGAAGAGTAGCATAAAAATGGGGAGGGGGGGGTAGAAATTGAACTTTCCAAAGGGAACACAGCAGGAAAGGTGACCTAATGAGCTGAATAAAAGATGGAGAAGCTGCTGTATGTCCCCACGCTGTTTGGGAGTTAGTAATACTACCTTCTTCCCAGGGTTGTTATGAGGATCTAATGAGCTCATATCTGTAAAGAATTTGACACAGTGCCTGGCACATATTTGGTGTTATATGACCTCTAGCTATCATTATCATCAGCTATTATGTCCTCTGGTCAACCTTCAAACTAGAGGGTGCAATGGATAGAGCACCAGACCTGAGGTCAGGAGGATCTCAGCTCAAATCTGGCCTCAGACACTTACTAGCTGTGTGATCCTGGACAAGTCACATAACCCTGTTCGTCTCAGTTTCCTCGTCTATAAAATGAACTAGAGAAGAAAATGTCAAACCACTCTAGTATCTCTCCCAAGAAAACCCCAAAAGGGGTCACAAAGAGTTGGACATGACGAAAATTAAACAACTGAACAACAAAAGGCCAACTTCCCATGGCAGGTCTGGGTAATGTGTTCAAGTTCTCCTAGGTCTTTTAACATCATATCGGTACTGGTGGCCATTTGTTTTGTTCATTTGTTATTCTTTATATGACTGGCCCTCTTTGTTTTTGATCATGTTTCCTAGTCTTTATCTTTCTCTCTTATATTATTGCAATAGCTTTTTAATTGGTTTCCTGTTTGCATTATCTCCTCGCTCCAATCCATCCTCCACATCGCAGACAAAATAACCTTACTAAAATCTACATATGTCACCCATTGGCTCAAAAACCTTTAGGGCTTCTTTTGACCCTAATATCAAATGCACACATGGTAGCCTGGCATTTAAGACCTTCCACAGATTGGCAAAAGTGAAATTTAAGGCTTTATCGCTCCATATCATGCACTTTTTTGTGCCAGTTAAACTCTGCTACCTAATATTCCCCAAATTCAACATTTCATCCTCTACCTTCATTTGTTGATATAAGGCATCACTCATATCCCAAGAATCACAGTATAGGTCAAGGAGTGGAGAACCTGCAGTCTGGCCACTTCTTGTGACAGTCTACTTCTGAAGGACTAGAACACTTTGTAATGACAAAATAATTCCTTTATTGGTCATTGAGCAGGGGGAGCAACCGATCAATTGGATGTTTAAAAGGAAATAACCTACTCTCAGTGAGCAATAAGGATATTATTTTGTCATTCCAAAGTTCCCAAGTCCTTCAGCACTGGGCAATTTATTTGGAAATGGCCTAGGAGTGGGCTCAGAGCTCCTTGGGGTATACATACTTCAATTCAACCCACTCCCATTCTATTTATAATAAACTCCTTCCTCATCTCTGTGACTCTCAGAATCTTTATCTTCCTTCAAGGTACAACCTTCACTGTGATACCTTCCTTGATTCCCCAATTATTGGTTCTTTCTTCCTTCTCACGTTAATTTGTATTTACTGTAGTTATCTTCATGCATGTTATATCCCTATCACAAAGTGTAAATTCCTCAAGAGCAGGAACTGTCTAATTTTTCTATTCAGCCTATATCTATCCTATTGTCTTGCACATTATTATGATCAAAATAATCTGTTGAATCGAATTAATGTGAAATATAACCCAAAATAACACAGGAAAAATGCAATGAGAGGTAAAAACCAAGTTCTCCACAAGGTCTGACATGGAAAGGATCGATACTACCTGGAGAGATTAGGAGAAGTTTAAAAGTTGGCTTTTGAGATTAGCTTGAAAAGATAGGAAAGATTTCAATACATAGAGATGAGAATAGGTGCCTGCAGGCACAGCAAATGGTATTGTAATTGGCACAAAAGCTTTGAAACTTCGTGCTATGTACACATGAGAAAGGACTGTGTGAGTAAAGCCAGAGGTGTGCTGGAGCCAACTCCATTGCCAAGAGCCAGTTGTTAAATTTCCAGTGTACATATATCTCAGAAATCAGCAAATGCTGCAAATGAGGACTTGATTTTTTTTTATTGTGTAGAAAGTGATAGGAAAAAATGTTAATAATGCAGGTAAAATTTAAAAGTATGTCATGCTTAACTTTTTTTTTTCCTGAGAGCTAATTGTTTTACATTTATCAGCAAATCACTGATTCTAGCAAATGCCCATTTAAAAAGGAGTTGTATAAAACAAAGCAGGAAAGCTGTGGCAGGTGCCAGATAATGAAGGGGCTTGAATGCCCGAAGGGTGTGAACCTCAGGCAATGGGAAGCAATTGAAGGGCCTTGAATACACAGGTGATGAGATCCCATTTATACATAGAAGAGTAGAGGCAGGGCTGGTTAGAAGGTGGATATTCAGTCAACCAGCAGACATGTATTAAATTCCTCCTACATGCCAGACTTTGTGCTAGAAACTATTACAACAAACCAGGAAAGCAGTAATGAAGACCAATGAAAGGTAGTTACTGTAAGAATAGACACTGTGAGCTCTTGGAGAGCAAGGACTGGTCATTTTACCTTTACCTTTCTTTACAAGAGGTAGAACCAACAGTATTTATTAACTGGGTGAAGGAAGTGAAGGAGAAAAAGGCATGGAAGATAAAGTTGAATTTTGAAACAATGGAGACTGAGTGAATGATGGTACCTCTGATAAAGAGATTTTTTTTAAATCAGGAGAGAAGATTTCAGGAGTCTCATAACAATGAGACAAAAGGCTTAAGTATACTTATGCTTCGACATTACTTTCTATTATTTTCACTTTGGTTTTCATGGAAACCTACATGGGGAAGGGGAGAGAATAGTTCTTGGTGTATTTACAGAACATATTTTTATCCTGTTGCAGTGATTCTCAACTGTTGTATTATGCTACCCCAGGGTGACTCCAATTATCCCAAGGGATGTTGTGAAATTTTCTAAGGATTCTCAAAACAACATCTGTTCTAATTTATGTTCATTAAAAAATATTCATCATACAGCACATTGCATAGGTTGGGAGGGGGGTGTCAAACAACAATATGATGCAATTCCAAAGGGACTAGGAACCACTGACCTATTAATTATAGAGAGTGAAAGAGGAGGAGGGGGCATTGGCACAATTGTGTGAGGCCAATAAAAGTTTAAGGGAGGGGCAATTATATTTTAGTCAGTTCAACAAGTTGTTGTTGTTCATTTGTGTCTGATTCTTTGTGGCCCCATTAAGGATTTTCTTGGCAAAGATATTAGAGTGGTTTGCTATGTCCTTCTTCAGTTTATCTTACAGATGAGGGAGCTAAGGCAAATAGGGTTAGGTGACTTGGCCAGGGTCATACAGTTAATATGTGTCTAAGGCTAGATTTGAACTCAGGAAGATGAGTCTTCTTGACTTCAGGCCCAGCACTCTATTCACTCCCTCACCTCGCTGCCCCAACTACAACAACAGCAACAACCAAGGTTATCCCCCAACATATAGCACCAGGAGTAGGTGAAGGCATGAGGCGGGGAAAGTCATTGTGTGGTTTAAAGGAAGGCAGAAAATATCTCAAGCCTCTTCTTCTACCACTGTTCTCCAAGGGAGACTTTAGTTCCTTCTAAGAGGGGAAGCAGTAGCCGGGACCAGAAGCCTGATCATTCTGGTCTCCTCAGAGAGAGGGGATACTGGGCTAGAATTATATCTGTCTACCTCTTTAAGTGTTATTACTCTACAATCTATGATTTTCATGTTGTAAGGTGGGTTTTAGTGTGTGTACAGTGGATTTTTGTTATTATTTCTTAGAATTCAGTTTCCCAGGTATTAGATATGATTTCTCACAATTATGGTTCAAAACATCACTATGCTTGCACAGCATTGTATAATGATAAATAATATAAACCTTTGTGCTTAAATTGTAAACATCCACTGCAACTGTGCAGTGAGATATAGGAATGAGGTGATGTAAGCATGGAAGCTATTGCTGGTAATATGCCTTCTTTGTCTGGTGGGCCCTGGTCAAGGAGTGGGGAACCTTAGGGTTGAATGCACAAGCTAGAATGCTGTGTGTACCTTGATCGGCCCCCATCAAGGCTTGGGAAGAATCTCTATTTGCCTCAACTGGCCCCCATCAGGACTTGAGGGGATTTAGGGGAGGGCACAAGTTGTGCCTGTCTCAAATGACCCCATCTAGACGTAGGGGTAGTTGTCCCCCCTTCTCATCGGCCCTTTCAAGAAGGGCTATTAGGGAATGCTGTAGGAATTGTGCTCCCATTATCAGCAATTCTTGTGAGAAGACTAGACTAGAATAAAGTAAGATTACTAATCCCTTCGAAGCTGTCTTTCCTGTCTGACCAGATCAAGAGTGAGCCTGTGGTAGCAGTCCTCCTGTGTGCTGTGTTTATTTGTATTACACAGGTTCAGGCTAAACTGATCATTGTTCATTAATTGGGAGAAAGGAGGACCTCAAGCTTCACATCTAAGGTTTGACCTCTTTCCCACCAGATACAAGTTCCACAATGAACACAGGCCATTGCTCAGCTCCAGGCATCTTCTCTGGCTGGCCCCCAAGCCTGAAACACTCTCCTTCCTCATTTCTCCTTCCTGGCTTCCCTAGTTTCCTTGAATCTCAGCTAAATACCCACTGCCTACAAGAAGCCTTTTCCAGTTGTCCTTGATTTTAATGCCTTCCCATTGAGATTATCTCCAATTTATCCTGTATATATCTTAGTACATAATTGTTTACATGTTGTCTCCCCCATTAGACTCTGAGTTCCTTGACTGCAGGGGCTGGGTTTTTGTTTTTTTGGAAGGAGTTGTTTGGTGGTTTTGTATTTTGTATTTTTTGTTTTGTTTTGTTTTTAACCTTTCTTTGTACTTAACAGTGCCTGACACACAGGAGGCACTTAATAAATGCTTGTTGATTTGATTTGATCTTCAAGTACTATGCTATATAATCAGCAGTCATTTTTACCAGCCAGAACAAACTGGCTATGAGAGCAATGAGAAAAGAACTCCTGGGGCTGGGGGAGCCCAAGCATTTGAAAAAGGGTCTACGAAGAGCTAAAATTTAGACTAATAAATAAGTAGGATTAGGATAGTCTGAGAAGTTGGGGTGGAGGCAGTCTTAAAAACCAGGGAAAATGAAGGTGTGACAGTACCGATTTTTGCATATTTCATTATTGGGGAAAATAATTTACAAGCCTGCATTAGCACAGATAGCAGCTCCTTCTTTTCCAGCTGCAACAGGGTTGTTATCACTAGTAGCTGGCCTCTCTAGGGAGAAGGCTATTAAACCCTGGTAGGAAACACTAAGAATGGTTGAAATCTAGTAGCAACAGGAAAGCTCATAACATCAGTCTGAGGCAGGGATGAGGAAAGAAGAGGTGAAGGAGGAGTGATGAAATATGAATCCCAAAAGCTTTTAACCTGCAGCAGGTCCTCCTCCACCACCACCCCTGCCCTGGCTTATTTTTAAAGCCAACTGGACTCAGCTGTGGCTTTGCCGTCCTCAGACACCTTTTAGCAACTGAATGACTTCTCACTTTCCCAGACGGCTCACTATTTCCAGATCTTACAGAAACCACAAGGTATAAAATTGTCTGATGTAGAAAACACATGCATATGTATTTTGAGGAGTGTAGGAAGCCATTTAAGCATATTGATTCAGATGGAGACCACTTTGCAAGGCGGTCTGCCTGCTAAAGCTCTTGGCCTGGCATTCGATTGCTCTAAACTATTTTGATATTTAGAAGACTAACCACATCACCCCTTTTAAAATAAAGTCCAGAGAAGATAAAGAAACTAACAAGGAGAGGTTTTTAGCCACCATTTTAATTATGTGTGTGTGTCTGTACACATACATATATACACAGATACATGCATAAACATACCTATATATTCTGCTAGTGACATTTTTTTTTTTTACTTTTATATATTTACAGGAGGACATGGACAAGAGTTGCACAGGAGAGGGCATGGATGGGGAGAATTCTGTCTTGTTGGCAGGAGTAGCCACATCACTGAGCTCCCAGATACATCGATGTATCAAAGAATTCTAATCCTCCCAGATATTGTACAAACTCTTGTGCTTTTAAAAGTTAACTTGGGGTCTATTGACTTTCCTCATATTTATAGACTCACTGGGGCCCGTTAAATGCCTCAATCTATTTTTCCAATACTTAGCAATCAATGTTGGGCCAGCAATTATTTTTCTGCTTTAATTTTTATTCTTAATTTTTAAAAAATTATGTGGTTCTTAAGAGGGGAACTAAATCTATTGATTTCCAATTCAGCTATGTGGAAAGCTGATATTACTTTTACTAGGCAGGCATATTAAAATCAATCAATCAATCAATGTGCTTATTGAAGCTCTATGAGATGCCTAGAACTGAGCTAAGCAAATACTTCAAGGATAGACTGAAGCCATACAGAGTCAATGGGGCCAGACCAGAAGAAATTCTGAAACAGCAAAGTTAGGTTAATGTAGCCCTTTCCTCTTCCTTTCAGGTGCCCTAGAGTCCTAACCTAGAACCCTAAGGCAGTGCAAATAGGGGTTTTGTCCCACAGTATGAAAATAAGATTTAGACAGCTCTTTCAATCTTTCTACTGTATAGAAACAAAGTGTGGCACATAAATAGCATTAATTTATTTTGGATTGGACCTGTGATTTTGTCAATGTTGGGAATTCTCAGAGAGGAAAATTGCCAATGCATATTAGCACCAGCTCAGAAATGTGGTATAATTTTAGAGTTAGTAAGGGTAATTAGTTAAAATAGGAAGCCTCCTACTGGCTAATCTGCATGGAATCTTCCTTCTATGCACCCCAACTTTACTCTTATCCAGTCTCCAGCAACCTTGTATCCCTCCCTGGGCTAATATATTCTCATACCTGATGGTATATACTGCTTATTCCAGGTTTTGTTGGTTTTTTGTTGTTGTTGTTGTTTTGTTTTGAGCTGAGATGGACTTTATTAACTTGTTTATTTTTAGTTTTCAACATTCACTTCCACAAGATTGAGTTCCAAATTTTCTCACCATCTCTCCCTGCTCCTCTCCCCAAGACAGCATGCATTCTGATCACTCCTTTTTCCGATTTGCCCTCCCTTTTATCACTTCCCACCTTTCTCTTATCCCCTTCCCCTTCTGTTTTCCTGTAGGGCAAGATAGATTTCTATATCCCATTGCCTGTATATCTTATTTCCCAAGAGCAGGTAAAAAAAATTTTTAACATTCATTTTTAAAACTTTGAGTTCCACATCCTCTCCCTTCCTCCCTCCCCACCCACCCTCATTGAGAAGGCAAGCAATTCAATGTAGATTATACATGTGTAGTCATGCAAAACACTTCAATAACATTCATGTTGTGAAAAACTGTATTTCTCACTATCCTATCACTCACCCCACTTATTCTATTCTCTCTGTTGACCTTGTCCCTCCTCAAAAGTGTTTGCTTCTGATTACTCCCTCCTCCCTTTTGCCCTCCCTTCTATCACCCTCCTCTCTCTTATTCCCATCCCCCTACTTTCCTATAGGGTAAGATGGATTTTCATACCCAATTGAATGTGTATATTATTTCCCACTTAAGCCCAATCCAATGAGAGTAAGGTTCATTCATTTCCTCTCACCTCCCCCTTCTTCCCCTCCATTGTAAAAGATTTTTCTTGGCTGTTTTATGTTAGATAATTTGCCCCATTCCACGTCTGCCTTTCTCCTTACACAGTACATTCCTCTCTGACCCCTTAATTTTATTTTTTCAGATATCATCCTTTCATATTCAACTCATCTTGTGCCCTTTGTCTGTACATGTGTGTGTGTGTGTGTGTGTGTGTATTCCCTCCAACTACCCTAATACTGAGAAAGATCTCATGAGTTACAAATATCATTTTTCTATGTAGGAATGTAAACAGTTCAACTTTAAGAAGTCCCTTATGATTTCTCTTTCCTGTTTACCTTTTCATGCTTCTCTTGATTCTTATATTTAAAAGTCATATTTTCTATTCAGCTCTTGTCTTTTCATCAAGAATGCTTGAAAGTCCTCTATTTCACTGAATACCCATTTTTCCCTCTGAAGTGTTATACTCAGTTTTGTGGGTAAGTGATTCATGGTTTTAAACCTAGCTCCTTTGACCTCTGGAATATCGTATTCCAAGCCCTCTGATCCCTTAATGTAGAAGCTGCTAAATCTTGTGTTATCCTGATTATGTTTCTACAATACTTAAATTGTTTCTTTCTGGCTGCTTGCAATACTTTCTCCTTGACCTAGAAAGTCTGGAATTTGGCTACAATGTTCCCAGGAATTTTCCTTTTGGGATCTCTTTCAGGAGGTGATCAGTGGATTCTTTCAGTTTCTATTTTACCCTTTGGTTCTAAAATATCTATCTTATTTTATTTTATTTGTTTTTGGGAGGGCAATTGGGGTTAAGTGACTTGCCCGAGGTCACACAGCTAGTTTTTGTGTTAAGTATCTGAGGCCGGATTTGAACTCAGGTCCTCCTGCCTCCAGGAGGCCCGAGACTGCAACCCAGATCAAACCTTGGACAAAACAAGAGAATCCTGCCTCAGTGCCAGAAAAGAGATTCCTGCAATCCCCCTCTGATCAGCTGCTCAATTTCCCTGCCATCTGTGGGCTGAGAGCTCCAGAAGCAGCTGCTGCCACCACCACCACCACCACCTCCATTGCCCTAGGACTGGAGCCATACTGTGCTCCTCTCTCACCCAGATCCGACAGACCTTTCCTACTGAACTTCTAAGTTATCTCTGGTGTTTGTGAGTTGAGAAGTCTGGAAATTGTCACAGTTGCCAGTGATTCAGTCCCCTGAGACCTGCTCCAGGTTTGCTGGGAGGCCCATTCTATGTTGGTGCAGCTAGCATTGGCTTGCACTCCTCTCCTAGTCTGGAGCAATAGACCTTTCCTGTCAACTTTTAGGTTGTCTTAGGCTGGAAATTTGTTTCACTCTGTCATTTTTGGGTTCTGCTGCTCCAGAGTTCGTTAAGTAATTTTTTATAGGTATTTGGAAGGGTTTTAGGGAGAGCTCAAGCAAGTCCTTGCTTTTACCCCACTCCCTCTGGGGGAGGGGTTATGACATTTTTTCAGGGATAAAAATTCCTGGCTATGGCTCTGACCACCCTCTTCTATTGGTGCCAATCTTTGAACCTATCACTCCTATGTGCCCTACACCCTCATACTATATTCTTGTTGACACAGGGCTCATCAAGGTAATATAATGGAAAATGTTTTAAAGTATGTTTAGTAAGGCATTTCTTGGAGATAAATGGGACTACGCAACATAAGATTTGAATTGAATCTTGCATAAGGTTTAAAACAATATGAATGAGAAAACATCTCCTACCTTTTTAAAAAAAGCTCTTAAATTAACTGGATTATCTGTTTACATTCTTTGATGACCAGGTAATTATTGAGCCCTTGGTTTCACATTGACAGTATATAGCCCCATCTATGAACTTTAGATTAGAGGAATGTAGATTCATTCATCTCTATCTAGTCAATAGATGTCAAGTGAAGAAACTAAGGTGCATAGATATTCTATTTTCTGTGTAAGATCAAAGAGCATTTTAATGCCAACTCATTAAAGCTAGCACATGCTTCTAATTGGATCCCTCAAGAAGCTGTTGGATTCTTTTTTTCGTGTTGGGTTAGTTAGTTTGTTTTTGTTTTTTCATGGGTGTGAATCAGTGAGATGAGTAGGGACATTTTAGAAATTAAACCTGCCACAATGATGGTAGTAAAAAAGAAAGTAAGAGCTACTGGTAGAAAAAGGGAAAGAAACTGCTTTAAAACATGATCCAAGAAACCTGCTTTTCCATTTCCTCACAGGCATAACATTTCTGACACAATTAGATTGGATCATTTTTCTTCTTTTGTCATGTCTTCCTTTTCTTCTCTGCTGGGGGTGGGAGGCTAGCCACTGTACTTGATCCTTTTTTTCCTTTTCTTTTTTTAACTAATATGCAAGGTCTTCTGTATTTATCCTCTGTTCTAACATTTTTGCGATCCCTAGTCCTGCCTTCACCAAAGCAAAGATGAAATTCGTCTCAAAATAACCAATGCCATTCTCCAGTCAGCTGAAAGTTCACTAGCTTCAATATATAGGTGAAGAATACGATGCCCCTGGAGGAAAGAGCAACATTCCAATTCTACATGGCGCCCAGCAAAGAATTTTTTAATTGTATCTATCACCCAGTGTACCATGGGTACCTTAGTTGGTTCAATTCCATTCACCATCCTTGTGAAAGCAAAAGAGGCCTTCTTTGCCTAGCCATTGAATTAATATACAGTTCTTCCCTGAATAAGGAAATAAAGTTCAGTACAGAAGTAGAAGAATCAATGAATGCTACTTTGGGATTAAAAAAAAACAAAACAACTCTGTGGCTATAAAAAATCATTTCTCTTGAGACATTGCAAAGAACATGTAACGTGCTCTGTCAAAACTGCTCTCGGATGTCAACCTTTCCTAATGTGGTCATCTCTCAAACCCGGCACTTTTCATTGAACAGTGCACCGTACAATGAATACTGTTATTGATGTGATAGGGGTGAAGTGTTTGTGTCCTTTATGGCTACTTCCTAACACCGAGCACCAGAACTGTATTTTCCATCTGTTTAATTTTTGACTGCAAAGGTATTTTCTAATCTCTTTATTGTGGTGACAACTTATTTTAATTAATGACGGGTTTCAGAATGCCTTGTGAGCAGGAACTGATTCATTTTTGGTCTTGCTATCCCCAGTCCAATGCTTGGTATGTAGTAGGGTTTTAAATGCTTATCGACTGATTGATTGATTTCTTGGGGAAAGAAAACAGATAGCCGTGTTCATGCTGTCTTTGGCCACACAGACTAAAACCAAGAGTTTACATACATTGTGCCAAGAGATTTTTCTCTCTCAGGTATGTTTGGGTGAAACTTTGAGCATACATACAAAAATGAATAACTTTTAAAATCTTCCCCAAATTTAATGAATCTGAAATGCCTGAAAAAAAAAGAACAGTTAATTTTTTGTATTTATTATCATCCTTACCATCCCAACATGCTGAATATAGATATATTCAATGTGTCTAAGATATGGACACCCCACCAAGGAAACAGTATGGTAGACTGATAGCACAGGGATAACAACTGCAACCACACATACACACACATGCGCGTGTGAGCACACACACACACACACACACACATACACACCCTCCAACACAGAATGCTGAGGATAACTGCCCATTTGGCTGGCACATAGTTCACAGTATTACAGAATAAGGTTGTATTAGAAGGGAAGAAACAAGATAGAAATTCTTGAGTGAGCAGCCATTAATCCCAAAGACATATGTGGGATGATGGGATTATGGATTTAGAGCTAGAAGGGACTTTAGCGGTCAAATAGTCCAACACCCTCATTCTACAGATAAGGAATCTGGGACCCAGCATCCCCAGTAACAGTCTCAAGTATGTGGGTTTCTGTGGAAGAACCAATCCATACCCTCCCACATCCCTCATAGTTCCCTTCTACTCAAAGGCAGTTGCAGGTGTTGGGATGGATGGAAAAGCATTTATTAAACTAGACACTGTGCTAAACACTTTAAAAAATATTACCTCTTTTGACTTGAAGAAGGTGGCAATGGTAATATCTCCTCTCTGTTTCTGTGACTTTCTTGCACCCTCACTCTTGCTCTCATTCTGTATAGCACACACAGTCCACCAAACTTTCAGACTAGGTCGGGAAGTCTTTTTTTTTAAACCTTTAAATCTTTCTCTGCCATCACCCCAGTAAAAGTAAAAACAAACAACAAAACAAACAAAAACCTCCTTTGTTTCTTTCTTTTCTTCTGGTTAGCCAGATGCTCTCACATCAGGTGTCCTTCCTCTCTATCTCTTTATTTTGTGTCTCCCTTCATTATCAGGCCCACCTCAGGTGCAGGGGAAGCCATCATGTATGTAGCACTGACCCTGCCAGTAACTACTTGAGGGAATGAAAGGACAATCTCTGTCTTGGCCACAAAGACATCTCCCTTCTCCCCAACCCCAAAGTCACTGAATGATTCTGGGGAGTCCAAACTTTGCTGCAATGATGTTACAGAGATAGTTAATTCAATAGCCATCAGTAGCAGCTGTTACTGTGAAGTAAAGCTGCTTGGGGGGACTTTATGTAGAGTATAGGGGCTACGTATTTTTCTCCATTAACTAACTTAAGTGACACAGCCCAGTTAATGATCTGTAATAAACAGATCTGAACTAGCACTGGCTTCCTTGAGAGACCAGATAGATGACTTTTAAAAATATCTTTTATCCTATCTCAACTCCTTAAATTGACTTCTGATATGGATTGTCAGATCATAGCATAGCTCTGAGCTGGAAGGGACCTTAGAGACCAACAACTTCATTTTACATATGAGAAAACTGAAATCTAAGAAGATTAATGACTTACCCAAGGTCACAAAGGCAGCAAGTGAGAGTCTGAATTTTATACCAATCCTCAGACTACAAATTCAGCTTTCTTTCCATCAGCCACCAATCAATGTACAATTATTGAACACTTACTAAACAACTACTTTGTTCCAGGCACTGGGCTGGTCTCTGATCATTTGTAAGGATTTCAGTAGCTTCTCCACCCTGTTAAAGGAAGCTATCAGGAAGGATTAAATCCTTCATCAAAGCAAAGCCGTAGTATGGCTGAAAGCCCTTTCACCTGCAGGGAGTTTGACTATCAAATAGACACCAAGGCATCTCCCCCCACTTCCATCCTCCAGTCAGAACCAACAGCAGTCCTCAGATCCACAGTCCCTGCATCCTCTTCCTAATATCTGGTCCTGCTTAACTTAGGTAAGAATCCTATAAAAATGCACCAGGCTTCAGTGTTTGGAGACTTCTACCTGGGTCTCTAGCATATCTGACCCATGCCCAATCTCCCTCATCACACTTCTTATGGTAAGCAATAAAATTGTCTTGCTTTACTTTCTGCTGACTATGTTCTGTCTTGTACTCCAGACTTCCTTCACTGGATCTTAGAATCCTGGAACCTCATTCCAAACTACATTAAGATGACAAGGACAAAAATAAAACAATCTCTACCCTCAAGGAGTTTGTATTTTAGCAGAGGAGACAAGATGGGTGTATATCTGTGTAGGCAAAATAAATGCAAGATTATTTAGGGAGTGGGAAAATATGAGAGGCTTGGAGGAGAGAATCAGGAAAGGCTTCAGAAAGATGTTGCTTAAATGGAGGTTTTTTAAATAATATTTTGTTTTTCCCAATTTCATGTAAAAACAATCTTTAACGATTTTTTAAAAAAAATTTTGAGTTCCAAATTCTCTCTCTTCCTCCCTGAGATGCTAAGCAGTTTGACATAGGTTATACATGTGTGATCATGCAAAACATATTTTCATATCAGTCATATCATACAAGGAAAGACAGACAAAAAAACCTTTAAAAATGTAAAAAATAGTATGCTTTGATCTTTATTCAAATTTCATCAATTCTTTCTCTAGAGGTAGAAAATATTTTTCCTCATGAGTCCTTTGGAATTGCCTTGGATTACTGCCTTGCTAAGAATAGCTGTCGTTCACCATTGATCATCATATAATATTGCTGTTACTGTGTGCAATGTTCTCTTGGTTCTGCTCACTTCACTCCGCATCAGTTCAATTAAGTCTTCTCTCCAGAGTACAGATGAAACCTAGCTCCCTCTTCTCTATAGAGAAGCATTAGACTTAAAGTGAGGAATGAGCTATATTCTCTCAGACATGATCAATGTGTCAGTTGGTTTTTCATTTGTTAGTTTGTTTTGTTTTTTCCTGCTAAGTTGTATACTTCTGTCTTCCTAGGAAGGGCTCTATGTGTATGGTACAAGTTGTTATTGGATGATCACAGTGATATAAAAACAAAGTATATACAGAATGTTTTAATAGTATATGTATACACACATATATGTACAAAATATATATATATTTGTATCTGATGGTAGTCATCTCTAGGGTGGGGGGGGGAGGGAAGAAAAACAAGGAAAAAAAGAAAGTTCCATGACAACTTTATTATATCGTTAAAAGGAATAAAAGGAATAAAAGGAAAAAGTTGTGCAAAATAGATTTGCAGTTTCATCTGCAATCATCTTTTTTATTCTACTATGTTATAGAACTATTTGTTATTTCATAAATTAAAAATGAAATAAAATCATGAAAAACGAAGCATCACTAAAATGTTGAAGAGCTGGTTATTTCCTTAGGCTAATCCTAGAGGTAGATTACAATTTCTATAAAATGAGTAAAATAGGTTTTCCATATTATGCTTCTTCCAAGATTCTGCTCTACCAACTCATGATGGCAGGGTTATACTCTGGGTTCCCCAAGGCTATGCCTGTAGAGCTCCAGTTGTCCTACCAACCTGGAAAGGACCACAGGGTCTTAAGTGATCATAAGGGCTAGAGCCAGAAGGAACTGCTGAGTCCATTTAGTCCAACCTCCTTGAAACAAATGAGGAAGGTGAAGTACAGGGATATTTGTTAAATGACTTGCCTAAGGTCACACTGGCAGTACATGTTGGAGGAAGGAATTGAACCCTAGTCCAAGGCTTGAATAAAGGCCCTATGGTAGACTGAGTGACTCTTGGAGGTACAGCCTAATTTCATGCAGCATGATAAAATTCATCAATAGTTTGTGATTACTTACTAAAATGTGAAGAATTTGCCACCCATATCATTTGAAGTCACATTCCCACTAATAAGATCACCTGTCTGAAAGTATTGGAGTATTCATTCTATGCAGTCATTCCTTAGTACTTTACCATAATTGAGATGAATTTGGTTTGATCTTGGCAATAGCTGAACCTTTAAAACTCTACCTCATTGCAATGAGAACAGTACATTTTCCTTTTTATTTGCAATTCTATATATACAGACCATCAGAACAGCAATAAAAGCACAGTTCTTCAATTTTGCATTTCTTCCTCCTCTTACCAAATTGTCTCAAAAACTATATAGTCACTGAAAAAGATCCTCTATTCAACTAATTTAACTTAAATTTTAAATGTTTAGAAGCATCCATCTAATTCTTTGATGGAAACTTTATTTGAATCCCAACTGCTAAGAAACCAAGTTATACATCTCATCTTTTGCTCATCTCTAAAGTTCCACATTTCTTTTTCCTTCCTTACATCTTATTTGGTCACTGGGACTTCCTCACAAGAATTTTAAATAAATATATAAATTTTAAATAAATTTATGTTACATATATTTTTTGAAGGGGGGAAGGCAAGGCAATTGGGGTTAAGTGACTTGCCCAAGGTCACACAGCTAGTAAATGTGTCGAGTGGCTGATGCTGAATTTGAACTCAGGTCCTCCTGACTCCAGGGCCAGTTGTCTGTTCATGGCACCACCTAGATGCCCCTATGTTACATATATTTCATAAAACACAAGACATTGTGCCAAATAGTTGAGCACATACCATGCATTTCCTAAAAGGATCTTGATTCATGTGACAATTCAAATAACCTGAGTTTATTTGTAAGTGCAAGCACTAAGTCCAACTTCCCAGCTGGCTTAGGTGAAGGCTTTGTTCCTGAGTTAAGGAATTCACTTGACAGATACAATACAGGCATTATGCTGAAGGAGCGGGAGGAGACCTTGGAAGCACAAGGACAGATTTTCATGCATTCCTGGCATTACCTCAAAGGTCAGGAGAGACTGACTTGTGATCATAGAATTTGACTTCTAGAGTACTTGCTTTCCATCAGAACACCTTGCAAGAAAAATTAAGAAAGCCAAATGCTTCAGAACTTTTCTAAAGATACATAAGTTAACAAAGGATGTTTCCCTTTGACAGACTTGATGCACTGGTACTTGGTAACAGGCTGGCTTTCTTTTTTCAGTACCAGTTGGAAAGTTCTATAACTCAGACTGAGCAAACAGCTCCTGGCTGTACTTTTGGCATCATTACCAGACTAATAAACTCCACTGTTAAGCTTCATGTACACTCAATTCCTCTCCTAATAACCACTCACATTTCCGTTTTCTGGAAGTCCAGTTTTCTCCTAGACTGTTATAATTCATATGAGAAACCTATGTTAATGTCTAACTCTGTATGAATTGAATAAATATTTGCCTTCAATTGTTTGAAGGGCTGCCATTTCTAAAAGGGTTTAGGTTCTGTTTCGTCCCAGGGTAGGGGGTCAGAATGGGAGCATTGGGTGGAAAGAGCAAGGAGGCAGACTTTGACTTGATATAATATAATGAAAACCTTCCTTAATAATTAGAGCTCTCGAGCAATCTGGAACTATGCCCAAAGGGCTATAAATAATTGCATACCCTTTGACCCAGCAATACCACTGTTGGGATTATATCCCAAAGAGATTACAGAAGTGGGAAAAGGTCCCATATGTGCAAAAAT
>CM053588.1:214356435-214390258 GCA_028646515.1 Pseudochirops corinnae | reverse complement strand
GAGACAAAACAGAGAAAGAAAGTTATAGACCAATTTCCCTTATTAATATAGATGTAAAAATTCTAAATAAAATATTAGCAAAAAGACTTCAGCAAATCATCATGAGAATAATACACTTTGATCAGGTAGGATTTATTCCAGGAATGCAAGGGTGGTTCAATATCAGGAAAACTATCAGTATAATTGATCACATCAACAACAAAACTAGCAGAAATCATATGATTATCTCAATAGATGTAGAAAAGGCTTTTGACAAAACACAATACCAATTCCTATTAAAAACACTAGAAAGTATAGGAATAAATGGAGTTTTCCTTAACATAATAAATAGCATTTATCTAAAATCACCACCAAGTATTATATGTAATGGAGATAAGTTAGAAGCATTTCCATTAAGATCAAACAAGGATGTCCACTATCACCCCTCTTATTCCTTTTGGTACTAGAAATGTTAGAAGTAGCAATAAGAGAAGAAAAAGAAATTGAAGGAATCAAATTAGGCAAAGAAGAGACTAAGCTATCACTCTTTGCAGATGATATGATGATATACTTAGAGAATCCTAGAGAATCAAGTAAAAAACTACATGAGATAAACAAATTTGGCAAAGTTGCAGGATATAAAATAAACCCACATAAATCCTCAGCATTCCTATACATCTCTAACAAAATCCAACGTCAAGAGATAGAAAGAGAAATTCCATTTAAAGTTACTGTAGACATTATAAAATATTTGAGAATCCACCTGCCAAAACATACTCAGGACTTATATGAACACAATTACAAAACACTTTTCACACATATAAAGTCAGATCTAACTAATTTGAAAAATATCAATTGCTCATGGCTGGGTCGAGCTAATAGAATAAAAATGACAATTTTTCCTAAATTAAATTACATTCTTAGTGCCATACCCATCAATCTACCAAAAAATTACTTTGTAGAGCTAGGAAAAATAGTAGCAAAATTCATTTGGAAGAAAAAAAATGTCCTGAATATCAAGGCAATTAATAAAAAGAAATGCTAGGGAAGGTGGCCTAGCCATACCAGATTTTAATCTGTATTATAAAGCAGCAGTCATCAAAACTACTTGGTACTAGCTGAGGAATAGAGTAGTGGATCCATGGAATAGATTGGGTACGTGAGACTCAGCAGCCAATGACTATAGTAATCCACTTTTTGATAAACCCAAAGACCCCAGTTTTTGGGATAAGAACGCACTATTTGACAAAAACTGCTGAGAAAACTGGAACATAGTATGGCCGAAATTGGTCATAGACCAATATCTAACACCGTACACCAAAATAAAGTTGAAATGGGTGCATGATCTAGGTATAAAGGCTGATACTGTAAGCAATTTGGGAGAGCAAGGGATAGTTTACCTGTCAGATCTATGGAGAGGGGAAGACTTCATGATGAAACAAGATTTAGAGAGCATTATAAAATGCAAAATGGAAAATTTTGATTACATTAAACTGAAAAGGTTCTGTACAAACAAAGACAATGTAACCAAGGTTAAGAAGGAAGTTGGAAATTGGGAAAGAATTTTTACAACCGGTATCTCTGATAAAGGCCTCATTTCTAAAATACACAAAAAATTGAGTCAAATCTATAAGAATACAAGCCACTCTCCAACTGATAAATAGTCAAAGGATGTGAACAGGCAGTTTTCAGAGGCTAAAATTAAAGATATCTATAAGCATATTAAAAAATGTTCCAAATCACTAGTGATTAGAGAAATGCAAATCAAAACAGCTCTGAGGTACCACATCTCACTGGCCAGATTGGCTAAGATGACAAAACAGGAAAATGATAAATGCTGGAGAGGATGTGGAAAAATTGGAACACTAACACATTGTTGGTGGAGCTGTGAACTGATCCAGCCATTCTGGAGAGCAATCTGGAACTATGCCCAAAGGGCTATAAATAAGTGCATACCCTTTGACCCAGCAATATCACTTCTAGGGTTATATCCCAAAGAGATCAGAGAAGTGGGAAGAGGACCCATATGTACAAAAATATTTAAAGTGGCTCTTTTTGTGGTGGCAAAGAATTGGGAAACAAGGGGATGCCCATCATTTGGGGAATGGCTGAACAAGTTGTGGTATATGAATGTAATGGAATACTACTGAGCTATAAGAAACGAGGAGCAGACAGACTCCATAATAACCTGGAGAGACTTATATAAACTGATGCTGAGCAAGAAGAGAGAACCAGGAGAAATCTGTACACAATCACAGACACAACATATAGTATGATGACTAACTTCAATAGACCGCTCCACTCCTCTCAGCAATGTAAGGCTATAAGACAACTCCAAAAGACTCATGATCGAAAGAGATATCCACATCCAGAGGAGGAGATGGGGAGTCTGAATGCAGATTGAAACAAACTACTTGCTGTGTTTCTTTTTCTTGTTTTGTTTTGTTTCTTCTTTCCCACTTATCACTCCATCAGTTATAATCTTTCTTTACAACCTGACTAATGATTAATGTGAAGATATTTGTAGATCCTATATTCGCCATGATGGGGTGGGGGAAGAAGAGGGAGGGCAAGAAAATCTGAAACTCAAGGGCCTGTGGAACTGAATGTTGTAAACTAAAAGTAAATAAACCAATTTAATAAAGAAAAAGAAAAAACCCAGGATCATAGAATTGTAATTTTTTAAGAGATTTTAAAGATTTTCGAATCCTCATTTTATGTATGAGGAAATGGACCTAAGGAGGAAAGTTAAATACCTAAGATTACACACCTAGTGAAGGCCAGAGATGGGCTTCCTATGTAGTATTCTTTCTGTCACATCAGGAGGGGGATATCATTTGAGCTAAACCATGTGGTGCTGGCAGAAATATATGGTGCATTATAGATATCACCTTAGTTTTTTGAAAAATAATGTTTTTGGTAGGAGAGTTTTATTCGGAATAGTAAATATATCTCAAACCAATAATACGATTTTCTTCTCTGGATAGAAAAATATCCTTTCATAATAGTAGCTCATATTCATGTAGCATTGGAATCACAACAACCATGTGAGACAGATGATATAAACATTATTAATATACCCATTTTACAAAAGAGGAAACTAAGATTTAGAGTTTAACACCTTTGCCCATGTTCATACAACTATCTGATTCCAAGCCCACATCACACTTTGTATTAAACTAGGAACAGAAATATAATTGAGTGTGTTATTTACATCTTATACATACCCTAACGTTTAAGACAAAATCTTCATAAAATTTAACCTTTCTACATGAACAAACAGGTTTTAAGAGAATAACAAACTTTTGATGAAAACAATTGTTTTCTTAATCACTAATAGTAAGAGAAATTCAAATTAAAACAAACCTGATATTTTACCTTACACCCATCAAAACGACAGTGATAAAAGATGGAAAGAGTCCATGACAGAGGGTCTGTGGGAAGACAGGTGACTTAATATATTGCTGATAGAGCTGTGAATTGGCCTAACTATTCTGGAAAACAATTTGGAATTATGTGAGGAAAATCATTAAATTGTTCATGTGCTTTGACTCAATGAGCATATAACCTTGGAAATATAACTCAAGGAGATTAAAGACAGGGAGAAAGACTCCATAAAAATATCCGTGGCAGTACTTTTTGTAGTAGCAGAAACCTGGGAATAAAGTGGATATCCAGCAACAGGAAAATGGTTGAATGAGTTATTATATACTAATGTGATGGAATATTATGTCTTCAGAAGTAACAAATATTAGGAACTCAGAGACCCACAGGAAGAAATGTATAATCTGTTACAGTACAAAGGAAGCAGAACCAATCATTCAATTAATAAGATTTTATTACATGCCTATCACACCCTAGAGACTGTATATTATATACCATGACTGTAGTAATTAAAGTAATTTATAGTAATTTAAGCAAAAAACAACATTAAAACAGAGTCAAGCTCTGATCATAATGATCAAGATTGACATTAGAGAATAGATGGGTATTGAATGTTGCATATGCTGCCATATACTCTTGCCATACTAGATTGTTTTGTTTTACTATATTAGAAGGGAGGCTTCAATGGTAAGAAGGACATATTGGGAAATTACTGTGATATAAAAACTAAAGGCATCACTGAAACTATTTTTTAAAAATATGACACTGATGATCTGTCATCAAGGCTAGAAAAATTTGAATTTTTTAAAAAATAAAAGCCATAAAACTAATTTTGACTAATATGAGGGTTATAATAAAAATCATTGACTAGAATGAACTGCCACCATCCTTAGGTAGTGGGGAACAGCTATATTCCTTCTCAGAAGAAATCACACAAGGTGAGCTAACATATCTGAAGAACAGGAAGATGATGCCATTTCATATGCTGTGATTCTTTCCTAAAAATTATCTATTTATTATAGCACAAAACCCTTTTCCTAGTTTCATTTAATGACAAGAAATTCATATCTGCAATGTTACTTCAAAATGTCAGATTCATTTTATCATGTATCAAGAACAAAAAAAATATTGCACAACCAAACCTGGATCATCTATTTATTCTGACTTCCGTAATTATGAGGGACTTCATATATTAAATTCTTTTAATATGTGAAGGAAAACTAGAATATATCACTGGCATAAAAAAGAAGTCATAAAAGCCAAATAATAATGAGAACCAATTTGTGTGTATAACATGTCACAGTGAGGTCCCATGCTGATGATAATGACATGCAAAGATTAACATATACTTTTTAAAAAATTTCTGCCTGCACAGCAAGATGTTCTTGATATCTTATGACTTATTTTTGTTCTTTGCCTATTCATTTTGGCCCTCTTTTTCTGGCTTTCTCACACACAATAGCCAGGTTCCGCTGCTTTCTCCATAAACCAGTTGCTGACAGCTGACTTTGTGATGCCAGTTACTCAATCACTGGAAATTGTGATTGCTGGTTTGATGGAGTCCAATAAAAGTTTTCATCCTACCTGAGGTTTGAGGTAATAATCGCAAAATGAAAAAAAAAGTCCATCAACAACAACAAACAATCCTCCTCAGGCCAAAGCTCTTCTAAATTGGGGGAGCTGATTTTGTTGAGTTTGATCATATTTTTCTAGAGCCTTTAATAAAAGGGAAATGTTAGGATTCTGTAGTCTTCTAATGGCATCATTCTTCTTCAAATTTTGGATGGTTCTTTCGTGTGGTCCAGAGTTATTTATAAAGATAATTATTTGACTGCCTTTTTAAAAATCTGTTTTCCTTAGTTTAAGATAGGGATACTCAAACAAGATCAAGGGCTCCTGTAGAATCACTGAGTTATTGCAGAAGGTTGGACAACCATAAAGGAATTGACAAATAAGCACACATACATTTTGTAAACTAAACAAAAGCATGTCTCATGTATGTATAAAATATTATTGTCTTATAGCAACATACTGTAATATACTATTAGTATTACAATTATAGTATATTTCATATTACTGCATATAGAAGCTGTTGTGTTGAATAAATCACAAATTCATTTAAAAGTGTTACCATATTCATTATTTTTTATATTATGTATTTCTCAGTTAACATACTATAGTATAATAATTCTCCTGTGGAATTTTTTCTTATGAAATAAGTCTTCATTGTATCAAAGGTATGCTAATAAAGGTGATGCTGGTCATGATGCCTTACATTATAAAGTGTTCAATTCTAATGCCACACCTCCCTACCCCCCATTCTGTATAATAGCCTTTAGGGCACAATCTAGTCCATTTTTGTCTTTGCATCCCTAGTACTTACGATATGGCCTGGCATATCCACTAATAGAAACTTACGAATTCGTCGGATTGAATTGAATAGAATTTGAACATCACAGTAACTCTGTGAGAATGGTAGGTATCAATATCCTTCTCTAATATACAAGGAAACTAAGGCTCAGAGTGACTGAGTAACTTTGCCCAGAGTCACAAAAATTCTTTAATGCTGCAAAACAAACTCTTGATTTTTTTTCTCTACCTTATATTGACTTTCTGGGTAGAGGAATTTTCTATCACTAATATTTTGAGGGAGTAACTTGGGGAAGGAGCCTGGATCTGCTCTTTCATCCGTGTGGAGAATCCTTGAAGTGGAAACTCCCTTTACTGATGCAGATTGACAACTCTTTACCTTAGGGTCCTGGGTATAGATGTCTGGAACACTGTGTCTGTACCATGGTGGGTGACATAGCCAACATGTGTCAGAGGCTAGATTTGAACTTAGTTCTTCCAGTTTCCAAATTCAACCCTCCATTCCACGCACCATGCTGCATTTAGTTCATAATATATCCAAAGTCAAAGGGGGAATTCAATTTTTCTCTTTGCCATTTTAAGTTTTGCTTATTTTTCCTCAAACGATACTGATCATTTCTATTAATTCAAACATTAAGCAAGGAACAGTCCAAATCTTTTTTTCTTTGCTAGTTCTTTTTGTTATTAAAAAAGATCTTTTATTTATTTATTTTTAGCATTCATTACTTAAAAATTTTAATTTCCAAATTCTCTCCCTTCCTTCTGCTGTTCCTCCTCACTGAGGAGAGCAATATAATATCAATTATACATGTGAAATAATTTAAAATGTTTTCCCATATTAGCTATATTGTAAAAAAATAATAATAATTAAAAGTAACAACATAAACTGAAAAATCTGTATTGAGAATTCATCAGTTCTCCTTGGAATTGAAAAGCATTTTTCATCAATAAGTCCTTTGGAATTGCCTTGGACTGTTGTCATGATGAGAAGAGCTATATAATTCACAGCTGATAATCCCTACAATATTGCTATTACTGTATACAGTGTTCTGGTTCTTCTTACTTCACTTTGCATCAATTCATATAGGTTTTGCCAGGTTTTTCTAAAACTATCTCCTTCATTATTTCTTATATCACAATAGTATGTCATCACAATCATATACTTGTTCAGTCATTCCTTAACTGATGAAAATTCCTCCAATTTCCAATTCTTTGGCACCACAGAAAAATCCTATAAATAAATTTGTACATAGACATCTTTTTCTTTTTCTTTGATCTCTTTGGGACACAGACCTCAAAGTGTTATTGTTGGGTCAAAGGGAACACATAGTTGGATGGCACTTTGGGCATAGTTCCAAATTGTTCTCCAGAATGACTGGACCAGTTCATAACTCCACCAACAGTGCATTAGCATATTTATTTTTCTACATCACCTTCAATTTTTATCAATTTTTCTGTCAGTTTAGCCAATCTGATAAGTATAAGGCTCAGACATTTTAATTTGCTTTTTTCTAATCAGTAGTGATTCAGAGCATGTTTTATATGACTATTTTTAGCTTTTGGAGGCCAGCTAGGTGGCACAGTGGGATAGAGTACCAGGTCTGGAGTCAGAAAGACTCATCTTCCTGAATTCAAATCTGGCCTCAGACACTTACTAGCTCTGTGACACTGGGAAAGTCACTTAATCCCATTTGCCTCAGTCTTTCATCTGTAAAAATGAGCTAGAGAAGGAAATGGCAAACCACTTAAATATCTTCACCAAGAAAACCCCAAATGATGCCACAAAGAATCAGACACAACTAAAACAACTGAACAATAATATTAATAGCTTTGGTTTCTTTTTTCTGAAAACTACCTATTCAAATCCTTTGACCATTTATCAACTGGAGAATGACTCTAATTTTTATAAATCTGACTCAGTTCCCAATATATTCAAGAAATGAAGTCTTTATCAAAGAAACTTGTAATTTTTTCCAATTTCCTGTTTTCCTTCTAATTTTGGCTGTATTTGTTTTGTTTGTGCAAAAACTTTAATTTCATGTAATCAAAGTTATCCATTTTACTTCTGGTGATCCTCTCTATCTCTTGTTTAGTTATAAACTCTTTTCTTATACATGTTTCTGACAGGTAAAATTTTCCACAATTCCCTAATTTTGCTTGTGATAATCATTCTTTATGTCTAAACCATGTACCCATTTTGTTCTTGTTTTGGTATATAGTGTGAGATGTTATTGCATGCCAATTTTCTGACAAACTGCTCTCCAGTTTCCCTAGCAATATTTTTAAAATGTTGGCTTCTGGCCCCAAAGCTTTGTTCTTGGGCTATCAAATATTAGATCTCTATGGTTATTTGCTGCTTTGTATTGTACGTACCTATACCACATTGCTCTATTTCTAAGCCAGTACCAGTTTGTTTGGATGATTACCATTTTGCAATATAGTTTGAAATCTTTTACTGCCAGGCTACCTTCACTCCTTTTTTCACTGAGTCTTTTGAAATTCTTGACTTTTTATTCTTCCAGATAATTGGGTTAATTTTTCTAGCGCTTTAAAATAATTTTTGGTAGCTTGATTGGTATGGCACTGTATCAGTAAATTACCTTAGAATTGTCTTTATTATTGTTGTTGCCTACTTGTGAGCAATAAATATTTCTTCAGTTATTTAGACCTATCTTTATTTTTATGAAAAGTGTTTTATAATTGTGTTCATATAGTCCCCAGGTTTTTCTTGGGTACTAAACTCCCAAGTATTTTATAATGTCTGCAGTTATTTTGGATGAAATTTCTTTCTATCTTTTTTTGCTGGGTTTTATTGATAAAGACTGGTGATTTATGTGGGTTTATTTTATATCATGCAAATTTGCTAAAGTTGTTCATTGTTTCAACTAGTTTTTTTTAGTTTATTCTCCAGGGTTCTCTAAGTATATCATCATTTTGTCAGCAAAGAGTGATAGTTTAATTTCCTCATTGCCAATTTTTATTCCTTCAATTTCTTTTTCTTTTCTAATTGCTATAGCTAACATTTCTAGTATAGCATTGAATAATAGGGGTGATAACAGATATCCTTACTTCAACCCAATCTTGTTGGAAAGACTTTTAATTTATCCCCCATTCACAGATAATGCTTGGTCTTGATTATAGTTAGATAATACTTATCATTTTAAGAAAGGCCACATTTATTCCTATGCTTTCTTGTGTTTTTAATAGGAATGGGTATTGTATTGTCAAAATCTTTTTCTACATCTATTGAGATAACTATATGATGTCTCTTGGTTTTATCATTGATATGGTCAGCTATACTAACAGTTTTCTAATATTGAACCAGCCCTGTATTCCTGGCGTTAATCTCATTTGGTTGAAGTGTATGATTTTGGTGATTTATTGCTGTTTGCTAGTATTTTTATTTAAAATTTTTCCATGGATAATCATTAAAGAAATTAGCCCATAGTTTTCTCTGTGTGTTTTTCCCTCCCTGGTTTAGGTATCAAAATTATATTTGATTCATAAAAGACATTTGGTAGGGTTCCTTTATTTTTTCAAGTAGTTCATATAGTATTGGGATTATTTGTTCCTTAAATGTTTGTTAGAATTCACTAGTAAATCCATCTGGTCCTAGGGATTTTTTCTTAGGAAGCTCACTTATGGCTTATTAAATTTCTTTCTCTAAGATAAAGTTATTTAAATATTCTATTTCCTATTTTATTAATCTGGGCAATTTATTTTTTGCAAATATCCATCCATTTCACTTAGATTGTCAATTTTACTGATGTATGATTGGGCAAAATAACTTCTAATCATTGCTTTAATTTCCATTTTTAGTACTGGTAATTTGGTTTCCTTCTTTCTTTAAAAAAATTAACTAAAGGCTTATCTATTTTATTTTTTCTCATGAAACTACCTCATAGCGTAATTTATTAGTTCAAAAGTGTTTTCTTTTTAAGTTTCAATTTTATTTATCTCTCCTTTGATCTTCAGGATTTTTATTTTGGTTTTCATTGGGGATTTTTCATTTGGTCTCTTTCTCTCTCTCTCTTCATACATATATATGTATATATTATATATGTATGTGTATATATACATATACACTTTAATTTGCATGCCCAATTAATTTATCTGTTTTTTCTATCTTTTATAGATACATATTTTTAAAGGCATAAATTTTCCCCCAAAGTACTTCTTTGGCTGCATCCCACAAATTTATGTTGTTTCATTGTTATCATTATCTTTAATGAAAGTATTAATTGTTAAAATTATATCGTTCAGCTTCCAATTAATTCTTAACCTATGCTTCCATGGCCCTTTATTGAATGTAATTTTTATTTCATTATGTCCTGAAAAGGGTGTGTTTAATATTTCATCATAGGTCCTTTGGAATTATCTTAGATCAGATTATCAATCAGCAGAAGTCATGGCCTAGCTTGCTAGAAGATAGGGACATTGAAGTAGTTCAGATAAGGCAGAGCCAAAGTGACTATGAAATAGCTATTTAATAAACTGCTTCATGTATTGACATCTTAAGTTTCAATCTTCCATTCATGAATCTTTTGTGCTTAAAGCATTTCTTTGTTTGGAAGAAATTAAATAGATTTGCTATAACTGATGTGTACTGTATAGTCAGTACCATTCTCCTTTTTGAGGAGAACTTGTCATGGTCAGATTCCTTTCTAGATTCCTAAGCAGACCAAGGGAGAGAGAAAGAGTTCTACTTCCCAACCCCACCCCATGCCAAATGCCACTTTCTTCTACAGGGAAGAGGTGCAAGAGGGTAGTCACTCCTTTTAAGGTCTGGGAAGCTGCTCTTCTTGTCTGGATGTCTAACCTTTTTTGATGCTGGTCCCTTTTCTTGCTGCCACTAGAGAGACCAGAGGATTGCTGCACTATCCCAAAGTTCATAAGCACTAGATATGTGTCCCTAGAAGTGACTAGGGTATTAGTTCAGTTCCATTCATGTTCCACATCATATACTATAAACAGAGCAGACTGAGGGAAGGAGGAAGAGTGTGCCCTGATCTCTCCATTTTTATTGGTATAATTACTACTATTTATTGCCTGCCTCATAACGCATAATACCCAGATGGCTCATGCAAAAATACAAATGCATACATAGAAGTATTCTTTCAGACTCATCACTAGTGAATTACTTTGGTAAAAAAAAAAAAATCACAGTAGGCATGTTTTGTGTTTTCAGTTCTAAGTGGGGTTGTTTAATCTTTAAATAAGTCTATATTTCTGGAAATGTTGTATTTCCTCAAATATTCAACTTCCATACTGGTTCCTTGGCTGTTTATTTTGGCCTCTGACACCATCTTTAGGAACAAAACCTAAATAAATATTAAATGTCTTCTTTTAAAAAATAATCTTCTACATATGTTAGTGTAGTGGGTATGTCCAAATAGACACAGCTGCATTTCCCAGCAGTCACCACCACATCTGCTCTTCCTGCTCAGTCTTGACCTTGGTGCTTCTTCTCCCCTATCTTCTGGTCAATCCCATAACTGCAAACTCTGGAATTCTCTTGGATGTTCCTACTAATGGCAGCTGCTGGAAAATGAGACTATATTCATTTTGAGACCCCTATACTAGCAAGCTCTATGTGCAACTTCCACTTTAAAGATAACACCACAGACCAGGCTGATGGCACAAAGCTGTTATTTTTGCATTGGTGAAGCAATAATCCTGATGTGGGATTTAGGAAACCTAAGTTTCAGACATTGTTTTGCAGTGTGACAACAGGCAAGTCAAGTCCCTCGACTTGAGCTCTCTTCTTTATCTAAAACAGGAAGGTAAGACTAGAGAATGTCAATGGTCCCTTCCACCTCTCATACGCCTTGACCTTTTCCATCCTCCCGTCCACTCTCCCACTGCCCCCACCCTAAAAGAAGCTGGGAAAGAGGGCAAAGGGATGTTTTATAGGGCCTGGCCACTAAAACTAGCTAGCCGATGTCTATCTACATTTCATATTTTCTAGCTTTTAAAAATGCTCATTTAATTTTAGTTCAATGACACAATGTAATGTTGGAGTATCGTGGCTGCACAAGGTCTCTGCAGCAGCTATTTGATAGAAATAGAAGACTAGTATGAATTTCCAAACCAAAACCTTGTTTTTTAAAAGCCACACTAATAAAACTAGAATACATCTATTTAATAATAAAAGGCGTATTTGAGAAATATGGCCTTCAAAGCAAAAAATAAATGTCTTTTAGTTATTCAAGTGTTCTTAATATAGACAGTCTCCAGCAACCACAGACCTCTAAAGAGGTTTATTTTTCTGTACCTATAGAGTCCCCTTTTTAACAGCCTCCAATCCTGCCTGCTTCTCTGTCAACTCTTGGTCATCCCCACTGGGAGGCTATCAGCTGATATCCCAGTAATAATGATGGCTTACACTTAGGTTGCCCTAAATTCAGAAATGTTTTTGTTTTAAACACAATAACCCTGTCAAGTAAGTAATGCAAATACTATCCCCATTCAACAGATGAAGCAACTGAAGCCCTAAGAAATATTGACCCAGAGCTACACAGCTAGAAAATAGAACCAGAATTCAAACCTAGTTATTTTGACTCTAAGGTCATTGATTTTTTTCTTCTTCTACATTATCAATGCTCTTCTACAATCAGCTAAAAATCTTGTTTGATTTTATTTTTAACCATCAGAGGTGACTGCTTACAGTTGCCTGATCCTGGCCAGTTCCTTACTACTGTTCACTAGTAAACATCAAAGGCTGATAATCAAAAGTCATTCTAGCAGTTATGCACTCCACGTAACACCAAAGAGCTCTGGGATTACACCAAGTTCTCTACACCTCTCACAGAGGTGGTTACTTCTTTTGTCTTGCTTTTCAGTCCACTGGCATTGGTCCTCTCCTTAGTCCAAAGATGATTATTGATTCATGGCTTAGCTACTACATCCTGGAAAATTCTACCTTTTTCCAATCCTTCCTGCACTTGAGGAAAGTGTAATCACACAAGCATAACAATTATATACAGTTAGGTACTGAAAACAATAGAAAATAAATAATAAGCCTAAATACAGTAGGCATTTAGGATAGACTGGGCACCCACAGGATCTGTGTCTCAAAATCTTCCACTGGTACAAGTAACCAATTCACGTACTTAGATTTAAACTTCCCTTTGTCTGTAGGTGAGCCCAAAGAAACATAGTTCTGGTGCTTAGATTCAAATATCCTTATGGGTAGTTCAAGTCTTCCTTTGTACCCACCCCACCCACTCTTGTCCCCAGTGTTCAGCACAGTGCCTGGTACACACTAGATGCTTTATAAATGCTTACTGACTGATTGATTCGTCTGGATTAGGAATCGACTTTTCCCCTAGACCTCAACAATTTATCCTACTGCCAGTTAATCTACTCCGCTGATACCTCCAGCCTCTCACAGCAGGTAGCATTAGCTTCTGAATTTGTGCCTACCTAGGAGGTACAGATTCACCATCAAAGTCTTTTCTTTTCTTTCTGTTTGATTGAAAACATGGTAACTCCTTTGGACTAGATTTTATTGATTTTAGTTGGCAGGAGGAATTGGGGTTATGTTTGCATGGGCAGTTGGGACCCCATCATTTTCCCCCCATAATTGTCTATATTTCTTTTAAAAAAAATTTTTTCATTTGTATTTTGAACATAGTATTTTTTTTACATCTTTTCATTATTGAGGCAGGGACTTAGTGCCTGGACAGTATGAGTATCCTCTTTTGGTCTCTCTCAAGGAAAAGTAGAGATTTATTGCCACAAGATCGAGTTAAGAAAGCTTCTACAACCAGTAGTAATCATCAGATCAAGGCCTTGACCTTTTCCATCCTCCCGTCCACTCTCCCACTGCCCCCACCCTAAAAGAAGCTGGGAAAGAGGGCAAAGGGATGTTTTATAGGTCCTGGCCACTAAAACTAGCTAGCCAAGAGACCTCAGAATTTCTGAGGCAGATTTTTCTGCTAGAAAATGGAGGAATATGAAACAGATCAAGTCCCTGAAACTTCTTCTGGAGCCATTGTTTAGTCTGGTCCTGTGAGAAGAAAACTGGAAAAGTCTTCTTGGATGAAGAGGTAATTTCCACACCTCTATGGGTTTCTCTGAATCTCAGCAATTTTGAGCTACAGAAGTTTCAAGGGCTCAGGAAACCTGGAGATGACAGGATACCTACCATTATGGAGCCTTGAGTCTGACAGGCTACCAGAGACACAGGGTCCAGGCTAACTTTTCTTCCAGTATCATGAAAGAGATACCATCATGACCACCTCCACAGTTGCTCTCAGACATGCCAACCTGTGGGATCCACACACCAGACTGGGGACCCAGGGTGTTGAGGGACTCAAAGAGTAGGCAGGCTGACTGCAACCTTGGCAAGATGACAAAGACAAAGCTCAGTGGACTGACCAGGCACCAGCCCAGGAGGATTTAATGGTCTATATGCCTCCTGTGGTACAATGAAGGTTTGTCCATCAAAGTTTTTTTCAAAAGAATACAACTTCAGGACTAGAAGCAGACCTACTCTGTGCGAATGGTCATTTTGCCTTCAAACCTAACCTGTTCTTTAAAGTTTGTATTGTCCTACTCCCAAAATACTTCCCTCAAGTCAGTCAAAACTCCTCTAATCTTCAGTTCTTTTCAAATTATCTCAATGTGGAAACTCAAAAATCAGTGGGATAGGTTCACAAAGTCCTCAGCTGGTCTTCATCATCTTCACTTCCTGCCCCTCTCCTCCTCCCTCCTACTGGTTAATGGCTATATAGAAAAGAAAAGAAAAGAAGGGAGCGGCTAGGTGGTGCAGTGAATAGAACATTAGCCCTGAAGTCAGGAGAACCTGAGTTCAAATCTGGCCTCAGACACTTAACTCTTACTAGCCATGTGCCTTGGGGCAAGTCACTTAACCCCAATTGCCCTCCAAAAAGCAGAAAAGAAGTAGAGCTAGAAGACAGATTTACTTAGGATTCTTTAGTAACTGATGTTTTCCCCTTATTTAAATTTTCCAAAGGATTTTCACTTAACCTGCATATTAAAACCTATCCATTAATAAGGAAATAAACTACAGGTAACCTAAGCTACACAAAAAACGTTTTGTTCGTTTCTTTTAAAAGCAATGCTAAAGGTTAAAAACTGAAGGAGACTTTATCTACTTTCATTGCAATTCTATTGGTTTGGTAGGAAGACTGATCAACTACACTGACTATAGAGAATTCTTTGACCTGCAGTCAGACATAGATCATGGTCTGTTACAGTAGTTTGTTTTAAGCTCTGGACAATATGATACTCTCTGACATTGTTCCTTCTATTGAGGTTTTAGGGAGTTTATTTTAGATGCAAAGCTACATGTTAAAGCACAATCTGAGCTCCTGGTTAGGAAAAATCCTAAATTATGTGAAGGTTGGGCTCTCTGCCTTAATTCATATTTATAAATGTTTTTAGTTAATGCCTGGCCTTTTTTTGATTGAAACTAAATTCATATTACTGGAATGCTTTAGAGCCAGAAGGGACCTCAGAAGTCATCTAGACTAATTCCCTCATGTTATAGATAAGGAAGCTGAGGCCCTGAGAAGTAAAACCAATGAATTAATCAACAAGCATTTATTAAGCACTTAATGATGCGACAAACACTACGCTGGGAACTAGGGATATAAAGACAAACATGGAAATGTCCTTGACCTCAAGGAAGCTGAATGCTATTTGGGAAACAACTCATACACAAAGAAATAAATGTAAAATATATAGAAAATAACTGGGGGTGGGGGAATGCAGGGAAGAAAAAAGGCCTGTGTAAGAAATGTTACCTATTCTTGGCGTAGAATAGAGGGAGTCCATTCTAGGCATGAGGGACAGCCTATGAAAAGCAGGAAGATGGAAGAGGGAAGGTCATGTGTTTGGAACAGCAAGTAGAACAGTTTGGACAGAATATACATTTGAAAGGGAATAATATATAATAAGTCTGTCGAGGTAGGGCAGGGTCAGATTGTCAAGGACTTTAAATGCTGCCCTCTTCCCTCCCTCTCCCCATCTTCTATTATCCTCCATCCCCTTGTTAAACAGGGGAGGGGGAAAACTTCATAATTCAGTGAATTTCTTCCCCCTCAGAATCCTAGAAACCTCAAAATGTCCCAGAGATTGCTTCCTGTTCTTGGCAGCCACACATCTATCATTGACTCCCCATCCCTAGCATCAGCAAGGCCAGGGGTGGGGAACCTGCAGCCTCGAGTTCACATGTGGCCCTCTAGGTCCTCAAGTGCAGCACCTTGACTGAATCTAAACTTCACAGACCAAATCACCTTAAAAAAAGGATTTGTTCTATAAAACTTGGACTCAGACAAAAGGCTGTACCCAGGGACCTAGAAGGCCACATGTGTTCTGGAGTCTGCAGGTTCCCTACCCCTGAAGGCCTTTCACTACATAGAAACTTCTAGGGTCCTGGCTCCGACTCCCTTCCCCTACTTCCATATCTCAAATGAGTCTCCCTATCCCCACCCCACTTTCCCTAAGTGCAAAATTTGCTAGTTATGCCTCTCACCATTGTTAAGTGAATAAATGGATGAATGATAAGAGATTAAAACCAAACCTACTCTATAGACAGTTTGATTATGTGCCAATTGCTGATATCACATGGTTTTTCCAATTATGAAATTCTATGAGTTAGGAGACATGGATTAGGTCAGATTCCTTCAGATTTGTTGTGACTGAGAATCCCATTCTAGAAAAACCTCAGGATTTTCATAAACCTTGTATGACCAACGTTACTCACTTACCAGCCAAGTCTAGACTTTCGAAATGGCAGCCAGCAATTAGATAAAGATCAATATGGATACAGCAGAAGTCCTGATTTTCTGGGTACTTCTCCTGAGTGTTTCTATGTAGCAGACACTTTATGACTTGGGGGGGAAGGGGGTCATACTATTTGTAGTTCAGAGGGCCAGACTATCCTTTTCAACCTATGTTGTTCCCAGGGCCTTTAACGAACTTTAATGAACTTTAACTTTAACTTTTCCCTTTAACGAAAGGGAAGGAACAAATCATAAATTGGGCTTCCTCCTACCTTCTACACTGGTGAGATCTGATTAAAGTGAACATCAAGGACAACTTGCATGTTGGGGACAGAAAGAATCATATCTTGTGTGTGGTAATGAGAGTAGTTCTCTGTTTTGTGGTGGCAGAGGAAGGGGCTTTATGTCACCCTATGTTAAATGGCATTTATGTAGCACCTTAACATTTGCAAAACTTTTCCATTCATCCCACTTCACAGATAAAGAAATTGAGGCTCAGATAGTTTAAGTAACTTGCTCTTGATTATAAGTTATAGACTATTTAGTAAATATCAGAGTAGTGATTTGAATCTAAGTTACTATCTCCCTTTTCTAAATTAGGAAATTGAACCTCAGGGGATGAGAATAGGCATTTATATGTGACAGACATTATGTTAAGTTCTTTTAAAAATATTTCAGTATCTAAGGTCATATCTGAACTCAGGTCTTTCTGATTCTAAGTTAGCTCTTTATCCATTGCACCACCAGCTGGTTCATGTTGCCTATGGTTACAACAGGTAACAAATGTCAGAGGAGGGATTTAAATTTAAGTTATGACTCCCATTTTGCAGCTGAGAAATCTGAAGACCTAAATGGTTGTGACTTGCCCAGGGTTGTGTAGGTGGTTTCAGAAGAGACATAAGGGGATTAATGGGTTTGAGAAAGTAGTCTGGAGACAGATTACAAAGATTTCAAATGCCTGCCCAGACTCCCACAGTGGTAGTGGCCTTATTCTTAGACATACTAACCTTAATTTCAACAGCCTGAATTTCAACTTCATGGTTGTTGACTCCTTACACTACAGGCATTGCCTCTGGTCTTGTTTGTCACCAGATGGTAGAACTACTTATTCATATCATTACCTGGCTTCTACCCAAGTCTGGGGTGGTTTTGTGAAGGGACAGCCCTATGTTGCATGCTGTTTACTTAGAGAAAGATGTGACTCTCGTTTGGAGAGAGGATAATAAGCACCATACTGCATGCATGACTTACTTCAGTGGATTCCAAACACTCCTTGAAAAGACGTGTGGACAAAAGATCTCCTGGGAGGTGGGAGAAAGAGAAAGACTGTTGAAAGAAGGAATAGAGATCTCTGAGTCAGGAATATGTGGGGCCAGTGTGTGGTCAATCAGTAGTCATGTCTCGCCTCCACACACACAGCACATAGGGCCAAGTATCAGCAAAACTAATCTACCCTTGAATAGAAGCCAGCTTAAAATAGGACCACAGGATCAAAAATTGAGAGTTAAAGGGAACCTTAGAGGACCTTGAGTTTAATCTTCTGATTTCATAGATGAGGAAACTAAGGGACAGAGAGATTTAAGGACTTGTTTAGAGTCATGAAGCTAGTCAATGTCTGAGGCAGGATTTGAACCCACTTGTTTCTTACTCTAAATCTAGTGCTTTATCCACTATGTCATGATACTTCTCAAAAATCTGTACATTTCTAAATAGAAAAGAGAAAAATCTAGCATCTATGGGTTCCTAAACTGACTTAGCTGCAAACACATAGTTGACTATGTTGTTCTGGGTCCTGTCTATATGAGTCTAATCTAGACTAGCATTTCACAACAAAAACTTATCCTACAGACTGATGTCAATAAATTCTGGCTACTGTGGGATTGTGGGAACAATCCCTGTACGCTACAAGCATAAAGGGAAAGTCTAGTCTAAGTAGCCTGTCCTTCACTCCTAGTAGAATGTAAGATTCCTGAGGGTACGGATTATTTTATTTTCTTTCCCTCTTTGGATTCCTAGGCTTTGTAGTGTACCTAGAACACCACAGGCTCTTAATAAATGCTTATTGCATTGCAGTAAATTGAATTCTCTCCTTAAACATTTATTTTTCCCAGGACTTCATTCTTCCTGACTCTGAGAGGCCATAGATGGTGGGTGCTATTAAGGAAATCACTGATGCTTGGTTTCATCTATGTTACAAACAGCAAGTTTATTTCATCGTTCTTCATCCTGTAAGAAAAGAGTAGGTCTCAAAAGAGAATAATCTTCCAAATATGAATTTTATGATTTCCTACTTACAGCAGAGAAATTGTTCAAATGTTAAGTCATTAATCAACTTCAATAACCTGACATTATGTTTTGTTTGGCTTTTTTGATGAGAGGTTAGAGCAAGAATATTATGAATTCTCCTCATGTCGCACATCTGCTCCCCTCCTCTGAAACTCTGAAATTTAACTGTGTTAAACACATGCAAAAAGTCGCTGAGGTTTCAGTCTAACGAGCCCTGATAATTTACCACTAAAAATAAATGTGTGCTCAAGAGGCAGCCACTATGAGCAGGCAGGCTACAGTAGGGCATGTTCTCTCCAAAAGCTCCTTAGCATCTGGGGAGAGAAGCCGCTGCAATGCACAGGGAGAGGCCGAGTCTCCGGCACAAAGAGGATGCTTTATCTTTGGGGGAGCTGGCATCTGCTGGGCCTCAAGGAAATGCAGGACAAAGCAGGAGCATCTCTGCTTCCAGCCTGGAAGCGCAACGTGACTCATTGTTCTCTCCTGAACAGTTACACACTCCCTATTCCATAATTGGGCTAAATATTTGAGCTTGCTTTTCCTTTGAGGCTCCAACGTAACACCTATACTTAGTATTGAGTGCCAGGCTCCAAAATACCTACTTATTGTGGAAGTGAAAAATGAAATCCTTTGTTCTCAATGGATTGGCTCACTCCTCCCCACCCCCAAACCCCAGGTAACCAGCCATATACAGGTGTGCCCTGCTATAAGAAAACAGTTTTTAAAAGTGGAAACTTAACAAAATCATTTAGTGATTCTTCTCATTAGGAAAGGATTTTCTGCTTTACAAAAGGATTCCCTTCAGGAGATCTTTAAATGATCAGTTCCCCTAGTGCCTTTAAAGTGTGATTCAGTTTACACCAAGCTTTTCAGGAACATATTTATTCTGTAAAAACAAGGCACAGTTCTGTAGTTTTATGAACAATATCCATAGGAATTTGTGTCAACAACCTCCATTTTGCACCAAAATTTACTAAAGGAAGAATGGACTCAAAGAACAGTTGCTTAGTGAAGAAGCAGTAAAAAATTATGAAGCTGATTTTGGAAGTTTGGGGTAATCTGTAGTTTTCTGCTATCTATGTAAGCTGTGTTCCTCATTACCATAGGGAATTGGGAAAGAATTATAGACAGTCCCTCAATTTACAAACTCTTAGTTTTGTTTTATTTTTCCAATGACTATCATTTTCAATGGCCTGGAGTGCTCTCACTCCCCACCTCAGTCTCCTGGCTTCTCTGGCTTCTGTCAAGAATCAACCCAGATCTGACTTACAAGAGGGTTTTCCTGGACCCTCACTCCTACTGCTTTCCCTTTAAGATCACCTCCCATTAACACTGTATTGTAACTTTCTGTACATAGTCATTTTCATGTTGTCTCCCTCATTCAAATGTGGCCTCCAGGAGGGCAAGTACAGTCTTTTTGCCTTTCTTTGTGTCTCCATCGATTACCACTGGCCAGCACCTAGCATAGAGTAAAGGCTTGCTTGTGTTGACGTACTGACTTCCAGAAAATAATTTGTAAGTGGGTTTCATTAGCAACAATGCATGATACACATAGAGAGGTTTCCTGGCTAACCCCCAAAAGCCTACCTTATCAGTAAATGACCACAGTAAGGACAAAGTAAACATTGGTTGACTAACTGGACTATCAAAATCCCAGAGTTCCACAATCTTAGAGATGTAAAGAATCTCAGTGACCACTGAGTCCAACTTGTACCCCAAAAGAATCAACATTATAACATGTTTAACAAATGGCCATCTGGTCAGTGTGTATGTACTATTCTTTGTTGGTGTCTTTTAATTTGGCTCTTTCACTTTCTAGGTGGTCACTCCTAAGAGTACCGCCTCCCCCCCAGCTCTCCTTGCTCTTCCAAAGATTAATCAGATTCCTTCTAGCAAGGATGGGTCACAGAGAAACCAAAATATAGTTCTGGTCCCCAGTCACCCAAATAAAAGTTGTGGACAAGAGGGATATTCAAATTCAACACGGACAAAGTAGATACTCTGACTATACTATGAGGTAAGCGTATGATAGGATAAATAGATATACTTTGAAGGTTGGGGGATCAAGAAAGGCTTTATGGGAGGGATGACATTTAATCAGATCCATAAATAGAGGGCAGAGTTTGGGGTGGGAAAAAATAATTGTTCACATTTATATAGTACATAAAATCTTACTTAAAGAAAAATTACATGTATCTCCTTAACTTTACTCAACAAGCTTTCAAGATAAGTAAATAATGAAGTATTATCTCACCTTTATAGATAAGGGAGCTCAGATTCGGAGAGAAATGATTCATCCACCATCCACTGGTGCAGAAGCCTCCAAGTCAGGCTCCAAACCTTATATCCCATGTCCCAGTTAACTACAGGTCCAAGCCTCTTTCCCTTGATCCATAACTAGAGTTACATGAGAGAAAACATTCAAGGAGGAGTGAAAAGCATGAGCAGAGAAAGAGAGCTAGTAAGGTTTTTTTGGAGCATGAACAGGACATAGTAGCAGATAAAACTGGTGACAGGTTAGGATGCAATTGTGGAGAGGCTTAAATGTGAGGATCAGACATTTGGACCCTAATCAAAGGCCACGGGAAAACTAGAAAGGTTTTTGAACAAGAGCATAGCATAATATGATTAAAGCTGTGCCTTAGGAAGGCCAATCTGGAGAGACAGAAACTGAGGACAGGGGGACCAGTTAAGCCACTGTTGCAACAGTCTTTCAGGTGAGAGTCCGTGAGGGTTTGAACTGAGGTTTTTTATTCTGAATATTTAAAATGCCACCCAACCATGAAGATGCTTTAGTCTGAATCTATGAGTTGCAGAGTTTCTGGCCAAGGTCAAGATCTCAGAGGTGAATGGGAAGTGGCCTAAAAGTTGCACTCCCTAGTTTGAAAAGCTGAATCATTTTCTTGGCCTCCTCTAGTTCACACCAGATCAGTATCAATTCAATGCCTTCCCATCTAATTCCTGCCCCTTCACTTGCTGGAGAAAGAGAGAAAGGAGGAGAGGCTTCATGACACAAAGAAGAGAATACTGGGTTTGGAGTGAGAAGACCTGTATTCGAATTCCACCTTTGGCATTTACTATGTCTGTGACCTTCCATCTCTCTGGGCCCTAGTTGAAGTAGATGAAGGTTGAAGTAGATGACCTCTGTGGGCTTTTGCATCTCTAGCTCTGTAAGCCTAAGAGGTATTATTTTCATGTGCTTTTCTAAGTCTAGAAGAGAGGAAATGAAAAGGAGAAGAAGAATGGACAATAACTCTCCCTAATCCTCTTCCTTAGCCCCACAGAGGTTCTGGAGTCAATGTGACTGGGGAAGAGACAGGATGGGAACAACATGGCAGGATGCTTCTCCCCCCTCCAAATCTGAAGGAGTTATGGAATAAATTCCTCTTGAATGGCTATGATCCTTGTGATTTAATAGACCTGGCAAGGAAGGAGTAAAAAAGAGAAATGGAGAGTATGAGTAAGTGGGAATGACCACATGACTCAGAATATATGTAACTATGGTTCAGAACCAATGCAATAACAATAAAGTGATATCTTTAACTGTTGTAACTGTTGTAATTATATTTAGAAGAACAGCTGTTTCCCTTCCCTTCCTGACTTGGCCGACTTTCTATTTCTTTTTTGGCTGTTTATTTTTTTTTCTTTTGTGTGAATTGCTAAACTTACTTCCTTTGATGACTATTACCACTCATTTCCTCCTTCCTTTTTGAAGTGTGGTATATACTCAATAAGAAATTGCTGATGTTTTAGTCATTGACTTTGACTCTGTCTCCACGATTCCAATCATCCAGAAGACAAGAGAAAAAATCCCCACCTTCATTTATGCAGATATCATCTTCGTATACTAATAGCTACCATTTATGCAGCACTTTACAAGCATTGTCTTGATTGATCCTCATAGCCCCTGTAAGAATGTACTATGATTACCATTTTACAGATCAGGAAACTGAGGATCCAAGGAGCTAGGTGGTAACACAGTGGCAGAAGGGAGCACAGGGACGACTTGAATTTGGGTTTTCCTAACTCAAACTCAGCATTCTGGTCACTACATCACACTACCTTACTTACAAACTATGAAGTACTATATGCAGTAGATGAAAAATATTGTTATTACTATAGTATTGGCCCTTTTTAATCCAGTCAGAATGTGGAGTAGTGGAAAGGTCACCCTACTTAGTATTATGAAGAGTCTCATTTCTCTATATGGATCTGTCAAATCATTTAACTTGGGTCTCAGTTTCCTCAATTACAAATGGCAGGATTGGATTAGATGATCTTCCAAATCTAGATCTCTGATCCTGTGGGAGAGATCAGGTTCGGAATCTTACCTCTGATACTTGCTAGCTATGAGATCATGAACAAGTTAGCAATCACTCTAAACTTCAGTTTCCTTATCTATAAAATGGACGTTGTAACACCTGTACACAAAGAACCACCTTGCTGTGATGGACTGAGAGCCAGACTTCTGGCCAAGAAGACCTGAATTCAAGTTCTGATGGACAGACGCTGGCTGTGTGACCCTGAGCAAGTCACTTAACCTCTGAGTGCCCCAGGTAGCTCCTCCTTAAGACTACAAATTGCAAGGAAGGTGAAAAGTTTCCTCAACTGGTAGACCTCCCTATACCCATCTCTGTTCTAAAACCCTTAGAAATTCTTTCCAGGCTTGTTATGAAGATCAGAGGAGATAAATCACACAAAGTATGTTGTCAACCTTAAAGCCTAAATAAATGTTGGCCATTAATATGAAATCAGTTAGATATAGTTGTATGGCCCCAAACAAGTAAAGGGTGCTTTATTTCATACTTCAGCATGAAATTAAACATTTTCAGTGAAAAGTAGGTATTTTGATGTAGTAAAATTACTGAATTCCTTGGTTCAATGATTTAGAGCTGAAAGGGACCTTAGTAAGCTATCAGATCCTATTGTTGCATTTTACAGATGAGAAGACTGAGGTAAAGAAAGGTTCAATGATTTACCCAAGGTCACACAGCTTATGTGAATATGAGGCAGGATTTAAATCCAGCTCTTACAGATTCCAGGTCCAGTGCTCTATTATACCATGCTGTCTTTCCTTTCTTGCCTCTTTTACCCCTCTCTTCTAAGAAGATTACCTGCTTGCTCCCACTTAGCCATGGTTATGGCCCCACCAACGCACTGAGCCTGAGTCTTGAACCCCCTGCTTCAGAATAAGTTGTCAGTATAAATAAAGGTCATTCTTGCCACAAACTCATGGCACGTGTGTGCGCACACACACACACACACACACACGCACACACATCTTCACTATACTTCCTATGCCATTTTGGGGCAGCTGAAATCTACCCTGCCACTGCCCATTTATTCTGTGATTCTTGGTAAACCTCTTGTCTATACATACCCTTTATATCTGTGGATCCTCAGTGCCTGGATTGCTGACTCTCTATCTTCATTTTTGGCTCTTCATCTGGATCTCTGATAACCACAGCCTGATTTCCCAGACACCAGCAACTACTTCCCAGATAGTCTATGCTATATACTGGCCCTACCTGTGTCCCTAGACCACATCTCTTCTTCTGTTACCCTGTCTAGTTTAGTTCCTTCAGTGGCACTGATGCCAGAACACCTCTTCACAATATGTATCTTTTCAAGGGCAATACTCAACCCTAATGGTTAAGTGGTCTAAGGATATGAACAGACAATTGACCAAAAAAAAAAATCCACCTAAATCAAAGAAATGAAAATTATAAAAACTTTAAAGTACTATCTCAATAAAGGCAGCTGGAGAGGAACAAACAAGTATGCTCATACCCTGCTGGTAGAACTGCACGTTGGGCGATGTTTTTAGAGAGTTATCTGGACTGCAAAATTTTAAAAGTAAATATGACTTTTAAGCCCAATTACTGGCACAGAGACAGAACTTAATCTTAAACTGTTGACTGTTAGTTAACCTTTTGAATAAATAATGCAGTAGTTGGAATATGTCTAGAGAGTTTTTACTTCCATACTTCTATGATCTCATCCATGGAAGTGCTCCCTCTTTTGGTACAGATTACAATCTATCCCCACCTTCATGTTTTCCTGTATCATAGGTTCCCAAAGTGAGTGATATTGCCCCCTCAGGTGCAATTGGGGGCCATTGAATAAAAATAAGGGTTAGTGGAAGCATAAGGAAAGAAGGGAAGAAAATTTCGAAAAATCATTCATACAGTTTTCATATTGTGTGAGATGAAAGAGTTCAGAGTCTGAATCTAAGGTCAGAAAAGGTCTTTATTCTTTCTCATGAGAAAGGACCCTGCCCCTGTCACCTGCATAGCAGCAGGGAGAGAGCAACAGGTAGAAGCTAGCCCACGGTTATATAATCTTCCAATGCAGAAACCCAATCCCCCCAACTGGCCTTCACTCTTATGGGTAGAGGGGCTGTCCCACAACCTAAGCACGGGAATCTCTCTGAGACAAAGGACTCGGAAACATGCGGGTGTCCAGTGAAAGCAGTCTTAACCTTATTTGGCATATCTTCTGCTGAATTGGCTCTGGGGAAGGTCTCCATTGCTCTAAGCCCCAGATTCATGGCAGGTCAGGTGACCTAACCCTAGGCCTAGTGAATACTGAAGCCATTCTAGATTTGATTTTTCAGAATAGGGAAACTTCACTGTAAATTATCCCTCACAATCTGTTGTGTAACAGAGTTAAAGTCATAGTAATTATATTATTTTCCAAATAAACATACAAAATGCAAGTTATAACTGATCAATGGTCAAGTCTACTGTCAAGTCTTAACAAGCAAATGTTGGCAGGTGAGCATGTCAAGCATTGTCGGGAAGTCCAGCATGCATAGACAGGAATATGCACTTGTAATGACTTGTTTACAATATAATACTATCAGCTACATGACTCAATACAGTGTCATCAAAATTTTGATGCAGGAAGAAACCCACAAATTTAAAATAAATTGTTAAATTTAAGAGGTGTCATTTTAGAAATATATATTTTATATATTTTTTGAAATGACAAATTTTTTAAAAAGGTTAAAGGGTTAAAGAAAGATTTCCAGGGGGCATGAGTAATTTTTTTTAAAGGTGACAATAGGCCAAAGAACTTTGGGAATCTCTCCTATAAATCTTCCACTGAAGACTTATCAACATGCCAGGTGCCTTCCTCTGAATTTCCTAAGATCGTCAGAGTATGAATGGAGCAACTGGGTTGTCCCTCAGCGATGCCTCACATTATTTGATCAGCCTTTCTTTTCCTCTCACAGGATACCACTATCCTTCCAGGAACCAAGTTTAGAGCTTCAGAGGCATCCTTAAGTCTTCTTTCTCTGCTGCCCCCCCCCATATTGAATAAGTTGCCAATTCTTGTTGATTATCTCTGTAAAGTATCTTATATACATTTCATTCTTTCCTTTCACAACCATAGGATTGGCCACAATCCTAATTTTAAAAAAATCACCTCTCACCCCAACTATTACAATGGCCCCTTAATTGGTTTCCTTGACAGAAGCTTCTCAGCTTTCAAATCCATCCTCCAAATTGATATTCCTGAGGCCCAGGTCTGACTATTTCACTACCTAGCTCAAAAAGTTCCAGTGGCTTTCTGTTATTGCCTCTAAGATAAAATATAAGCTCTTCTATTTGGCTTTTAAAGCTCTTCATCATCTGACTCCAGCCTGCTTTTCTGGACAGAATTATTGAATACCCGGCGCCAGCCCTCTTGAGCTCAGATATGTCCTTACAACTTGTGGCCACTAAGAAGGAAAGAGAGAGTTTCTCCATTGGGGCCTTTTTTATGCATTCTCAATTCCAGTTCAGCAGTCAACCACAAGGCCTTTTTTTCTTCAAAACATGATAAATGGACAGGAAACAGGGAAAGAATACCTACACATGCTGTGAAGTTTATGGCATCCCAAAAGTCTCAATACAGCTTTGAAGTTTTAACAGCTTTGCTAACTTAAAGTTGCACTAAGACTTTTGGGACACCTGTATATAGAGAGCCAGGTCTCCTGAACTGTGTACATCACCACACACTTCCAGAAGCATGCTCATCAGGACAAGGCTCCCATTAGTCAGGCTACTGTTACACCTTTATTAAGGGGGCCTTTGATGCATTGTAGAGTAGATTGCTCTCAAAACAGATTTTGTAGAGCTGGAAAAGTAGGCATGTGGGTCATTCATTTGTTCATTCAAAAATCATTCTTTAAGTGCCTTCTCAGTATAAAGCAGAGTTAGAAGTTCTAGGAATAACTAGAGAAATTCACAAAACAGTTCTTCCCACAAGAAGCTTGTACCATACTGGCAAAATGAAACATTTATAGTGATGAATAAAAATAGGATAATATGAGGACATAGAGTATGCTAATAATGATGAGAATAAGAAAAAGGTTTCTCTTAGGAGAAGGTACAGAGGGTGAATCTTGAAGGAAGATAATAATAATAATAACTAACATTTAAATAGAGCTTACTGGATACTAGGCATTGTGCTTAGCACTTTGATCCTCACAACACTGGGAGGTAGATGCTGCTATTATCCCCATTTTACAGATGAAGAAATTGAAGGAAACAAAGGTTAAGTGATATGCCCAGGGTCACATAGCTAGGAAGTGTCCGAGGCCATATTTGAACTCAGATCTAACTGACTCCATGCCCGAGACTCTGGCGCAGTGCCTGGCATACAAGACGTGCTTAATAAATCAAAACAACTCTGAGGTACCACATCACACCTATCAGATTGGCTAACATGACAAAACAGGAAAATGAAAAATGTTGGAGAAGATGTGGGAAAATCAGAATACTAATGCATTGTTGGTGGAGTTGTGAGCTAATCCAACCACTTTGAAGAGCAATTTGGAACTATGCCCAAAGGGCTATAAAAATGTGCATACCCTTTGATACCATTCCTAGAACTGTATCCCAAAAAGATCATAAAAATTGGAAAAAGACCCACATGTAGAAAAATATTTATAGCAACTCTTTTTGTGGTGGTCAAGAACTGGGAATCAAGGGGATGCCCATCAATTGGGGAATGGCTGAACAAGTTGTGGTATATAAATGGAATGGAATACTACTGTGCTAAAGGAAATGAGAAACAGGAAGACTTCAGAAAAACCTGAAGAGATTTCTACAAACTGATGCTGAGTGAAGTGAGCAGAACCAAGAGAACATTGTACACAGTAACAGTCACAGTTTGTGAAGACTGATTTTGATAGACTAAGCCCGTCTCAGCAATGCTAGAACCTAAAACAATTCCAGAGGACTCATGATAGGAAATGCCATCTACATCCAGAGAAAGAACTATGTAGTTGGAATGCAGAGCAAAGCAGACTATTTTCTTTTTTGTTTGTTTTGTTTTGTTTTTCTTTCTCATGGTTACTCCCATTCATTCTAATTCTTTTATACAACATGACTAATGTGAAAATATGTTTAATAGTATGTCTATGTAGAGCTAAATCTAGGTATCAGATTTCATGCCATCTTGGGGAGGGAGGGGGAAGAGAAGAGGTAAAAATTTAAAACTTACGGAAGTGAATGTTGAAAACTAAAAATAAATTAACTTTTAAAAAAAAGAGGCGCTGAATAAATTTTGATTGATTGATTGATCCATGACTAGCTGCCCCTAAGATAAGAATTCTGAAATCAAGAAGAGGCTGTTCATCCTAGGCATGAGCAAAGGCCTCTGCAAAAGCACATGGTTGGGGCACAGAATACCAAATCCAGAGAAATGGGTGGAATGTAGAGCATATGAAGGCAAGTAACCTGGAAATTAGTCTGGAATGATAGATTATGGTAAGAGGGTGAAAGATTTTAAATGACAAGGAATTTGTAATGTATCCTAGAAGCAGTAGGGACCCACGTAATATTCTCAAACAAAGAAAAATGTGATCAAAATCTATATTTTTGGGAAGATTATTTCAGTGGATAGCTCATCTTTTTTTTTCTTTAAAAATATTTTTTTCTTTTTTACAACCATTATTAGCACACACATGAACCCTCCTTTGTAGCAAAGAAAAGTAGTTAAATTGATTTTAAAAAGCAAATGTGTCTGTCAGAAAACTTTCTGCAATAAGGTCCATGGTGTTTTTTTCCAAACTGTTTGATGACTTTCCTTCTTTCAGATGAACAAGTACAATGGGTCAGTGTATTTGAGCATGTGTCTGGGTGTCCATCCTCAGCATTTGGCTGGCTCAAAGATATCCTAATGTTTGGTTCTAGCAGTTTGGGGCAGGGGAGGTCCTAGATTCAGAAATACAGAGTGTTGTCTACCCTTAAAGTGAGCTTTGATTAGTGGGAGCATGGAAAATTTGAGAATTAGTGGATATCATTTGGGCAGGCCCTCCAGCCCACTTCCAGCCTATGCTGTTGACTGGTAAGAATAATTGGAGCAAGGATTTTCCCAGCAGAGTTTGCCATCTTGTGCCCTGTCCTTCTGGTCTTTCTAGTATCTTTTATGTTTTATCATGCATGGGAACTGAAAGGCCAAATAAAAAGGTGTGTGCATGTGTGTGTGTGTGTGTGTGTGTGTGTGTGTGTGTGTGTGTGTATGTTTGTTTTACCCCAGGTTACCTACATTCTGAGGTAGGGTGGAGGTAAAATTCACCCACCCTCACTTGGCTAGGATAAAGGGCTAAGGACTTACCTTTGGGAAGGGGAAATCAGTGAAGTCTTATAGCTGCCCAAGGGCCCCTTTTATCCTAGTTACACGGAGATTGTGGGGCTATTTAAAACAGAACTTGTTGACCAGCCAGAAGCATATGACCTGGGTGGTTCCTTGAAATAACAATTGCTCAAAGCAGCAGGGTCAGGAACCAAGAGTTGGGTGAAGTTTCAACAAATGGCAGCTCACGGAGCATCAACAAATGGACGATGGGGAGGGCAGAGGACATAAGTCATGCAGTGTAGCTTTAGCAGATGACAACTATAACAACTTAGCACAGCTGAGGGTAAAGCTTTGCCCATGACAGCTGTGGTGGCCAGTAACAGCAGCTGAGTGGCATTTCCTAGCCCAGAAGAGAGTGGATATGGGGCAGAGCTTCACTTCAGTTCCTGGACCATGCCAAGAAGCTACAGGAGGTCTCAGAGACATGCAGACGCTAACAAAAGTTTTGTAACTATAACAAAGGCAGATACTATTGAATTATTTAGAATCATTGATTTAGAGCTAAAAGGGATCTTTGAGGTTGTCTGGTCCAACCCCCTAAATTACAGATGACAAAACTGAAGCCTAGAAAAATCAAATTGCTTGCACAAGTTCACAGTTTTAGTCAGTGGCAGAAGTGGGTTTGAAAGCCATATCTCTGGCTCCAAACCTCTCAGAAATCCTTTCTTACCTCAAAGCATGAGTTTCCCAGGGAACTGATCTCTTACCAACAAGACCAGTGTAGAAATGTGTGGGAGACTGTAAATAGAAGGAGTAGGAGTGCTGAGAATGATTCTATTGCTTGATTTTTTTTTCCTGAAATTTATTTTGCTATTCTATCTCATTTAAATACTTTGATCATCAGTTGACATTTCCTACTTTGTCATTTGGTAGAAAGTTCATTGGATGAGGGCTCAGGTCAAATATTAACTCCACATCGAACTCAAACAATATTAGGATTCCATAGTTGAATGGGATACCCATTACACAAGATTAAATGTCTACAGGATCCTTGCATCATCTCTGTGGATCAAATCCAAAATCTGAGGATAGTGATGACAGAATGCTGATGGATGTTCAAGCTGAATAGAGCATTTATATGCTGTATAATCTCAGCATCCAAAAAGAGAATGCCAGGGAGGAAGGAAGTGTCAGGATGTCAGAATGTGAGTGTGAACAGGCCTATGACCATTTTGCTTTTGGATAATTCTAATTGCTGGTAAAATTTTCCCTAAATCAATCTTTTCTGCCTTCTTATAGGTTCTATGCTTGGATCTTAATAGAAAAAGTCTAATCTAACTCAATGTTGAATACAATGCCTTGCACATAGTAAGAGCTTAATAAATGCTTATTGATGAATTGAATTTCTCTTCCACATGGCAGCACTTCAAATAATTAAAGAAATTTAGTTTATGTTCTTTCTCAATCTTTTCTTCTCCGGGTTAAATATTCCCAATTCTTTGAAATTATTCCTATTTGGCATCATATTAAGGTCCTCACTACACTAGATGCCATCTTCTAGATGTGTTCCAGCTTGTCAGTAGTACTCTTAAAGTTTAGCATTAAGAGTGCTATATGTGGCAGGAATGGTACAGTGACTATCACTTCTGTGTACTAGCCACTATGACTCTCTTAATGAAGTTTAAAGTTACTTTATTGTTTTTTAACTTCAATATTGCATGGTTGACATATTGAGTTGTGTCCAAATCCATCCCCAGATGTCTGTTGGGTTTTTTTTTTATGAACTGATACCTAGCTATGCTTTATTTTGTGAAGCTGATGTCTTAGACCCAAGTGTAAGATTTTACCAGGTGCTTTGCCACACAAAAGGATTCTAATTGCATTTAAAACCTCTTCTTCAGTTGGAACTTCAGCTAGGGAGGGATTGACTTCAACCTGAGGTAAACAGTCAAGGCTTCAGCATTGTTTATGGTCTGTTAAGAACACTATGGAAGTGTTCAGTTCATTTCTCTAGGATCATGCCTTTATCATTAATCAATGTGGATCCTTCAGTATTGAGTAGTTGAGATACACCATAGGTCTTTGGCTCATAAATAGCTTTCAGGGCATCATAAAAGCACTTTGGATTGTTACTATCAGCATAAAACTGAATTTCATCTGTTTTCTTACTGAGCTAAGAATCCTACATCTCTGTAAGCTTTACTTGTACTTTACTTTTGATAGAATTAAATGCTTCCTTCTTAGAAGTTGATGAATTATCCTGCTGATAAACTCTGTGGAGTTCTTGTTTTTCATTTAGCAGCTTCTGAATTTCCTCATCATTTTTGTCAGACTAGTCTTGATATTTGTGAGTGTTCTGACCAAATGTCTGAAAGCTGCTCACTCCAATTGTGTGTTGATTCAATTTTCTCTCCAAGTTAGCAACAAACTGTTCATGCTCAGAGAAGCACTCTAATCTGTCGACAATAAGCCTTCTTGTAGTCATTTTGCTTTGGGGCCACCACATTTATTGAATGTGAATATTTAGCTTGGAGAGGATAAGCCTATGATCAGTCCAGTACACTGTGCCACATATTGCCTTTATTACGCTCACATCCTGCACGCTGCACCACCTAGCCTCCTTATGATCACACAGTCTATTAAATACACACACACACACACACACACACCTATAAATGTATACATGTAGATGTGTACACACACATACATATTTACATTTATGTATACAAATACATACATGCATGCATACATGCACACATGTGTATACATATATAACACAGACCCCCTGCTGGACAAACATTCCATACTTTTGAAAAGTCCTAAACAATGGATGAATATTTATATCTTATATCTAGTTTAGCCAGATAGCTGTGATATCCTCTTCTTCCTATTTTTCTCCTTTCTAGTACTTTCCTCATAATAATTGAGCACTTTACTTTTGCTTTTCTTGTATCATTCTATTTAATTGTTAAAAACTTCTGTGAAAGAGGTATTGCTGTTATTATTACCCCCATTTTACAATGAGAAAACTAAGACTCAGAAAGTTTAAATGACTCACCAAAGATCACATAATTATTAAGTGCCAGGTTTATGAATACAGGTCATTCCTGACTCAAAGTCCAGTGCTTTTCCCACTTTTTCCACCATGATACACAACCTGCTCTAAGCCTATTCATTCGCTATTTCTTCTCTTACACCATAAATCAAAATACTTCTTGTGCAATACCCTTCATGATTAAACTCCTGATTATTTTTCTTTACTTCCTTCCCATTTTATTTTTTTTTCCCTCCTCCTCATCATCATTTTCATAAAACCATGGAATTTTTGATTCCAAAAAATCCTTACCTTAAAACTTTCATTCTGAAGACCTCATCTCTCCAGAGATTTATGCTTGCTGGCATTGCTACAATCATCTGGAATGATCTTTCCACTCAGGATGATCTCTTTCAGAATTATTCTTCAGAATATACTCTTTTGTACATGATTATAGATAGTAATAGTGAGAATAAAGTGACTATGGAATTACAATAATCAAAAAAGAGGAGAATAAATTGAATTCCTATCTTTTGCCTGCTGTTAATTTCACTCACTTTAATTTCATTAATTAGTTTGCATTTATAGTTTAAATAATATAGATGAATATCTATTTTTAATTTTTTAAAAAATGTTCTGGGGGCAGAGCCAAGATGATGAATTAAAGGCAACAACCCTGTCAAACTCTTCCAACATTCACCTCCAAACAACTTTAAAATAATGCCTCGAATTGAATTTTGAAGTGGCAGAACCAATAAAAGGTCAGAGTGAGACACTTTTTTAAACCAAGAAAACTTAGGAGGTCTGAAGGAAAGGTCTGTGACACCAGGGTAGATGTCTTGCCAAAGCACATGCAAGTGGTGGTGGAACCAGCAGGGGCAGCAGCTTTGGGAGCTCTTAGCCCAGAGACGGTAAGGATGTTGGACAACTGGTCAGAAAGAAATTACAGGGGACTCTTTTTTGTGCTTTTTGGAGGGGGGAAGGCTGTACATTTGGGGTTAAGTGACTTTCCTAAGGTCACATGGCTAGTAAGTGTTAAGTGTCTGAGGCCAGATTTGAACACAGGTCCTCCTGACTCTAGGGCTGGTGCTCTATTCACTGCACCATCTAGCCACCCCAAGGGACTCTTTGCTAGCATTGGGTATTGTAATGCCATGCACCAGCAGATTCCCAAAGGAATGCTACTATGAACAGCTTTTAGAGTTCAGATTACAAAATATAGTGAACATTCTGTTTATTCCATTACAAATCAAGACAGACATTCAAAACATTATAATATTCACAACATTACATCTTGTCACAGAAAATGGCCACACAGTTTCACTACAGTGGCCACAATATTTAGAACAAGGCTCATCACAGAAAATGGCCACACGGTTTTCACTACAGTGGCCACAGTATTCAGAACAAGGAACAATAGAATACTCAAACTTCCACTCATGGG
>CM053588.1:214329764-214355935 GCA_028646515.1 Pseudochirops corinnae | reverse complement strand
ATCAACAGGGGCTCAGCCAATCGCCTTCTTCCACATCAACAGGGGAGTTCATGCCTTCTCAACAGTGGGACAGTTTGCATCTTCCACACTTAGCACTTAGTAGTGCTAAGTATCCTGCTAAACTGATTACTATTACAGGTATCACTGGCACTGATTGGCAACTCTATTGCCATACACACTTCTGGGTTGAAGTTCCAGGGCAGAGAGGAGTATTTGGTCAATCACTGGGGACCAGGGGACCTAGATGCAGTTCCAAGGAGAACTATAACTATTGTTTCTAACTACAGGAGAGCAAGGGACCTGGTAACAGATAAGAGAAGAGCTAGCACTCTCAGCTACAGGGGAGCAGGGGCCCTTCCTGGGTAAAGAAGAGAGTGCAGACCAGGAGAGCAGTGACTACACCTCTCCCAGGAAAACAACACCTTGGAAATACCAAACACTTTGAGAACTAGATCTGAACACAGCAATACAAAAAAAGCCCGAAGCTTGGGACTGTGCCTCCCCACAACTGGGTGAGCAGAGCACAACTTTAACCTAAAGTTCAAAGTCAAGAAATAGGCTTGGAAAATGGGCAAACAACAAAAAAGAATTTTATCACAAAAAAACTAATATGGTGGCAGGAAAGACCAAGACATAAGCTCAGAAGAAGATTATGTGACTACAGATAGCTTTGATTTCTTCTTCTGAAAACTGCTTATTCATGTCCCTTGAAAATTTATTCATTGGTGTTTGGTTCTTATTTTTATAAGTTTGATTCATTTCCCTAAATTTTTGAGAAATAAGGTCTTTGCCAAAGAGTGGTAGAGAAAAAATGGGGGGGGGGGGTAGGAATAAGGGGAAATGAGAGTGATGCAGGAAAATTATGAATAGAAGATTAACACCTTGATAAAAGAGACACAAAAATACTGAAGAAAATAGCACCTTAAAAAACAGAATTGGCCTAGTGGTAAAAGAAATGCAAAAATCCACTGAAGAAAAGAACTCCTTAATAAAAGCAGAATTAGCCAAGTGGAAAAAGAGGTACAAAAGCCCATTGAAGAAAATAATTCCTTAAAAATTAGAATTGGGCACCAAAAATCAATTTAAAGAGTTAAAAGAATGAAAAATAAAAGTAAATGTGAAATATAGTATCAGAAAAACAACTTCCCTGGAAAACAGATCAAGGAAAGATAATGTAGGTATTAATGGACCCCCTGAAAGTCATGACAAAAAAAAAAAACCTAGACATCATATTTCAAGAAATTATCATGGAAAACTGTCCCAATATCTTAGATCCAGAGGTTAAAATAGAAATTGAAAGAATCCATTGATCACCCTTTTCAAAGATCTGAAAATGAAAAAACTTGGGAATATCATAGCCAAATTCCAGAGTTCCCAAGTCAAGAAGGAAATATTGCAAGCAGCCAAAAAACAAAACAAAACAAAAAACCAATTCAAATATTATTCCTCCTCCACAACTGCCCCCACACCCCACAGAATGTAAATGGTCAGGCATTAATTGATTTTTGTTCTCTGTATCTCCAGTGCCTTGCACTTGCTTGTTGGATTCAATCCCAGTGTAGCACAACAGAAAATGGAAAGCTGGCCAGATTTGGAGTCAGTTGATGCCTTCATTCCTCTCCAGGCTGAGCTCCTGACTCTCCAAATCTTCCTTTACAATGCCCCCAGAAACCTCTTCACTCTGGAAGCTCACAGCACCACCTCATCATTACCAGTTTTCGGAAGTACCTTCTGCCCCAGTGGCAGGTCCCTTCACCTACCTGTGTAAAAGTTCCTTCTTATGTATTGTCATAAATCCAGGGTTCCTTCTTGATGTCAGATACTGCCCATTAAAGAGGATCTTCAAGAAGCCATTTGATTTTGAAAGTGCCTCACATTCCACCTACTCAAGGGATTTTCTTTAATGACTTGGACTTTAAACCAGAGAGTGGGGCCCTACTTATTTTGTTCTCCCAGATCCCAATTAGAAGTGAATTCCTTGATGGAACTGTCTTTCTTTATGCTTGTATTTTTCCCCCAGAGCTTAACACAATGCCTGACATATGTTGTTTAGTCATTTTTCAGTGGTGTCCAAATCTTGATGATCCCATTTGGGTTTTATTGGAGTGGTTTGCCACTTCCTTCTCCAGGTCACTTTACAAATGAGGAAGCTGAGGCCAACAGGGTTAAGTGACTGTTCAGGGTCATACCGCTAGTGTCTGAGGCTGGATTTGAACTCAGAAAGCTGAGTCTTCTTGATTCCAGGGCTGGCACTCTATCCACTGTGGCGCCTAGCTGATAGGCAACATATAGTAAGCACTTAATGAATGCTTTCTGATTGACCTTGAGCAAGTGATTTAACCTCTCTGGTTTTTAGTTTTCTCATTTATAAAATAAGGCAGTTGAAACAGATGGTCTCCAAGGTCTCTTCCAACTCCAAATCTATGATACTATGAATTGCATTTAAGCTTCAGTAATAATGAAAACATAACAGATGCTTCTCAGTGGATTTGATCAGGGCACAGATATTTCTGTGAACAATACACATCACTGTCTACAAAAGAAAACTCAGTTACTTTGAGAGGTCATGTGCTAATATTATACATAGCCTGCAGAACAGAGCCACTGCCAAGCATCTTTCTCAAATCTCCAGTATAGTCCCATGTTTAGGATCTGGTCTCTTTCATTCCAACAAATAATATTTGAGTTACTCAAATTCAGATTCTCAATGCTTAAGTGCCATGTGATTTTAAAAGAAAGGCAGGGGAAGCCCAGCTAACATCACATTGACTTGTCTTCTTTCTTCTTTCCTAACAGGTCAAAGATATAATAAGTATAAAGGCTAAATTATGCCCTTTTCCTCTGAGAGGGTTTCCATACCAGGAGAGAGTCTGAGCACATCACCAGGGCAACAAGCAGGAAGCTTACCGGTTTGTGAATGTCATCAGGCATTATGATGCATGTAGTGACATCTTGGCAGTTTTCACACTAAAGGACCACAGAGGAGCTGCATAGTCTGCTGTACATGTGACCTTGGTGCAGGGTAAATCTTTGAGTACAAGATTTTAAATCTGAGTTTCTTAAAACTATCTACAATGTGCCAAACATCGTGCTAGTTGCTGGGACCACAAGGACAAAAAAGGAACAAATTCCCCCTGGCCTCAAGGAGTTTCCATTCTATTAGAGAAGACAAGATAGACCTATCTTTTCTTGTTTATTGGGATCATACACATAGAAATAGTTGTTGGTATGCACACAGAAATTGTCAGGACATCACTTTGCTAAGGCTTCCATTTTCTAAAGATCTTAAACCATCTTGGTGCAGTATCTTTGGGTATTAAGAGACAGTTTAGAATTACAGAATCATAGATTTAGAGTTAAAAGATATCCTAGAAGTCTCCTAGTCCAACACCCTCATTTCTCAGATGAAGAAAGTGAGACACAGAGAGTTAAGTGACTTTTCCAAGTTCACACAAGTGGCATAAGTGATGTAGACAGAACCTGAACCAAAGTTCTCTGACTCTAAAGTTCTCTCCTCCTACTGTACCATTATCCATTTACATAGTACTTTACCATTTGGGGTTTGGTTTTGCTTTTTGGACTAGACCTATGGTTTTGGTAAGTGACTTGCCCAGGGTCACACAACCAGAATGTATTAGAGGAAGGACTTGAAACCAAGTCTTCCTAATGACAAGTAATTACAAGTATTGTGGTCTCTATTTTTACAAATGAAGAAACTGAAGTTCAGAGAAATTGTGCCTATCCCACATTTACACACCTAGTGAGAGAGGCAACTGGCTTTCAAATTCTAGTCTTCAACCATAGCTGAATGTTCTTTCCATTATACCACTGCCTCCTAGGCTTTAGAACTGGACAAGACCTTAGCAAGTACTAAGGGAGAGGCAGACTATGGCTAGAGGGCTAAATTCATCTGTTGCCTGTTTTTGTACAGCCTGTTGAGCTAAGAATTTATTTTTACGTTTTAAAATACATTGTAAACACAATTCTTAGCAGCAGGCCATACAAAAACAAGCAGTGGAGCAAATGCATTCATATTTGCTGATCCCTTGCCTCCTAGTCCAAGCCCCCACATTTTGAAGATAAAGAATCGAAATGATGCACACCATGCTGGGAACAGATAATTGGGCCACAATTAGAATTGTATTGTTTTTACACTAAATCCAGGATTCTTTCTTGATGTCAGATACTGCTTGCTACAGAGGATCTTCAAGAAGCCATTTGATTCTGAAGGTGCTTCATGCTCCACCTACTCAAGGGACTTTTTTTTAACGACATGGACTACTTTAAACCAGAGAGTGGGGCCCTACCTACTTTATTCTCCCAGATCCAATGCCAATTCACCCCATGTACTATACAAGATTATGTTAATGGCTCCAGTACACAGAGATCCCACGTGACAATGTGCTGGTGGTTGGGAAGAGAGAGAAAGGCAGGGATATTATGCTTTATGATAAGCTAAAGTATGTACTGAATGGCCTACTGATTTCCATTCTGGCATTCTCTAAGATGTAATTATCTAAGCTGTTTTTGCCCCCCAAATACTGAGTTACCCTACTACCCATATGGTACCCATTCTGTGGCTAGATTGTGGATTTTCGCTTCCTGTGCATGTCTGATATTTTTTGCCAGCACTAATTTCAAGTTTGGAGCAAATATAAAGCAATACTATGCTTAAGAACTTCTAGAACACCAGCAGTCTAGAAATTCACTTGTATCATGACCATATTCACCAAAGAATGTATCAGAACTGTGTCATGTGTGACAACTCAGTTTTGACCATGAAAAACCTGCCAATGGTAACATATATCAATACAATTTAATGCTTATATTATTTCATATGGAGGTCTGAAAAATGGAAGAAAACTGTGAAAATTTAAAAAAAAAAACCATAGAATTAAAGGCAAGAAAAAATGAACAAAGGATAATTCATTTTTTAAATGTTCTTTTGGTTTCAAATGGCCTTCTATGACCTAAAAATACTTAAATAGATTTTCATTTTTAAGTTTCACACAAGCTCCTCTTGTTAATCTGTGATCTGGGGCACCTAGTTTCCCCCAGAATTTAATTTTATGCCTGAGTTATTAACCCCTGAAAACATAAATGTTGATGCAAAACAAAACAGCTATAACAATATTAGAATTAATACTTAGTGGTAATTTGTATTGAAATACAATGTTTGATACACTTAGCATCTCTTAAGGTAATTTTTGTCTTTATAGATCTCTATTTTCTCTGTGCCATTTTGAATAATTTTTCTCAATCACTTTTACTCAGTCTTCTTCAGAACGTTTAGCGAGACAAAGACCAGATAAACGTCCAAACACAAATTTCTTCATTTCCTTTAAATGTATTATAAAGAGTTTAGGAGGGGGAAAAAAAGCAAAGCAGGTAACAGTGAAGTAAGGGGTAGGAATTCATAGCAGTTAGATCTGTTTACAGGGTTCACCAACTCTTTCCTTGAATACCTAAGGTTAAGGTTAATGAGTATTTGGTTGAACTCACCAGAAACATCACCTGATATGAAAGCTTCTTGGCTTGCTTAGGTAACCTAAAAAATGTGCTTCTTAGCTCACCCCTTTTGGCTCTCAGATTTCTGCCATAATCAGGAAGCTTGAAAATTACATTTTATATATTCCCTCCTTTGTTCTGCTTATTTTCGAGGAAACCTGAGAACAGTATTTACAATTACGTGCAAATACACTTCCAGCTGAACGTTGCAAAATGGATTTTGTTCCTACTTAATAGATTCTATTGACATAAAATAAGACATTTTTAAGCTACTTCTCATTCAGATTTTGAATTGTTAATGATTCTAAAGCAATAAAAAGCATTGTTGTGGGTTGGGTTTTTATTTTACTTTTCAGAGCTGGAAAAGAGACATTTCCACCTCCAGTATTGTACTGAAATTGTCAGAGTGGGCTATTTCACACATCATAATATGGGAAGCATTTGAAGGCACAGAGATTGAGCCTCCTGATTGGCAGTGACCCCTTGCAGTTGCAGTGGAACAAAATAACATTTGGAATAGAATGTATTTTCTTTCCCGAGAAAATCTTGTGCTACCTCTATTTCAGGAAATTATTCAATTGTGTGTGTATAAGAAGTCATATATAAAGGAGGAACAGAATTTTTAGAAAATGACAAGTAATCTGCAGTGTTCATGGTAATGGTGTTTTTATTGGTTGGGTGAAAGGCTGCACTTTGGGGAGGCGCCGGTTACCATTTTAGTGCCCTAGCATAACAATTTCATAAATGATACTGACTTGAAAGAGCTAATGCATTTCAAAATTGCGTAAAGTAGCTAACCCATAAAGTAAGAATTGAATCTGGGGCCATGTATAATAGAAGGAAGCCAGATAACCTGGCCTCTCACCTCAGCACTTCTACCTTGGTTTTTTATCTATGAAGTAGAGATAACAAAACTTGTAGCACTTACTTTACAGCATGATGTAAGGGATAGAAAACTCTTTAAGGATAAGTAGCACTGTTTTTGTTTGTGTCCCCAGAACCTAACACACTACCTTGCTTAGAAGTCACAAAGTATTAAACTGAATCATAGATATTGGTTGCTGTTCTTTGTTCTCAAAGAGGACCAAAATGACATCACTGGGTTGGGATCGAGGTAAAATATGTCTGACCATGGCTGATCAGACTCATATGAGTTCAGAAGGCTCTACCACAGGTCAAGTACAGAGTCCTTATGAACACTTGGAATGGAGATATCTCTTAATTTGCACATTTCACATTTCTTTTGAGCTACTTCAATTCTGCTTTCTCGTAGGGCACAGCACCTTCCTTGATGAAGGTACACCATGCTGGGTGGTCCTGTGCCAATGTCTCCCATGTCTCACAATCAATTCCAAAGTTCTTCAGAGAGACCTTGAGAGTGTCCTTGTATAACTACACTATAAATACTTGTTCTCTTTTATCATACAAATGTTGAGATTTTAGATTTTTTAACATTCTTTCTACTTTTAAATATTTTACCATTCAGTTCCATTAAAATATCTTACCATATTTTGATCATCATAAGTACTAATCAATTGATTATAAATATATGTGTTTAGTAATGGTTATTAAGCTTGATCCCTGATGAGAAGAAAAAAAAGTTTTATAACTTTGAAATACAAAATCTTTCAGGGCCCTATGATACCCTCTAGTGTGCTGGAAAAGACAATTTATTAAATGAACTGGCCCAACAGAATTAATGCATGTTTGAAAAGCAAGCAATTAACTTTCTGATCAATAGTACAATTAACTCATCTGTGACAGATTTCTTTAGTGTGACATTATACATTGAATATGCCTTATTTCCATATTTGAACTCTGATTTGAAATCTGCATATTCTATATTGAGACATTGTAATTTTGAGTAGATACGAATCCTAATCAAAATCACTTTTTAACAAACATTTTTAATTAAATGAGAAGATGAAAAAAGTGCCAACTGTTTCAGACCAATTATTCTTACTAGTCTTATATAACACTGAATCTCTCAGTTCAGGCCCCCTTTGATATTAGAAAAATCACAATAAAGTTTTACCCTTTAAGAATAATTAATACAGGAAAGATTTTAGTCAATCTTGCAAGTCAGAGAGGTAGAGGTGACCTGTCTTAGTATAAAAAATATTGATCTGGGAAATAGAAAACCTGAGTTACTTGTCCCATCTCTGTCCTTAAGCAAATGAACACACTTCTCTGGGCTTCAGTTTCTTCATATGTAAAATGAAGGGTTTATATTGCATTATATTTTCATCACTTTTCAACTCTGAAAGCCAATAAATCTATGTAACAATAAGATGTAAGCCAGTTTTCTAGCCACTAATAGCCAGAGCTAGATTTTTAGGTACAGTTATCCTGTTCACATTGCAGGTGTTAGGGGTGCAGCACCCCTGAGATCTGGAAAATCTACCTAAAATTTTTGGCCCTCCCTTTGTACCAGAGAAGAAGTCTAAATTATTATGGTGTTAAAATATAAAATATGTTGAAATCATACAATATTATACATATATTTTATGCATTTCTGAGTTTCTAAACTTTTTCTGTGTTGTCTGCTGGCTTTCACATGTCATCTGCAGCTTCCATAAAGCTTCCCAAAAATTCCCATTTAATTTCTTATGCCAACCAGGGATATATTGAAACTGTGATGGGGAAACTTGAAATGTAAAAGGATAACTGTACATACAATAAGTAATCAGTCACCTGGAATGATTTGGGGGACATTGAGAATGAAGCCACATGTTTAAAAAGAGGACTTCTCTAATTATTTGCCTGATAGCTGAATCTTTACCAATTCACTCATTTGATTTGACTCAATTCCTATTAAAAATAAAAATGCTAGGCTTCTGGAGGTTTGCCACATTCCAAAATTGCAGAATTGCAGAGTTGGAAGTCAGAGTCCATCTAGTAGGGCTAATCTAATACATTACAGATTAGGATTACCTCTATATTCTGTCCAAGGGATGACCCAAATGGTGACCATATATCCTTTGTGAACATACATCCAGTAAACAGACATCACTGCAATATGAAGGTAGCCCATTTTACTTTGGGTGATTCTAATGTTAGGAAATGTTTCCATATAAAGCCTAAATTTGTCTCTTTGAAATTTCTACCTCTTACCGGTAGTTCTGACCCCTAAAATCAAATGAAATGCAGTTAAGTTCTTTTCACAGAAGAGTTCCTTATATACTCAAAGGCAACTATCATGTATTCCTTGAATATTCTCCTCTCCCAGTATTTCCAGTTCCTTCAAACAATTCTTATGTAGCATGATGATATTGAGGCATTTCCACCACTAGACTGAATTCTTTGATAGTAGCAGCTGTCTTTTGCCTTTCTTTGTATCCCTGTGCTTAGCACAGTGCCTGGCATATAACAGGTACTTAATAAATGTTTATTTGGTGAGTTACTAACTTCATAATGCCAGTGACCCTACTTTGTATATTCGATACCTTATCAAACATCCTATCCAGAATATGGTGTCCAGTACTGAACAATACACTAAATGGCATCTAACCAGGTAAGAGAACAGCAGGACTATCATCTCCTGTCTTGGACACAAACCCTTTCTTAAATGAACTCAGGATCACGTTAGCTTCTTTGGCTGCCATGCCAAACTATTAACTTCCATTGAGTTTGCAGTTCAGCAAATACCCCAGATTTTCTCAGATAAACTCTTGTTTCACCTTGCTCATATTCCATGAGTGAAGTTGGTTTTTGAAACCAAGTTTAAGACTTTACTTTGGGGGATAGAGAAACTGGAAGGACAGACCTGTAATTTCATAAGTGTCAGGTACTTCCAGTGAGAAAAATCCCTCACCAATGCAAATTTGTAGCTATTATATAACTTACACTCTTAGAAAATTGTAAAGCCAAGCACAAGTAGCTTTTCACAGGACTGCTGCTGTGAACAGCTTTAAGGTTTTGATTGCACAGTATAGTGAACCCTCTATTTATTTAGCAGTAAACTAAAGCAAAACATTCACAGAAACCAAAATACGGCATTCACAATGTTATAACATAACAATATCACTAAAGTGGCCACATAGTTTGCACCAAAGTGGTTACATAGTTTAAACAAAAGACATCATTCAGCAAGTCCTTAACTCAATCATCCTTAGGGAGCAAGCTTCCTTAAGGGACATAAAGTACAAATGTCAAAGTTCTCCACCCCAGGTCACATTATTTCATGATCTTCTCAGTCAGCATTAAGTACCCAAGGAGAGGTCTTTTCATTTTGACTGGAAGTTGGCTCCCAAATTCCATGGTTCCTCTTCCATGGTCCCAACTTTTGCCTGAATTTATCCAACTGTCACCTGGATTCAAAGGTAGGCAACTCTCAGCTCCTTGTCCAGCTCCTCATCCAATTCCTTGTCCAATTCCATATTGAAGCTTACATTGTCCAATCCATCTCAAGTCCTTCACAGTTTCTGTTCCTGGGAAGACAAAGCTTAACAGAGCCACAATAACATTCATCCACATTGCCGGCACCATCATCAATTCACCATCTGCCTGTGAAATCAACACAGACCCACCAACAAGGTCTGAGAACTCAACACACATCATCAGTACAGTCCCAGGACCTTTGAAACCCTCCTCCAGGACTTCTGTAAACAGACAACAAGGAAAACCTCTTTCAGGGCTTCCAGTAAGGCCGCAAGGCTTCTGTACAAAGTATCAGAAACAAAAATCAATATCAGCACAGACAGAACAGACAAGCAGAGTGCCAGCCTCCACAACTATTCCCCTTCTCAGTTCTGCTCTTTCCCAGCTTGGGCTTTTCTTTATATATGGTCATTAGCTCTTCCCTGTTCCACTCCTTCCTGTTTCATCAGCAAGTTCCTCCCACTGTGGGTTTCACAAGTTCTGTTTCTTAACAAAGACTTGATGTGATCATGGACAAGGCTCAGAAGAAACTTGAATTGAAACAAGGTGTTAAGTAATTAAATAGCTGAAACAAGGTGCTAAGTACTACTTTGCTTGCCATTACAAAAATTGACTTGAACACCAAGAAACCAAATGATTGGTCTAGTCAATGTTTTGTCAGGCCTTGAACCCAGATCTTCCTTATTCTGAAGTTATTTCTTAGTGCATTACATCAAACTGCCTCTCATTTTATATTTATCCTTATTAAATTTGATTTTCTTAAATACAACCCAATGATCTAACACAGAGGTCAGCAAACTGTAGCCTGCCTCCCTTATCTCTCTCTTCCTCTGAGATTCTTGCAACCTATATCTACTACCCCATCAAAATCCTGCTAGTTATTGTCTACAGATCCTCCAGGTCACTACTCTTCCTTCTTCAATGAGTTTAGTACATGGCTCACAATTTTTCTGTCCCCACCAATTCTTGCCCTCATCCTAGGGGACTTCAACATCCATATTGACTTTCTGTCAAATACCTGCACCACTCCATTTCTCAACCTAATCATTTCCCATGAACAATTATTCCTCCATTCCATCTCAGACATACACATAGAAGATCATACTCTTGATCTTTCTATTACCTACAAATGTATCTCCAAGTCAAGAAATTCCAAAATTCCCTTAGCTGACTATAATGTATTGACATTCCTCCTATCTCTCTGTTTCCTCTTATCAAATTCTACTCTTTGTTTACACTGTGACTTCTAATCCCTTGAATTTTCAGTATTCTCTCAGGCTATCACCCCTATACTAACCACTTTCCTCTTGTTTCCTCATTTTGACTCCTTGGTGAACTAGTTCAACTCTACAAACCTCTTGAGTCCCTAACCCCCTTATATTGTTGATTGTGCCCTACCAATCCCCAGCTTGGATGATTCCCATCATCTGCTACCTTTCTACAAATGTGCTACTGAATGAAGACGAAGAAAATCATGCAACTATTGTGATGGGATCCACTATAAATTTATGTTTTACAATCTCAGCTAAGCCCACTCTGCTGCTAAGCAATACTTCTACACCTCCTTTCATTATCCCACTTTCCATAGCATATCTTCCAAACTTTTTCACCCCCCTTCAAATATCCCCTGGCTTACCTCCCTCAACTCTCATCCAAAAACCAAAAAAAAAAATTGAGATCATTCACCATAAACTTTTCTTTTCTCCCCTCTTCCTCATCTCAAATCATTTAGATGCTCTCTACTACTATCTCATCCTTCACCCCTGTCTCACACAAAGAGGTGGCCCTACTTCTTACCAAAGAAAAGAACTTTATTGTCATAAACAATATCACTCCATCCTGGCTTCTTCATCAGACCATCCCCTATGTCATCCCTTCTCTCTCACATATATTCAGACACGTCCTGTCTACTGGCTTCTTCCTTACTGCCTATAAACATTCCCACATCAACTCTCATTTCAAAAAGCCCTCATTTGATTCTTTCCACTATTATCCTATATCTCTTCCTCTTTTTGTGGTTAAACTCCTTAAAAAGGATCTATCCAATATGTGCCTTCACTTTCTCTGCTCTTACTCTCTTCTTAACCCCCTACAATTTGTTTTCCAACCTCATCATTCCACCAATATTGCCTTCTCCAAAGTTGCCAATTATCTCTTAATCGCCAGATCCAATTGTCTTTTCTCAATCCTAGTTCTTCTTAACCTCTCTGCATCCCTTCACACCATTTGTGACCCTCTTCTTGATATCTTTTCTCTCTAGGGTTTAGGGACACTGCTCTCTCCTGATTCTCTTTCTCCCTATCATACTGCTCCATCTTGGTCTCCATTTCTGGATCCTCACCATAAGTATATCACAGGCCTCTTTCTTGAGCCTCCTTGTCTTTCCCTCCATGCTTGGTGGCCTCATCAACTCCCATGGATTGAATTATTATCTCTATGATGATTATTTTCAAGTCTCTCTATCCTTCTCTAACTTTTCTGTTCTTTTTTCCAACTGCCTTTAAGCTGTCTCAAACTGGATGTTCACTAGACATCTTAAACTCAACATATCTAAAACTGAAATCATTATCTTTCTCTCTAAATGCTCTTTTCCTCTAAACTTCCCTGTTACTATGCAGAGTAACTTCATCCTTCCAATTCCCCCAGGCTCACAACTTATGTGTTGTACTTGACTCTTGACTGTCTCTTACCACTTCCACACACGTGGAACCACTGGTTACAGCAAACAGAAAAGTTTTGAATGCTGTGGATAAGTTCACTTTACCTTGGCAGTGTACTTTCCAGGCAGGTACACATTGATAATGAGGTTGACACATATATTGCCTGAGTTAGCTCAGTGTTTGGGAGGCTCCAAAGGAAACTGGGAGAGAAGAGGTATTAGACTGACTACCAAACTGAAGGTCTACAGAGCTGTTGTGCTGATCTCATTGCTGTATGCTTGTAAAATCTGGACAGTATACTAGTGCCATGCCAAGAAACTGAATTGCTTCCATCTTAATTGTCTTAGGAAGATTCTGAAGATCACCTAGCAGGATAAGATACCAGACACTAAAGTCCTTTATTGAACTAAATTGCCAAGCATTCAAACTCTACCACAGAGAGTGCGACTCCATTGGGTTTGTCACAATTCAAATGAAAATTGTGTGGTTGCCAAAAAGACTGTTTCATGAAGAACTCACACAGGGCAAGTGCTCACATAGTGGTCAGAAGAAGCAATATGAGAACACTCTCAAGTTCTCTTTGAAGAACTTTGGAACTGATTGTGTGACATGGGAGACACTGGCACAAGACCACTCAGCATGGCATGCCCACATCAGAGAAGGTAAGCCAAGCAGAATTAAAGTAGCTCAAAAGAAATGCAAGATGCACAAATTTAGAGAATCAACCCTGGGAGCGGCTAGGTAGCACAGTGAATAGAGCACCAGTCCTGGAGGCAGGAGGACCTGAGTTCAAATCCAGCCTCAGACATTAAAATTTACTAGGCGGGTGACCTTGGGCAAGTCACTTAACCCCAATTGTCCTGCCCTCCCCCTCCAAAAAAGAAAAAAGAAAAAAAAGGAATCTAACCTAAATGTTCACATGGACTATTTGTGCCTAACCTGTGATAGAGCATTCCAAGCTCATATTGGTCTGATCAGCCACAGTCGGACACACTGTAACTTGACTCTAGGATTGATGTTATTTTGGTCCTCTTCAAGAAGGAAGAACCACTCCATATCCAATACATTGCCAAGCCTATCAATTACACCTTTGCAAAATCTTTCCAATGTTCCCCTTATCTTCTCTGACACTACTACCACACTTGTGGAGACGGAGACCTTTATCATCACAACTATGGAATATTCCACTAGCCTACTAATAGGTCTGCCTGCCTCAACTCTCTCCCCACTCAAATCCATCCTTCATTCAATCTCCAAAGGAATTTTCCTAAAGAATAGATCTGACCATGTTGCCTTCTCTCTCTAACTCAATAAATTCTAGTGGCTTCCTCTCACCTCCAAGATCAAATACAAAATCCTCTGTCTGCCACTGAGAGGTCTTCATAACCTGCCACTACTCCTCTTATACCTTACTTCCCATCATGTATTCTTTGATTCCATGACAACAGCCTCCTTGCTGTCCCAGGAACAAGACATTCCATCTCCCAGCTCTGATATTCTATCTGGCTGTCCCTCATGCCAGGAATGCTTTCCTTCCTCATCTCTACCTCCCAGCTTCCCACTCTTCCTTCAAGTCCCAAATAAAATCTCATTTCCTACAGGAAGCCCTTTCCAACCTTTCTTAATTCTAGTGCCTTCCCTCTGTGAATTTTTCCTAGTTCTACTGTATATAGCTTATCTGAACACATGTTGCATGTTGTCTCACTCATTAGATTGTGAGCTCCTAAAGGGCAGGAAAGGTCTTTGCTTCTTTTTCTATCTCCATCTCTTAATACAATGCCTGACACCTAACAAGTCCTTATTAACTGCTAATTGGTTGACTGACCTGAGGGTTAAATCTGGTTAGCTGCCCATTTTTGTGTGCTCAGGAGTTAATAATAAATAAAATTGTATTTTCAAATGTAAAAACCATTTTTAGCTCATATATCATACGAAAATATGCTGGCTGAATTTGTTCTTCAGACTGTAATTTGCCTTGAATTGAATTCTGACTCTATAATCCACTGTATTAGTTAGTTTATTAGTATGGCAGCTAGGTGGTACAGTAGACAGAACACCACGCATGGAGTCAGGAAGATCTGAGTTCAAATCTAGCCCCAGACACTTCCTAGCTATATGACTTGGGGCAAGTCACTTAACCTCTGCTTGCCTTAATTTCCTTATCTATAATATGTAGGCTATTGTGAGGCTCAAATGAAATAATAGTTATAAAGTACTTAGCGTGGTGTCTAGAACATAGAAAGCACTATATAGATGGTATTTATTAGTATTATACCTACAAATTTTGTGTCATGTGAAAACTGGATAAGCATGTGATGTTCTCAATTGGAGGTGAAAAAAGAAGTGGCTAATGTGAAAGGCAAAGAAGGCAAATTTTTACTTTTTTAAATTAATTTAATTAATTTTAATTAAAAAATTAAATATAATTTTAAAGACCCAGTGTTGCCCACCTCTGAAAAGAAGGGAAAAAGGAGTATTTTACTGTTTTGTCTCTGGCATAAACTTGCTCATTATAATTATACTATATTAACTTTTTTATTCTTTCCATTTACATTGTTATAGTATACATTATTTTCCTGGTTCTATTTACTTCATTCTATGTTATTACATATAAGTCCTCCTGAGTCTCTGAATTCTTCATGTTCATTGTTTCTTATTGCAATATTCTGTTGCATTTATGTATCACAATTTGATTAAGCAGTCCCCAATTGTTGGACATTTACTCTGTTTCCAATATTTTTCTATCACATAATATACTGCCATGAATATTTTGATCTGTACAGGGCCTTTCTGATCGTGACATCTTTGCAGGTGTATGCCTAACACAAAAATTGTAGGGAATGTTTTTGTTGTTGCTCAGACATGTCTGACTCTTTGTGACTCCATTTGGAGTCTTCTTGACAAAGATTCTGAAGTGGTTTTGCCATTTCTTTCTTCAGCTCATTTGACAGAGGAGGAAACTGAAGAAAGCAAGGTTAAGTGACTTGCCCTTCCTTGGTCACACAGCTAGTAAGTGTCTGAGGTCAGATTTGAACTCAAGAAGATAATTTTCCTGATTTCAATCCCAGTGCTCTATCTCCTTCACCACCTAGCTGCTCTCATAGGGAATATTAGTCATTTTTAAAGTATGATTTCATATTGCTTTCCAGAATGATCCATCTCTGGACTAGGCCAATACAAAAGCTTTCCCAACAATGGAACTGTTTTTATGAAGCCCCTCCATAATTAAATGCAGTCATTTTTGATAATTTTCTAGCAATGGGGTGAAAATTCAAAATCATTTTGATTTTTATTTCTCTTATTCATAATTTAAAGCAATTTTCTATATAGTTGTATAATGGGAATGGGAATTTGAAGATCTTCCCTGCCCCTTAATAAGACCTAGAGGGGAGTTTGAAGACCTCCCCTGCTTTGAAAGTAAACTCCGCTCCCTAATAGGCTGAATGTGATCACATGGAGCCTGTGATGGAGGGAATTTGTTAAAGAGCCTACAGGAAGCTTCCCTGCTGTGAAGATAAACTCTGCCCCCCATAGGCTGAATGTAGTCACATGGAACCTGTGGTGGGAGGAGTTTGCTGAAGGGAAGCAGAACCCACAGGAAGCTGGGAGCCAGACCTAGACAGAGGATGCAGGAGAGAGGAGCTCATGCAAAGAGATAGAGGTGTTTGTGAGTAAATATTGATCTTGTATTGGTTTGTGGGAAGGCTGAAGGATGCTGTGGGTCTCAGAGTTATTATGACTTCTGACTATCTTTGGTATTATGATGGAATCAGTTTACTGGTTTGGGGATTGGGTTTTCTGGTATCTAAATAAATGCTTCAGTTCTATCTTCTATCTGGAGAGTTTAGTATATTTTGTGATCAAACATCATGTGATACTAATAGTCATGGTCTTTATCATGATCATGGGCTCTGTAAATATTGCATTGGCACTACAAGTTGTTAAAATGTCAGTCTCCTTTTTGAGAATTGTTTGTCCATATCCTTTGACTATTTATTTAATGGGAAGCCATAACTTGTTCTTGATGGGACCATGTGGACTGTTTGTGGTCCTTGTTCTATTTTCTTTTTTTTTTTTGGAGGGGGAAGGCAAAGCATTTGGGGTTAAGTGACTTGCCCAAGGTCACAGCTAATAAGTGTAAAGTGTCTGAGGTTGCATTTGAACCCAGGTCCTCCTGACTTCAGGACTGGTGCTCTCTTCACTGCACCACCTAGCACCCCCCACCCCTTGTTCCATTTTCTAGATGCTCACTAACTATACTTTTAATACTATGTTCTAGAATTTTTGCAGGAATTGAGGTCAAGTTCACTAGCCAATAGTTTGCTGATTTTATCCTTATTTTAACCTAATCAATGACTTGTACCTTAGTCTTTTTACACCCTTTTCTGAAAGCAAATTTTGATTTTCATGGGAAAGGGAGAATGGGGGAGCAACATAAAAAAAACCTCAGAGGTAGAGAATGTGCAGAGAGGGAGGAAACATTAAGGGAAGGTAGATATACCCCAAACATCTTTCTCTTTCATAATTCCGACAACTAATGCAAGATGACTAACATTTCAACAGCCTGGAAATAACTCACTTAGTACCCAGTCCCTGCAACAGTTTCAGAAGCTTGCAAGCAGCTTGCGTTCCAGCCTGCAATCATTACAACCCAAAAGATCCCCATCTGGGAAAGGTAGATTTATTAGGTTACTCACCTCTGAGATGGAGTATACAAAATTAATAACCCCTTAAGGTTCTAGTTTTCTTCCAAGGAATAAATGATATTCTCAAAGTGCGAGCCTGAAACCAAACACAAACACACACATGCACTCATAGTTAAGGTTCTATCCTCAGAGCCAGCAAGTATCTCTTTAAGGCTCTCTGGACAAAGAGGCAAATCAGTCTCCTAGGCCTGGAAACCCAGAATAGGCACCAGAAGCTCAGAGATACCTCAGGTTTCAGGATGCTATCTATGTGTTCCTCTCCCAAAAGATTTTTAAAATAGAAAATTTTATTATCTTATTTTTTATATCCCCAATATTGCTCCAATATCTACCAGTCTTGCTGCCCCTCCTTCTCCCACGAAGCTATCTCTTCTTTTAAGTAAGATTTTTAAAACAGGAAGAAGACAAAAAAATCAGCAAAGCTGATCAATGTATTAAAAAAAAAAAAGTCTGATAGCATACGCAGTGTATCATACCCATGGACCTTCCACTTCTTTAAAGAAGTGGGGTGGGGGTGTCTTATCTCTTCTTTGGAGCAATTCTTCTTCTTGGAAATTTTATAATGATGATTTTTTTTATTGTTTTGTGGTTAGTCTTTCCAACTAAATCATTGTAGTAGATAGATAGATAGATAGATAGATAGATAGATAGATAGATAGATAAATAGAGTTTTCATGGCTCTACTTACTTCACTCTGTATCAGTTCATGTAGATTTTTCCATGCTTCTATGTATTCATTATATTCATAATTTCTTATGATATAATAATACACCATCACATTCATGTACTTTTCCATAACTTATTTGTCCATTCCCCAATTGATGGGCATCTACTTTGTTTCCAATTATTTACTATCACAAAAAAAATTCTGCTATGAATATTTTGGCATAAAGGACTTTCTCCTTATTAGTGATCTCCTTAGGGCTATAAATCCAGTAATGGAATCTCGGGGTCAAAGCACATAGACAATTTAGTTGCTTTTTTTAAAAAAGAGCAATTAGGCATACTACCTCTCTACCTCAGTCTCCCTTGTCTTTCTGCTAATTTGTAAGGCCCTGCAGTTATCTGGATCAAAGCAAGTCAACCTTTATGCTTAACGAAAACTAATGAGCAAGATGGCAAACAGCCAGATAGTACTGATTTTTTAGAAAAATAAATAGCAACATGTCTAAAATTATAGCAAAACCAAACAAAGAGACATAAACAGCTGGTATTAGTTCTTAAATCTCAAAAAAGACAAAATGATGATCTTCCACTATGGTAAAGGTGGAAAAAAACACTGGATTTGGAATTTAAAAAAATCTGGATTCTAATCCTGATTTTGCTATTCACTATGCTTGGGTCAGTCACTAGGCATCACTAGGCTTCCATTTCCTCCTTTGTAGAATGAGAGAAATTGAGCAATATTGCCTTTTAGGCCCCCTAAATGTATAACTTAAGCCACGTGAAGACTGGTACTGGATAACAGACTCCCACAGAGTGAATCTAACTTCCTGTAATTTTGTTGAAAAAAAAAAATCTAGCCAGTTAATCATTCAAACACCCACATAAGAAATCTACTGTGGCACTGTGTCCAACACACTATACAAGCCAATCGTGCTACATTTTGGTGCTCAGGTAACATATAAATCTGCATAGAAAAATACAATACAGATTGAAGAGCTGATAAAATATGCCTTCTAATGGAACTTGCCTCAATATAATGAGCTCACAATTTTGAATGTCACCTTATGATCAGAAGAACCAATCTATTTTTGATAGCTGGGGTCCCTGGAAGCCCCAATTCAAGAAATCTCTTGGACTAGGAATCTTTGGGGAATGAATTGAATTTTCAGTCCCATGTTAATCTCAAGTTCATTTTTAAGTGTTGTTTTTATTCAGCATGGTTGTACTTTCAGTTTATTGATCTTTAAATTTAATTTCAGAAAAGTACCAGAATGAGAAGACCTGAGGCTTTCCCATGGCTTCTCCAAGGTCTAGAATTTAACTTGCTTATCAATCTTTTAGACAGTTTAGGGCTCTAAATTTACAGATGAGCTCTTAGTGGAAAGAGGGTGGGGATGTGGGGAATTGGTGAGAAAATTTTAAAAAGAAGTAAGTGATTAGTATATACACATATACTAACTATATCCTGTGTGGGGGCCACTGAGCTAGGTGCTAACTATGATATAGAGGTATAAAACACAATTCCTGCCTTGGATATAAGATTTAGGTATAAAAAGATAAATGACAATATAAGATAGGATACTCTTGGGCTAAATAAGTATTAATGACTACTAAGATTTAGAAAATAAGTTCAAAAAAGGGAATGATCACCAAAATCTAGGACCTTCTTCAGAAGTCTTAGAATCACAGACCTTCAGAGCTGGAAGTGTCCAGACAGACATCTAGCCTAGAATTCTTAACCTGGATCTGTGAAGTTGTTAAAAAAATCTTTTTATAACTATATTTAGCTATAATAGTTTTCCTTTATCTTGGAATTTTTATGCATTTAAAGAACATTATTCTAAGGAGAAGTTGGTAGACTTCATCATTCTGCCAAAGGGGGTCATGACATAAAAAAGGTTTAGTAACCCTAATTTAGACCAGTCCTATCATTTTATAGGTAGGATGCTTCATGGAACAGGTAAGATTTGAGCTAGGTCTGGAAGTATAGCTAGGACTGAGGCAAATAGAAGAAGAGGCAGGGGGAAAATGGTAGACAGGGAGACTGGGAGCAAAGATATGGAAGCTAGAATGCACATGACTTGTTTTGGGGAAAATGCATAGAACCACTTGCCCTATTTTTGCACATGGTGGGAGGCAATTTTAAAGAAGTAGGCAAGAGTTAGAATAGAACTTGCATACTAGAGAACAAGGAAGATTGTGCTTTTATCTTTGTGTCCCTAGCATCTAAAATAATTCTTTGCCCATAGCAAATATTTAATAAATATCTGTTGAATTGAATTGGAGGGCACTGAATGCCAATCAAAGGAGTTTGGGTATTGTCCTATGGATAATAGAAAGCTATTAAAGGCTTTTGAATAGAGAGTAAATGTGTTCAAAGCGTTATTTTGGAGAGATCATGAGTCAGATTGGGCCAGGGTGAGACAGGAGATAGAGAACTTAATGAACAAAATATTGCTATATACCAGGTGTGAGATAGTGAGGACTTAGACAAGGAAGATAGCACTGAAAACAAAATGGAAAGGACAGATCACAGATCAGAAAGATATTACCTCTAAGACAGAAAGAAAAGTCATAACGTATACCAAAGTATTCACAGCAGCATTTTCTGGGGTAGCAAAGAACTGGAAGAATGCGAGCATCCGTTTGGTTTGGAAATTACTAGATAATTATGACATGCTAAAACAATGAAATATTAACAAGCTGTAAGGAAAATAAATATGAGGAATTTAGAGAAAAATGCTAAGTTCTATAGGAATTAACTATATATATGAACTATATGAAGTAATCATAGTCAGGAAAATAACATACAAAACCATTACAACAATGTTAAAGGGGGGGGAGGGAATTAAAACCAAAATGAACACTAATTATAATGACCAGACTTTAGAAAGGGGATAAGGAAATACACCATATTATTTTTGTTGGAGAGGTGGGAAGACTATGAAGATTGAATATTGTATACATTTTTCAGACAGTTGACATCAATTGGTTTTGTTTAGCTGATTTTTTTTTTCTTTGCTAATAGGAAAGACTCAGTGTGGGGCCGGGAGTGGGAGATGTTTATATCCAGAATAGACTATGATATAAAAACAAAGTTCATCTTTTTAAAAAAAATAATTTTAAACACAGCTAAGACATGACTGTGGAGAGATCAAATTATCACGAAGACAGTGAAATCCCAGCTTTGACAGTTGTCTCCTCCTTTGTAAAGTGAGGGGGTTGGACTAAAATGATCCCTAAGGTCCTTTCAAGCTCTGAATCCTATTGTCCTCTGGGGACAGTTAATAAGTTGTTGAGACAGTAAAAGGTACAAATTTATGGTGGCCTAACTATCTCAACAACTGTGACGGCAGGACTGGCTTCTCAGCATTCCTAACAAAACAGCTAGGGCTCCTTCTTTTTGTAGGATCTTTGTATCGGTGATACTCACCAGGAAAGTGATTAGGATTTCCTATGCAGGAGGGGAGGGTGAGGGGTATCTTAATTGGGAGAAGTCCCAAGCTACTTCTTATTAGTAGACCCCTCAAAATTTTGAAATACCACAAATTAATAAATATTAATCATTCTGATCTAGAGCTGCAGTAGGAGGAGTATATGACCCAGACAAGACCTTGAAGCAAGTTAATTCTAGACGTCAACCGATGCCTATTCATAGCTCGGATCTGTAGGAAGTAATGTTAACCTAATTCAGATTCTTCCCCTAAGTGGATGTGTATGCCTAAGAAGTCCTCGGTCTACTAGTCTGATTGGGGGCAGTGCAGAGGGGCACAGAGAGAAGAGTGAATCTCACACTAAGGGAAGGGACCCTGGGGATAATCTAGTCTAGCATTTTAATTTTACAAATAAGGAAATCGATGCTCACAAAGGTGAAGTGATGCCCTGGGATTATATATTTAGGCCTGGAAGGAGCTTTAAAGGTCATCCAGTCAAACATCATCACTTCCTACCTCAACCATTTCCTTCATTTTACAGATGAGGAAAATGAACCCTGAGGAGGTTAAGTAATAATTTCTAAGTTTCTAAGAGTAAAATGAAGACTTGAACTCAGGTCCTCCGACACCAATTCCAATGCACTTTTCACTTCATCATACTGCATGAGCTACATATGAGTTGGCCTGGCCTCACAGTATTTTACTTTCATGTAACCTTGAGTTTCCCTGTACCTCCCCATTCCCATCAATCTCAGGATAGCCTAGGGAGCCCCTCCCCCCATTCTTTGATTTCATGTCATGTTTAGAGATCTGTAGATGTGCACAACCCTCTGGGGTGGGGACAAGGAAAAAGGAAAAAAGAGAATCCCCATTATCACTGACAAAAATTGGTAGGGACAGGGGCAGACATTTTGATGTAAGGGGAAAAGATACATGAAAGGGATTTTAATGACAGCATGATATGGTAGAAAGAACACTGGACTTGGAATCAAGAAAGCCTGGGCTTCAATCTAGAATTGAGCAAATGACTTCACCTCTGGGACTCGATTTTCTCAACTGAAGAGATGATCAACAGCTTTGAGGTAAAATGCTATGCTGTGTGTAGCACATGATTTGGAAAACACTACTCTAGGAGTACATGACTGAGGCAAGTTTGGCAGCTTCTTCTCTGTTGTTTTTGCCATGGTCCCACAAAAAAAAAGGAAAGAACAAGAATATATCTGGCACTGGAACTCTGGGTTATCCAGAGGTCAGGTACTGAGCTGCCTCCAGAATTTGTAAGATCAGATTGTTTCAAAGCTGTAACCCCTGGGGTGCAAAGAACCAGGCACAGATTTATTTTTGGGTCACAGAATCCTTTTGAAATATCTCTGCAGTTCATTCCTTCCTCTCTTGCATTACCATCATCTGAATTCAAATCACCCCACATGTGGGCTTTCATAACAGCCTCTTACCTGGTTCACTCACATCTCATGTCTCTCCTCTCCAATATTGTGCATTTGGCCACCAGATTAACCTTCCTAAAATACCAATTTTATCTCGTTCCTGAGGAGTCAGACACAACTGAATGACTAAATAATAATGAAACCTGCCCAAGAGCTTCCACTGGTTCCTTCTTGAAGGAAAAAAATGACAACACTGGGGTAACTGGTTGGATATAGGGAATGAGCATGAAAGAGAAGGCAAAGATGAATCTGAAATCTTGAGCCTGGTTTACTGAGAGATTGCCAGTACTATCTACAACAACAACAACAAAAGCATATCAAGAGATGGAACTGGTCTGGTGGAGAAGATGATGGCTTCAGATAAGTCTGAAGTTCCAGTGATACATACAAGTAGAATGTCTGGGAAGGTAGACTTTGGGGACTGGAACTCAGGACAGAGGGTTCAGGGGTGGAAACATGGATGTAGTCATCATCAGCAAAGAGGTAGAAAAGATGTGAGAGTAGATGAGCTCCCTGAGGAAGAGGGTAGAGAAAGAAAAGGGCAGAAAGCTAAGGACTGAACCTTAGGGATTACCCTTACTTAGGAGCAGGAAAAAGAAGACAAGCCATTGGGAGAGACAGAAAAGGAGCAAAGAAGTAGGCAGAGACTCAAAATCATGTAGTGACATGGAGGCCAAGAGAGGAAAGGAGGTGGTGGTGGTGGTGCTGGGAGCAGGGCGCTGCCAACTGTGTTAGATTCTGCATCAACACTAAAGATCACAAAATCATAGATTTGGAAACAGAAGGGACGATAAAGGTCCTCAAGTTCAACACTCATTTTATGGATGAGAAAATGGAAGCAAAGGAATTCAGTGGTTTGCCTGCGGTCATATAGCTGGTAAGTGTCTGAGGTGATACTGACACCTAGATCTTCCTGACTTCAGCTCCAGCTTCTATGCTCTACACCTTACTGCCTCTTAGGAGGATAAAGACAGAAGAGGGGGAAGAAAACAGTAGGCTTGTTATGTATTAAGAGATCTCTGGTAACTCTTAAGAGTTAAGTTTCGATAGGTTGGTAAGAAGAAAAGCCCAATTAAAAGGGCCAGAGGAATAAGAGGAAAGGCAGCTTCATATTGTGGATAGAGAGACCAATCCAGAGTCGGAAAGACTTGGGTTTAAGTCCTGTCTCTGATACATACTGACTGTGTAATTCTAGGCAGTGTTCGTAAGCATGCTGCCAAGTAATTGCTTACCAACTTTGATGGAGGGACTGCCTTAAGTTGATGAGAGCCAGTACAGGCTGATCCAAGGAGTGAGAGAGTGTGAGGAAAAGAAGTCAACAATTATATATGCTTATCCAAGGAAAAGCCTGGTAATGTATAACATAAGAACAGTAACAAGACCTATCCACTGTATCTCCTACTATTTTCAATAAAATATCTCTATTCCAACTTTGGTGATCTCCTTCCTGTCCCTGAATATTTCATACTACCGACTCAAAGCCCTTCCCCTTCCCTCTATCCAATTGCTAGGGCCCTGCTTTTTCCCGCTGCTCTGGCTTACACTAATATGTCCTCTATTCCAAAATACAATATTTGTAGAGCTATTTTGGGCCCTGAATTACATAAATACTGCCTTGTATTGTTACTAAACTACTTCTTGTGTGTATGCCTCATCTTCCCAGCTAGGCTCACAGGACCTTAGACATACAACTAGTAGGAAGATAAGTGGCCCTTCTCCCTAGTTTTACGGATGTAGAGACTGACCCCAAGGAGATTAAGTGATTTGCCCAAGGTGAAACAAGCAGCAAATATTGAGACAGAATCTGAGCCCCAGACCTCAAACTTCAGAGTCAGGGCTCTCTTCGATCTATCACTGCTGCTTCCTCTTACAGAGAAATGATATTTTCTAATGTTTCTTTTATTTTCTTCTCCACTCCTTGCTCAGTGCTATTGCATAGATGAGGCCCTCGATAAACGTTAAATGAATGAACCTACCATCGGACAGCTCTGCCCCGTTTTCCTCTCAGGATTTCCAATCAATGAACGGAGAGGCGTCAGTCACTGTTTGAAGGGAGGGAAATATGGATCCAATCTACATTCCAGTGCCATGGCCTAGAGAACCTTTATGGTCTATGGGTTATTCCCTGGGAAGAGCCCTATATTTCTAAGTAATTCCCACAGTTTGCAATTCCTATGACCAATAGTTAAGTGGCCACTTACTAGAAGGTCCTGATGCTTCATAAGCAATCACTCCTTTTATGTCACAACCCCACAGTACCAGCACCAAACTGATAAGAACATTAAATCAAGGACAAAACAATAAGCTATAGTTATTAAGTCAGTGATGCTTCAGTATTTGCAAATTAGAATCAGTTGCTGGATTGGATCCATTTGGTTATACCTCTTGCCTCTCTTCAGGTCTTGGGTACCACAGTTTAGGAAGGATGTTGACCAATTCTGCTTGGCATGGCACCTGACACTTAGTTGGTCCTTCATAAATGCCAGGTGACTGACACAACAGAATACAATCAGGTGAGGGTCTCTAGGGTAGTATACAAATTCAAAACCATGTCATAAAGGCTCCTTTTAAAGAACTGGGGATGTTTAGTCTGAAGAAGGGAAAACAGCTGGGACATAAAACTCCTCTTCCTATTTTCTAAAGAATTGTCATGTAGAAGAGAAATAAACTTGTTTTTTCATCATTCCAGCAATGAACTCTACTACTAATAGATGGAAGTTAGAGGGAGACAGATTGGTTCAATAGAAGGAAGAATTAAAGCTTTCCAAAACCAAAATGAACTGCCTTGTGAAGTGGTGAATTTCTTGTCATTGGTTGTCAGTAACCACCTATCAGGAATGCTATAGAGACCATTCCTCCACCAGCTGGGAGGTGGGATAAGATAACCAGTAAAGCACTATCCAGCTCTGAAACCTTGTGGATTTTGTTCTCTCCTTTAAAGTAATCTTTAACTCCTCACCCTGCTTCAATCCCTTATTAAATCAGAGGCCAAGTTTTATTGATTTCACCTCCGTATCTCTCACATTGGTTCTCTTCTCTTTGCTCATACTACAATCACCCCAGACCTTCCTCATCACTATTGTAATAGTCTCCTCATAGAACTACCAAAGTGATATTCTTTTTTTTTTGTTTGTTTGTTTTTTATTTTTTTTAATGACTTGTTTATTTACTTTTAGTTTACAAGATTCAGTCCCACGATCCCTTGAGTTTCAGATTTTCTCCACTCCCTTCCCCCCCCCCCCCATGGTGGTGTGCAATCATGTATAGGTCTGCAAATACTTTCACATTGTACAATAGTTTGGTTATATAGAAGGGTTGAAACCAATGAGTGATCACTGGGGAAAAAAAGCAAAACCAAACATGAAAAAGAAC
>CM053588.1:214267976-214312589 GCA_028646515.1 Pseudochirops corinnae | reverse complement strand
TTCACTGGAGGCAAGCCCTCAGCAATCTTAGTTCCTGAGGAGACAAGGCTCAACAAAGCCATAGCCAGTGTTCTCATCAAGTCACTCTCTGCCTGTAGAATAGTCCCAGAACCCCTGAAAACATCGGCAAGGCCCTCTGTGCAGGTACCACAAGAAAATCCTTCAGGGCTTCTGAACCAACAGCCAGGTTCCAGGACCTCTACAACAGCAGCACTGTCCTTCACCATCCAGTGAATCTGGCAAAACAACATCAAAACAGACAGACAAAATACCAGCATCACAGCCATGCCTCCTCAGTCCTTGGCAGTTCTGGGTGGCAGTTCTCAAAAGTCCTGGGCAGTTCCAATGGGCTCTCAGCTGTCTCTCTCTCAGCAACTCAGGCTCCATGATACTGGTTACTGCTCTCCCAAAGTCCTTCTGGCTTCTTCTAGGCTTGGGCCTCTCTCCCAAATCATGGCTCATCCCACTTCAGCCCTCTCTCTTCACGTCAACAAGTCCATCCCACAAGTGGGATTCGCAAGCTCTGGGTTTTAACACTCAACCCAAAAACCAATCCAATACAGGAGCATCTCCAAATTCCATTCCAATGCACCTTCATGCTAACTACAATGTGATTGCCTTTGATATATTCAGTTGAGCATTGTTTGTCACCTGATTAATCCACCGACAAGCATTGACCAAATGCCTAATATGCACCAGGCACTATGCTAGGTATTGGAGGTAGCAATACAAAGATTGACACAATGCCTACTCACAAGGTGCTTGCATTCTATTGAGGAAGACAATAAGGAGATATCTATATCTCTGTATATCCATATATCTATCTATATACCTATCTATATCTATATCTATATCTATCTATCTATCTAGGGAAAGTAAGAGAGAGAGAGAGAGAGAGAGAGAGAGAATAAATAGAAAGAAAATAGCAAAAAAGACAAAGTGGTTAAGTATAAGGCACTGGGGAGGGAGGGCACTAGGAATGGCAGTATCAGAAAGGTTTCATGTGGAAAACAGTACTTGAACTGAAGTTAAAGGAAGAGAAGGATTGTACAAGGCAGAGGTGAGTGAACAGGGAGTGTTTTCTAGGCATGGGTAACAGCTAATCTAACAGCACAAGGACAGGAGTTGGAGTACTGTGTGTGTGTTTGACTAAGCTATGTAAGTATAGTCCTGAAATTAAGGTAGCTGGTAGCTGCAACAAGAAAGAATGAAGATAGTTTAGCAGTGGTTCTCAACCTCCCTTATGCTGTGACCCTTTAATACCCTTTAATACTCTGCATGTGGGTGGACCCGCCTGGAGACGGACAGAGCAGCGGTGTCTCAGTTCCTAAGACCATCAGAAATATGTGTTTTCTGATGGTCTTAGGCGACCCCTGTAACTCCTGTGAAGGGTTGTTCGACCCCCAAAGGTTGAGAACCGCTGGTTTAGAGGGTTTAATTAGAGATTGTTTTTTTTAAAGCTCTTTGAAGGAAAATCCTAATTTCCTATGTGTTTTAGAATTATAGTTATTCTTGAGTTGGAAATAGACAAAGACTGAAATTGGTACCATAAGGTCCTTTTATTTTCAAGGATAAGGAGCAAAACCTAAAGTTTAGCACAGATTTCAGCATGGATGATTTCTTTTTGCTTCTGGTACTTAAAATTTCAGGGGCAGCTAGGTGGAACAATAGATTGGAGGGGCTGGAGTCTGGAAGACCTGAGTTCGAATCTGGCCTCACACATTTACTATCTGTGTGACCCTGGGCAAGTCACTTAATCTGTTTGCCTCAGTTCCTCATCCATACAATGATCTGGAGAAGGAAATGGCTAACCACTCCAGTATCTTTGCCAAGAAAACCCCAAATGGGGTCACAAAGAGTCAGACATGACTGAAACAACTAAACAGCAATTAAAATTTCTTCTGAAACATAGACACATGAAATGGTATTCATCTTTTCCATTGGTGGACAACTCAGCTTCAAAAAGAAAACCTTCTGCAAGGAGGGTGAAGGGATGGCATTATTGTACTAAAGCAACTGAAGAAGTGCTTTGGTCTAAACCCTAGGTGAGAAAAGCAGCCTCACTCTTGCACAGCCATACTTCATCAATTCCTTATCACAGCTGGCTAGCACAGCAGGGGTCCATTATCTCATCACATTTGAACTTTTCCAGAAAGGTGTTTGTATTTTGTCAGAGTCTGGGTTTATTGATGATGTATGATTTATGATTCTTTGTACACAGAGGGACCCATTATATTAGGGCCTGGCATGTGATTAGTATTAGCACAAGTATCTTGCTGAAGACTTGGGGAGTGTATAATATAAGCAGCTACTGAGATCCCCTACAACTAGCAAGGAGGAAAACTAAGGATCTGGACATTTTAATACCCCCAATCACACAGGAGAAGTATCTGTCCTTCACCTTCCTGCCTCTGGAAAACGTTACCCTACAATGCCTTAACCATGAATAACGGTTGAGAGACTACACTTATTTTCTCATGATACTCATTTGTATGTCATAAGAATAATGACACCTAGCATGTAAGCACTTAAAAATTTCCAAACTGCACTCCTATTAACTCTCTAAAGTAGATAATATAAATATGGTTACCCCATTTTGCAGACGAGGATAAATGTTTATTGAAGTCTTGTCAATTCTACTTCTACAGCATCCTTCTCATCCTTCCCATGCTCTCCTCTCATATAGTCAAATCTACCCTTTCCCCACTTCAGGCTCTTATCACATCTCTCCTGAACTTTTAAAAAAATACACTTTATTGATGCCTTTTACATTTATTTCAGTCTCCCTTGTGATTAAGAAAAACAATTGAGTGAAAATGTCCTAAAACAGAGAATGTGTTTGACAATGTATATCATATTTTGTCCCTGTATTCCCCAACCTATCTGCCATGTGGGAGGATAGCTTTTATTATCTTTTCTCCAGAATCCCCATATCCCTTCAAATTCCTCATAGTGATCTCTTCTTTTGCATTTCTGTATCAGATGCATTGTCCTTCTGGTTCTGATGGTTCTCATTGCACTAGTTAATTCAAATCTTTCCAAGTTTTTCTGAATTTCTCATATTCATCATTTCTTACTCCACTATAATGTTTCACTATGTACTTGCATTATAGTTCTTTTCATCTATGCCCAAACCAATGAGTACTTACTTTCTTTCTCCTTCTTTGCTATCACAGAATACTGCTTGCCCGAACTCTTAAAACAGCCTCCCAATTGTTCTCTGTCGGTCCACCAGGAGTTCTTAACCTTTTTTTGTGATATAGATGCCTTTGACAATCTATCTGGTGAAGCCAGTGGACCCTTTCTCAGAATATCTTCCCCCTTCACTTTGCATCTGCTGCTCTGCCTGGTTTCAATTCCACAGAACAAGATGCCCCCATGCCAGGTACCCCATTGTGCCCGCCCTTTCCTGTCTCCTTTTTGTGTGGTCTCCCCCTTGACATTATAAGCTCCTTGAGGGTGGGGACTGTTTACCTGTTTTAATTCATTATTATTATTGATATTATTATTAATAATGGTATTCCCAGCACTTAGCATAGTGCGTGGCACATATTAGGCACTTATTGAATGTTTATTGGATTGGATGTATTTAAATACATAAAATAAAATGTCTGGTATTACAAAGGAAACTAATTATACTGAAATTCAATTATTAAAATACTTTAAAAGTTCACGCTCCCCAGGTTAAGAACCCCTGATCTGCTTACTCCCTCCTCTAAAATAGTTTCTATATAGCTACCAAAGTGATATCCTTAAATCATAGGCCTAAATATGTGACTCCCCTACTCAGTAAACTCCAGTGGCTCCCTATTACCTCTAGGAGCAAATGCAGACTCTCCTGTTTGATGTTTAAAACCTGGCCTACTTGCTTTCCCTAGCATGAATTCCTTATTCCCTATGCCTATGCCTTTGCTCAAGCTAGAATTCTCCCACAAATTCCCCCACCTCCATGCACTCCCTCCTCCACTCTGCCTCCTAAATTTCTAACTCTCTTTAAAGCTAAATTCAAGAGCCGCCTCCAATGTAAAGTATTCTGACCCACCAGTTGCTATTTCCTCCTAGTACAACGTCAGTTTTGTCAGTTCTTCCTCTGAATGCAGACAGCATCTTCCTTCACATATCCTTTGTAGCTGATTTGGGCATTTGTAACAGCCCAAATCACTTAGTTACTAAAAGTTGTTTTCAAAACATTATTGCTATTACTGTATACAACATTCTCTTAATTGATTAATGAGGCTTTGGAAAGTTAGGTGACTTGCTCACAATCACGAAGCTTCTGACGCAGGATCTAAACACCAAGTATTCAGATTTGATCCTCATGCTGGGTCAGCTATATCACACTGCCTCATGCTGAAAAATAGAAGCCTATAGCTCTACTCTTTCTAAATAATATCGTAGTTACTACACCATCCAATTGAAAATCCTTTTCCAATGCATCGTTGAGACATCACTGGGTCCAATTATTATCTCTACTTAGACTACTCACAGAGCTAGATATCCACCCCTAGTTTTTCTCCTGAGATCTAATACCCAAACCACCAAATTCCTATAAGATATTTCAGCAGAATTTCCTACAAGTAACTCAAGTGAAACATTAGGCAAATCATTTAACCTCCCTGGGCCTCATTTTCCTCAGTCGTAAAATAAGATAGCTGGACTAAATAGCCTCTGAAATTCCTTCTAGTTTTACTTCTCTGATCCAGCAATCTTATGTCTAAAACTGATCCTATTATCTTTCCCCAAAAACACCCTTCTCCCCTTTGAGACTTCCCTATCATTTTTGAGGGGCACTAAGATCTTTCTAGTCACTCAGGTTAGAAACTTGTGTCATTCTCGATGTCTTTGTTGTCCCTTGCCCCACATACCCAATGAACTGCCTAATCTTCTTTCTCAAAGACATTTCTCCCATATTTTCCCTTCTCTACTTACATACAGCCACAACTCTCATTACCTCTTGCCTAAGCTACAGTAAGAACCTTCTACCTGGTCTCCCTGTCCCAAGTAATTCTGAACTTCAACTCATCTTCCATTCAGCTACCAAGGTGATTTTTCTAAAGTGTACACCTGACAACGTCAAATCACCTCCACCTTCACTCAGTAAAAGCCAGTGGCTCCCTATTACAGCTAGGGTCAAATATAAACTTCTCTGTTTGACATTTAGAGCTATTACAACCGGAATCTTCCTAACTTTCCCATATTCTTATAGACTACTCGTCTCTGTGAACTCTGTGGTCGGAGTACAGGAAGCTAGTTTGTAGAGGGTTTTAAAAAGAGAGTGAGAGGAAGGGGTGCAGATGATGGAGAATGTTGTGGAAAGAAGTTTCATTCTTGAAGGCTATTCCAGTGAACATAAGCTCTAGCAAGTTCTACCAAATAGAGCCTGAGAGATATATGTCTGTCCTCTTGCCTAAGTAAATTCAGAGAGGCTTATGGATTAAGAGGTTGACCACTAAACCATAAGGGTTTTTCATTCGCAGTAATTCATGGAAACCATCTCCCAAGACTTGGAAAGGTTCATGGTGCGGGGAATGTCCATATTGATGAGCCTACTGCTCTTGTGGAGTCTTGAAGTAAATTACCTTACACTCTTATTCCATTTGAGAAAAGTGTATGTTCACCATCTTCAGGAAAAGGAATGTAAACACAGAATAAAGACAACAAAGCACGAAGGAGCAGAGGGGGAATTCAACCTTCTGATTGGTCAAATTTCTAAGATCTGATTGAAAACCTAAGGCAAATTTCTTTTTGGTTCTTTGTATATCTGTGAATTGTTTATATTGTTTGTTTATCTGATTCCGGGAAAATATCACCATCCTCTAAAACAGGAGCTCTTAACCATTTTGTGTGTGTGTGTGTGATAATGCCCTTTGGCGGTCTAGTGAAGCCCATGAACCTCTTCTAATAATAATGCTTTTAAATGCATAATATAAAGGAAACCGCTTATATTATAAATTTTTTTCCAAATAAGCTCACAGGTGAACCCCTTATTCTAAAAATATAAGCGCTGTTATCGCCATTTTGCCCCTTTCAACTTGTGAACTGTTCCTAAGGAAGCAAAGTTCATCCACCCAAGAGAGAGGGGGTGAAAATATTGGCTACCTGCAACATGTGTGGGTTGTGGGATAAAAATCGCTGAGTAAGTAGGTGACAAGGGTGAGAGCAATAAGATGGGGTGGAATGAGATGGTTCGTGGCAACGCAAAGAAAGCAGTCCAGGGGTAGAGGGACTGAGAGAATCCAGTGGTCAAGTAACTAATGAAGACGGGTAGAAGGAAGATCTGGAAAAAAAAAAGACAGTAGTCTTAATGGTCTGGTTACTGGAAAATCTAAGAGAGGTTGAGAAAAGTATACATGAAAGCGGAGGAAGAAGGGGAAAGGAGGAGAGAGAGAAGGCAGAAAGGGGGGCCAAAGGAGGGAAGAGAGAGAGAGGAGGGGGGCAGTGAGAGGAAAGGAGAAAGAGTGTTTGTGTGCCTGTATGTATGAGTGACATTGAGAGGGAGGGAAGCCTGAGTGAGTGAGAGGGGGGAGTGTCTATACGTGGAGAAGAGAGACGGGGAGTTGTGTCAGTGAAGGAATCCAGTTAGGGGGCTGAGCCAGGGCTATGCTCTCAGTTTTTAGCGCCAGCAGAGCAGGGCGAAGTAGGGACGAAGAGGAAACCGGCGGAGAAGCAGCTCGGCGCCCAGCCCTCCTCCTCCTCCTCCTCCTCCTCCTCCTCCTCCTCCTCTTCCTCCCCTCCCGTTGGCTCCGGGGGCTAGCAGCTGCGGCGCTTTCTCCTCTCCGCCCTTACTCTCTCCCTCTCCACGGCCCGGGCCGAGCAGAAACAGTCCATTGGTAGAGAGGTAAGCTACTGGGGGAACACTTGATGCGGCGCTGTAGCCCAGGGTTCAAGGCAATGTTGCGGGTGCAGTCCGCGAGCCCCCACCCCCCACCACTGTCCTCTTCTCCACCTTCTCCGTCTCTCTCCTTGCTCAAGCTGTGCCCTCCTCCCTGCAGCCACCAGGGGTTTGCATAACGGGGAAGAAGAGAGGAGAAAAGAAGAGGGGGATATAAGGGTGAAGGGCAAGAAGAGGGACGTGCTTGAGGGTTTCTGAGCTTAAAAGAGCATTTTGCACCGTAGTTGTAGAGACATTTCCCCCCCCCCCCCCTTCTGGAGCTGCACTGGGGTGTGGTGGTAAAACACGCCTGGATATTAATGGTTTGGGGCACGCTCTGTAGGCTGGACTTTACGTGAGAATTGTGATCCCATTTTTTCCTTCCTCCTTCAACCCTCCCCCTTCCCCTTACAAAGAAGAGGTGGCGGAGGGGCGCTTTGACTTTTCTGCCCGTTCATTTAGAGGATGAAAATGTTGGCCAGCTGAGATCCAACGTGGAACAGCCCGCCTTTCATCCACCCCCACCTCGAAAATGCAACTTCACCCATTGCTGAGGTTTTCTCCTCTGTTCCAATACACTGAATAGCCCAGCCCAGCCCAGCCCAATCCTCCCTTTACTTACTCACGGGACTAGCATATCCTCCCGCTAAATCACCCGTTTTAAATGAGATTTTACATTCCAAAGTCAAAGGTAAAACCCTCTCGCCGCCACCTTCCTCCTGTTCCTATGATTTAGTGGAGCCGTTGGGAGCTGTAAACATCAGCCGAAATTATTCTTCTTACCATGCTGTATTCAGTATTTTATTTCTTTCCAAGTGAGACTCGAAAGGAAGTTGGATTGCATTTTACAGCTCTGGTCGATATTATTACTTGAAAACAAATGATACTCAGCAAATTATAAGACTATTCCTGGAGTCTGCTCCCTTGAATTATGCCCATACAGTTGTGATTGCAGGGGAGAAAATGCTGAAACAGCACCATATTTTCATCAAATGTTGTATTACAGTTTGTCTGAGTTGCCATATGTTCACATATATACTGTGATTACTGGGCAAGGATAGAAGCTAAATGTTTAGTGCGTTTTCCTACAGTGTTTTGTGGAACAGCTTAGCCAAAAAATAAAATCAAAACAAAAAAACATGTCACATGTTGTAAATGTATGTGTACGGGGCTGGCTTACTGAGATGGCAATAAACCAAGCCGGACTGGACTTTGATGCGTGAAATTTTGGCTATGGTGATTTGGACATCAATATTGTGTTCTTACAGCTCTGTTAAGCAGCAGTCTTTATTGCTTTCCTTATGACAAAATTTGCCACCAAGTATTTAAATAATTATTGTTAATATCGACTGAATAGCTAACAAGCTGCACTGCCCAGTATTGGGCTCTGTAATTTTTAAAGCAAAACAAAACAACACAAAACACCATCAGTCACTAAGGCAGCCTGGATTATGGGATAAAAGAAAAGTGCCCAGAAACACACTATCTGCTGGTTTCAGGTGTAGAGGAGAGCAAGGACTGTGTCTTTTCTCTTGAGAGAACTGCAAATGAAGGGGGCAGATTGCTGACTTTTTTTCAGCTTCCAAAGATTTTAGTTACTAAGAATCCTAATTCTAGTAGATGTCAAGGTTTTGTAGACCTTAAAGCATTTGGACTAAAGATTCTATACACAAGGCACATGAGCCTATTTCTGATTCTCCAGTGTGAGAACTAGTGAAAGAAAGTCTTAAACTTCAGAAATGGCATCCTTTCCTTGTATTGCATTGCATCAAATTGAATGTGGTGTAAAGGGATCACTACCCTAATATTTAAAAAATAAAATTGTCATCATATCTGATAGTTACAACCTCCTCTCCTGCAGGCTTATCATTGTAGTAAAAAACAAAATTTACATTGTCTTTCCTTAATTTTAGAAAATGTGGATTTTTTTTCCCCTCTTTTTGTTTGTTTTTTGCTTTTGTAAAATAGTCAGATGGGCATAACTTTGTTCTGCAAGAAGAGTTTGGGACCTGTTTATGGTGGATTAAGGTATTACTTAGGTATTTAAAAATCACTTTGCCAGTTAGTCTTTAAGGAAAGATTCTTTGCGGCTCTTGATTTATTTTTCCACCTGACACATTAGAATCAAGTGTTGTAATACCTGGCTGAAAAAAGGAGCGAAAAAGAGAATGAATCCCAATTGGGGAAAGAAAAATAAGATGGCAAAATTAGTGATTTTCAAAAGACAGCCTTAAAATAAAGGTTTCATATTGTAATCAGGACAAATCAACCACCTATGAAACCAGATCTCCAATTAAGAACTGCAATGAGTTATATGGATAAAAGCAGTTACAGTGAAACTGCTATAATGAAGCCTAGACACCAAAATGATTAAAAGTGTTATCTATGTATAATTGTGTTTTTACTGGATCCTTAACTGGAAAAAAAAATAAACCTTTGTAACGATTTTCTATTTGGACAAGGCAAATTGTCTTGCAATCCCAAATTAGAGTTTTGGAATAAACTCAAGTCTCTATCATTTGTTCAAGCCTTTTTGTTGGAACAAAGTGCCAGGAAACATATCAGTTTTTTTTTTTGTCTCTGTGTGTGATGGAATGGGGGATGCTAGAAAGATACATCTTTAGAATATAAGAAATGCTGCTTCAGTTTAACAGGTAAGCAAATGTAAACCAAATGTGAGGTTGTATATTTTTGAAAGTGTGATTTCTTCTTCTGATTCCTGCCTCTGGTGAAAATGTTAAATGACTGTCTAAGTATCTACTTAGTTGAATGCATTAATTTTCATGGGCAAATGCATCAATACTTCTTTCAGGCTAATTTTATTTTACTGAGCTTCTTGATAAAAGTCTATTCAATTTAGTGTTGTGCAGTCACTGATTTTTTCAAGTGGTCATTCAAGGAAGAATATTGATGACCTTTTGAGGTTTTCCAGTGAGCTCTCTAAGTATCCATAAGTAATAATAAGTAGCATTACTCTCTGGAAAGCCTTGGTGTTCATAACCTTGGTATCATAATGCATATGAGATAGCATATTCAAAAGCAACTCCATTTAACCCAAATTTTTTTTTGGTGGAGTTGAGCCTTAGGCATTTAAAATTTTGAACTAAAATAAAGCACTAAGGGAGAACATTTGGCCACCACTATCAATTAATATTTAGAAGAGTTAAGTAGTAGAATAGAAGAAAAACTCTTGGGAAGGAGGGAGTTAAGTAGTAGAATGGAAGAAAAACTCTTGGGAAGGAGGGAGCCTGGATTTGTGCCCTAATAAATTTAAAGCTATAAGGGGCCTCACAGGTCATCTAAAATCCAACCCTCCTATTTTGTAGATGCGGTTACTGAAGCTCAGGGAGGTTAAGTGACTTGCCCAAAGTCACAGTGTAGTTAATGACAGGACTAGATTTGAACCTAGCTTCTTTAGCTCCAAATTCAGTGCCTTTTAACTCTGTCTTCTCATTTAAGCTCTTGAAGCCTTAATTTCCTCCTCTGTAAGTTTGCTTTGTAAACTGTAAAGTGCCCATAAGGATATGAGATATTATTATGTGTTTGGGGGATAGCAGTTGCTTCTTCCTCAGAGAGCAAACAAGTTTTATTAACATTGAAGAAAGTGACCTAGGGCAACAATATTGGAATTGTCTCTGATAAAAATTGAACTGAGGTTGTATTCAAAAAGATCTATGCCACTACCATGCATCTCACCATATGAAAAATTCATTGTGTCTGATCCAAAGCAGATAAGTCTTGCTTAGTCACTGCCTCATGCTACTTTCAGAATCAGCTTTGGGCTAGATGTTAAGATTACAAGCCCCTTAAGAACACAACTTATGTTGCATTTTCTTTCATATTCTCAGGACCCACATACAGTATAAAGCACATAGTAGGAGTGTAAGAAATGTTTGTTGAATGAATGAATGCATATCATTTCTGTAGGCAAGCAGCTGCTGGCTCTCATGGTTGTTCTGATACATTCACAAATGGCAGCCTTTATGAAACATCAATATAATCAGACATTTGAGGGGTCTGTTCAATGACATGTGCACGCATACCTAATTGTGCACAACTCTAAAGTGTTCCATTGATATCTCATTTTCTAGGGTAACAACGCTGTTAAAAAAAAAACCCATTCTTTTTATGATACATAGATTAACATGTAGGAAATCTGATACTGTGGAAGACAGGAAAACCACTTTTTCCCCTTCTTTCTCTCCTGTTGTGAAATAGGGTTTTATGGAGGTGTTTTTCCTTGATACCTCCAAGTGGCTAATTGGGTGTTCTTATGTTGTATTATGTAAACATATCATATGTTTTGTTTCCAAAGAAGTTTATACTGTCAGTATTATGTTGTGGAATAACATCTCATGAGCAGTGTAGGTAAGAAAATTGCTTCATGGAGATGGATCACAATAGCATGTGTATTATGATTTTCCACTGTTTGTCATTTTTATAATTCTAGATACATTTAATGGTCAGTGTTCTTCATTATAATTATTTAAAGCTTTATGATGCTGCCCATCCAGATGTAGATAAGAAAGACTGTCCATGTGAATCTGTCTTAGGCACTGACTTCTCACCCGAATTTCAATTCCATGTCTCCACCTCCTAATTGGATATTTCTGCTTAGATGTCTTGCAAAGACTTCAACATCTGAAGCAAACCCATCTTTAATGAACCCGTTTCTTTTTTATGACTTCCTGATTTCTTCTTTCTATCAGCAATTATCATTCTCCTGGTGAACCAGACTCAGAAGCCTCGTCTTCTTTGACTCCTCTCTCCCCTTTATCTTTCATATATACTTTCTAATTCTATTGATTCTTTCCTTCTAGCCCTTGCATTCTTTTCTTCTCCGATTTGTTGTTTCCTTTTCATTTCCACCCTAAACCATCATCTCAAATGAGGATTATTGCAACAGTCATGAGGATGACTAACTAGTCAGTCTTTGACCTTCATTTTTCATCATTCTGATTCATTCCATATCCATTTACCAGTTTAAAATTCCTAACATACTTATTTTACCATATCATTTCTTTGACAAAAATCCTTCTGGGGTTCTATATTCCCTATACTATCAAATGAAACTCTTCAGACCAGCATTTTAAGCTTACTCCATTCTGGCCCCAACATGTCTCTCCAACCTTACCTCCTCCTACTTTCCAAATTAAACCCTTTAACCCAACCACATCAATCGCTTTCTTAACCAATTCCCCAAAATAATAAGCACATTTTTGTCCTTTGCTCATATTATACCTCTACCTGGAATGTTTCCTTCTCTCCTCTCTGCCTGGTCAAATCCTTCCACTTCGGGTGTTATTTCCACACTCCCAGATCTTCTCTGGTCATTCTTGCTCACCCTCATCTCTCACTTCTCTAAATTACTACAGCTTCTTCTTTTCATCATCATCATCATCATCATCATCATCATCATCATCATCCTGGGTAGAGCCCTAAGTTTAGTATTAAAAAGATCGGAATTCAAAATCTAGATCTAAATAAGCAACAGGTCACTCAACCTCTCTGTGTCTTAATTTTCACCTCCTGTAAAATGAAGGCCTTGGATTAGCTCTAAGTCTGAAAAAAATGTCAGACTGTCAAGCTTTAACATTTAGCTTTAGCACTAAAAGGGGCCTTAGTGGTGCTCTTGCTTAATCTTCCCATTTTACAGATTGGGAAACTGACACGCAGAGAAGTTAAATAACTTGCCCCAAGACAGGAGCTGTGAGGGCAGAGCTACCATTTGAACTCAGATCTTCTGGTTCCAAATCCAGCATTCTTTCCACTGCATTATGTTTCCTATCTCCAATTTTGTCACAATCATATACAGCTCAAGATTAATATTATGTACATGTTTCATGAATCAATGTCTTCTTTTTCCATCTAGATTACAATCTCCTTGAGGGAATGGATTGTGCCTGATAATTTTTTGTACTACTCCACAGTGTCTGGCACAGAGTAAGTACTCGAGAAATTCTGAATGAGCGAACTATAAAGGGGGATATTTTCTGGCAATGCTGGATACCAGGCATTACACAGGAATGATAAAAACATCAAGTGGTAGGAAGCTTTTTCAATTTGTTTTCAATGGCTTCAATCAATCTCCATGATAACCAGCTGAGAATTTTGAGAACTTTGCATTTTCCAAAGTTAAGAAATAATGATGGACTGTGGTGCAGCTGTGACATCCTCTTTGCACTGGCAATAAAGATTTCATTATTTTAACACCAGAGTTAGAAGTCTTAACATTGAACATGAGCAGAGTATTTAATCTATATGACAACATTTCAAACTCAAAAAAATTAAATTATATCACTAAACATTTATTAAAGGCCTACTATGTGCCAGGCACTGTGCTAAATTAAACTGTCAACTATATAAAAAGTCAGTCAATTAGACCCTCTAGGTAGTACAGTGGACAGAGCATTGGGCTTAGGAAGACTCATCTTTCTGAGTTCAAATGTGGCCTCAGACACTTATTAGCTATGTGACCCTGGGCAAGTCACTTCACCCGGTTTGCCTCAGTTTCCTCATCTGTAAAATGATCTGGAGAAGAAAATGGCAAACCACTCTTTTTTTCAAGAAAACTCCAAATAGGATCACAAAGAGTCAGACAGGACTGAAATGACCCAATAAAAACTATGTGCCAGCAACTGTGCTAATTAAATTATCAACGATATAAAAATTCAGCCAACTATGCATAATCTTTTAGACTTTGTGATAACCTTTTTCATTCTGCAGTGTATCCAGCCAATCTAAAACTCTGTGGAAAATCTGGCATTTTGAGGTTAAGGGGAAAATCTTAATACACCAATGCTGTATGTGAAATAAAGGGTTTGTTCTGATTAAGATACAGATTAAAATGAGTATGAGAGGTGAACAAAATGGCAAGTTTTAGAAAAGGATACAGAAAACAAAGAAAAATTAACATAGATCACTCATCCAGAGGTGTGCGGCCTTGAGGCCTTAGGTGGCCTTCAAACCCTCAAGTGTGGCCCTTTGACTGAATCCAAACTTCACAGAACAAATCCCCTTAATAAAAGGATTTTTTCCGTAAAACTTGGACCCAGTCAAAAGGCCACACCCAAGGACCTAGAAGGCCCCATGTGGCCTTGAAGCTGCAGGTTCCCCTCCTTGGTATAGAGAGATACATAGAGAGTAATTAGTAAATGTGCAAAGACCCACCAAGTAACAGGGGTTTGAGCTGGGGAGAGACTCCAATGAAGCCTCTCTCACACACACAAAAGATGGGTCCTTACATGCTGAAAAGCACAACCTGAGGCTGGATGTTAACCATATATGTATATGTAAGCAACAGGCAAAGATTTCTAGGTTTTAGCAGTCCTTCAATAAAGACATGGCTTGCAGCTTGTCTGGAGGGCAAACCCTGGTTTGGCAACCCTGGAAATTGTTCCTGTTGTCAAGCAGTTTGTTGCATTGAAGCCAGTTCTAAAAGTCTAGACATTACCCCTGTTCTTCCTATGTTACATATTTTTCACAAATCTACCTCTCAACTTTATACGCAATGACCTAAATCTGTGAGAGGCAGCATGGTGTTTGGGGAGAGAGAGCTGGCCTTGGAATCAGGTAGACCTGGGTGTAAGTCCTGCCTCTGACATATATTTGCTAAGTGATCCTGTGTGAGTCCTTTATTCTGGTCCAAGTCTAACTCAGGACAGTGTAGTGATTTAAGTTTGGTTCTAGTACATAATGCTGTCTTCATGGACCATAGCATGCAATAAAAATAACTTGGAATATGATTTAAACGGATTTAATTCCTAATTAAGTTAAAATAAAACACTACTCCCCTTCACCTCCAAGTTCATTACAGCAATCAGCAACACTTAAAGAAGACAATAGTAATTCTGCTGGAATTTCTGGAGGCTGACTCCATATAGAATGGGTTTTTTATGTCCTTAATCCTTTGAATCAACCAGGTCCCAAGGAAACAACTTCCTTGTTTCCTCAAAGAGAAATTATCCCACCACATATCAAACAGGTAACATTCTTGAATCATCATTTTATTTCTCAAGTACCCAGGCAACTCTCTAACATTAATTTTTACGTGTTGACTACACTGGTAAAGAGAACTTCTTCATGAAACTTTGATACAGTTCCCTATATCAAGGAAATTATGACTGTGGTCCAAAAAGAAACCTAGCAAAGTACACATGTGGTCTATGTGGTTCCCAAAATTAGCAAGATGGTAATACTCAGGTGGGAATTTACCACACTTAGAAAACTAAAAATCCATGGTATTTTATTCACTCAGTTTGTTAGGCATAAGAATGTAGTCACCAGTTTCATCTGCCTAACTAAAGTGAGAAAGTCATCAGGGATCTTATAGAGTCATATGAACAGTGGAGCCTGAAGGATCTTAGGATTGTAACAACCAAGTGCTGTATTTTACTGTCCATCACCTAATTGGCTAAAAACAAACAGTCTCACAAGCAGAACCAGTGTCATTGAGTAGACTCATTGATAAAGTTCTTGGGAAGTCTCTGGTTACAATACCTTTACCATTCCATGATCACCCTCAAGATTCTAGAGTCTAAAACAGTGGTTCTCAACCTGTGGGTTGTGACCCCTTGTGGGTTGAATGGGGTCAACCTAAGACCATCAGAAAACACATATTTCTGATGGTCTTAGGAACCGAGACACCACTCCTCTGTCTGTCACCAGACAGGTCTGCTCACATGCAGATACACCCACATACAAGTATTAAAGGGTCGCGGCATTAGGAAGGTTTAGAACCACTGGTCTAAAAGGTTAAAATCCAGATGTAAGTGTCGATGTAAGTGGTGAACAAATAACTATCCCAGGAGAGGCAGCATGGATAGAAGGCGGGTAGAATGTCGGTCTTCTTGTGGCTCTTACACACACCAGCTGTGTAACCATAGACAAGTCACTTTAACCTCTCAGTACCTCAAGCAAATAAGACTCAGGTTAGAGCAGAAATGGTGATCTGCATTAAGAGAGGGAAGTTTCCACATCCGAAGTTCGTTACGTTGATCAAATCATAGCTCTGAATCAAAAACAAACAAAATTCTCTAAGAGGTTGCCTACCAGACAGCCACCATCACTGGGAGTTTTGTGCCTTGAACACACTATATTCTCAACAAATATTTGTTAAATGAATGAATGCATGCCTGAATGAACAGTAACCCAAGACTAATAGTTCTCTCTGAATGGGAAATACTGAGGAATCCAGGAATGACTTGTAGCAAAGTCAATATGATAATTCATTGTCAACATTGCCAGCTCATCATGGTTCAGAACAAAGTACTACTTTGTTGAATTCAACATCCTGTAGCTCAAGTTAAGTATGTGACACACTTATGGGAATACCCAAACTGGAGAGATCCAGAAGCTGGACAGATCTCCACTAAACTAGAGACTTCTTTTCAATGTTAAAGACATATTGTGAGTAGTTTCCACACCATTGTGGTATCACTGCAGATCTGTCAAGTAGGGAATCTTATGGAAGTGAAAACCTCAGTTAGCAATTGCTTCATTCTGATATCATAGATCAGACCCCATGAGGGCTACTACCACTTTGGCAGTGGATGGAACCAACAAGACAAGAACTACTGTGAGGATGGGGCTGAAACTTGCTAAATAGAGGAGACTGGAGAGTGGGGGAGATTGGAAAGAAATCAAGCTCTTTAAAAGAGGTGTGTGTGTGTGTGGGGGGGTAGGATACAAAGGTACTGTTCTGTATAACTGTCACTCATGCTATTCCATTTGGGTAGGGCCCTTGCCTTTTGTGACACAGCTGCCCACTTGTAATTTTAATAATTATGTCAGCCACGTGCAGATGAACAAAAGGCTATTGTTGTTGTGGTTGTGATTGTTTATTGTTGTTCAGTCATGTCTGACTCTTTGTGATCCCATGTGGGGTTTTCTTGGCACAGATACTGGAGTGGTTTGCCATTTCCTTCTCCAGTTCATGTCAAAGATGAGGCAACTGAGGCAAACAGGGTTAAGTGACTTACCCAAGGTCACACAGTTTGTAAGTGTCCAAGGTCACATTTGAATTCACAAAGATGAATCTTCCTGTCTCCAGACCCAGCTCTCCATCCACTATGCCTTCTAGTTGCTCCTGAACAAAAAGTCTATCAGTTACTTAAACTTGAAATACAATGTTTTAGATAAGGTGCAGAATAGCCAAGACAGGCTTGAAAAATGACTCCTGCAGCCCCAAATGGAATGAAAGATTCTTGGTGTTCTGGTGCCAAACCCAAAGAGACAAATTTGGAGTCAAAAGGCCTGAGTTCAGATTCTGACTGTGCCACTTACTGTCTGTGTAATCTTGGAGAATTCACTTAATCTCTCTGGGCCTCAGTTTCCCCACCTGTAAAATGAGGGGCTGGACTAGATTCCCGCTAAGGTCCCTTCTGGCTCTAGTTCTAGGATCCTATGATTTTAAGTGAGCCGGGGAGAAAGGACTGTCAGTAAAGTATCCATTCCTCATGCTGTATCATTCATATCACACACATACTGAGGACATTAGTCACTTTAAAAACTGACACTCTCCAAAGGATTTAAGAGAATGACTTAGGTATAATTAAAAAGTCCCTGTTGATAAGTATTGTGTCCCAGATAGGTGGCATCAGACCCATTAACTCCCTATAACATCATATCTTTATAATGAGTTAAGATTTATAAAATACTTTCCCCAACCTATTCTTGAGCTGGATACCATAGCTGTCATTGTTCCCATTTTACAGAGAGAAAAATTAAGGTTCACAGAAGTTAAGTCTCTTGATTATGGTCACGCTGCTGTTAGTTTCTGAAATAGGATTTGAACTCTAGGCTTCTAAATATAAGTAGTATGTTCTTTCCATAATTGCAGACTGCTTCCCCAGAATGGAAGGTGGCAACCAGTTAGAAGAAATAGAGTTAACTGGGGATATAGGTTGGTTAGAAGTTAAAGTAAGCAAGGATAGCTTTGAGGAAATTGGGGGGAAAACATGGATTATAGGAGGAAATTCAGTCAGGATTTAAAGTCTGTTGAAATAGATAGGTACGTGGATTATACGTTGTATTTGGAAAGAGGTGGCAGCTAGGTGGTACAATGGATAGAGTCAGGGCCTGCAGTCAGGAAGACTCATCTTCCCTAGTTCAGATCTGGCCTCAGACATTTACTAGCTATGTGACCCTGGCCAAGTCACTTAACCCTGTTAGCCTCAGTTTTCTCATCTGTAAAATGAATTGGAGAAGGAAATGGCAAACCACTCTTGTATCTTTGCCAAGAAAGCCCCAAATGGGGTCATAAAGAGTTGGATACAACTGAAACAACTCAGTAATAACAACAAAAATAGAAGAATAGGAAAAAAGAACAAGGAAAACAGGGTCAATTTTCTCGAGTTTGGAAGTGTTTACTTATTATTCACTTTGTGACTGATAGCAGAGCCCCCCTCGTACATAGACCAAGGACACAGCTGGCTTTGTGATACGACTGCAGGGCCTTCTCTAGGCACCTCCCTCCTCAAAGGCACCCCTGATACCTGAAAGGCCACAATTTGAATGCTTTCTGCCTTTGACCAAAGGGTTCCTGATAATAATAACAGCTGGTATTTATATAATGCTTAAAGGTTGGCAAAGTGTCGTGTTATAACATATGCTTTCTCGTTTGATCCTCACAACAACTCTGTAAGAATGGGCTTACTATCCATATCCACACTTTTCCGTTAGGAAATTAAAGCTGAGAGGCTAAGTCAAGGCCACCAAGGTAGTTAGTGCCTGAGGCAGGATTTGGATTTAGGTCTTCCTAAAGTTTCTGAAATAGGACCTCTTTGCCTCTAGACCTGGCATTTACATAGTTTCTAAGAAGCACATAGATGTTTCTTATCCTCTATTAGAATTCAGACAACCCTAAGAAGGCTAAAAATGGAGACTTCTCAGTCTTTTACATTATATCTCAGATTTTGTCCAAGACATGGTTTTGATGGGAAGAGGATGGATGGTAACTTCTTATTAGAGGAGAGACATGATGCTTAAGGAGTCCTGGGGACATTGGTTTGATCTTGGTTTGTTGATTAATTTGATTAAGGACAGACAGATAGAAAGAGCACATAAAGGTGACAGAGAACACCTGGCACACTTTTCTCTGCTTCACAATTTTGGCAAAGACTAGAGCTGACTATTAGGTGGTCATTTGTGAGCTCTCCAGCTGGGACTATGGGAAGGGCAAAGTAGAGCCATTGAACAGAGTAAAGAGAAACTCACCCACATGGGCATAATGTATGACTATGTATGAATAAATAATGCTAGTTTTAGCATCTCTGAATATTCTGACTTTAACCCACCACCAAAGTCATGTTTTATTTTCACTATTTGCTGATAAATTGCTTTACCTTCTACAGAAAAGAAAAAAGGGGGAAAAGCCACTGAGGAATTGTCTGAAAAAGGAAGAATGGTAGACAAATTAGAGACCAGGGACAGATTCACACTCATTTGTTAGCACTGTTCTTTCCTAAACTGTGGGTGCTTTAGATGTTCTTTTGTTACATCCTTTGTTGTTGACAGAAGGGGGGAAGGGGTGGGAGGAGATATACTATACAGAGAAGACAGTTTTAACGGGAAGCAATAGAGTTCCCAGGGTGGCTGCCTTCCTTGCATTATAGTGATTGCTAAAACATAATCAACCAGGGCTGTTTATTGAGGTGTGCCTTCTGCAGTGATGACAATTCCATCTGACACAATGCCACTTAGGATAGGCAGGTGTTTTCTCTGGGATTACTTACAATTTTGTAATGTTCAAATGGGAAATCAGAGAACAGAATACTAGCTACTGTGACTGCATGTTTGTGATGCCTCCCCCCGCCCCCCATGGAAGTCTGACTCTTAAAAGACACATTGGACTCTTCATACCCCATAACCTTGCCTGCTGTGTATCTGTATGCAACTGGCCACATCATAATAATGTGAGACTCAGATGACATTGTAATTGAATGCCCAAATTACAAATCACTGAGCAGAAGTAAAGCCTCTACCGTAAGGAAAATTCAGATTGGAGGCACTTTTAACCCTCTGCCTCTCATTGCCAGGATTGCAGCAGAGGAGATGTAAATTCCTGTGTTGTTCTAACAGCCCCTTCCGAGGGAACTTATGTGCTGCAGTGAATTCTTTGATATAATCAGCGAGGGTTGCCATGGCAGCATTAATTTATAATTTCCATACTTTTGTAGCAGACTGGGCCATTGGGAGGGGGTGTATTTAAATTTATTGTGTTTTTTACCCCTCATTGATTCAAATGAAAGGAAGATTCTTCATTTCCATTTGGCTAAATGTAAGGTATTGTGTGGTACCTACTGCTGCATTTTCCTAGTACCCAAGCTAGGCTCTGATTTTAAGTTACTTTGGGAAGCTGAATTATTTTTTTTGGGGGGGCATTAAGATGTTATTCAGGGAGCCACCATTTCAGTGTATAGACCATGCTTTGTCTCAAGGTCAGCCTTCCAACAGCCTCAGCTCTCTAAAAACAGCCCTCAACCCTGAAGTACATAGAGATACCTGGAGCATCCAAGACAGCTGTCACAGAAGCCAAGCATGATACTTCTTCACCTAAAGCCTTATTGACACTGATGTTACACAGTGCTTACCCCAACTTAGTTTTCTGATTTCTCAGTCCACTGAACATTGTAAGAATCAAATTAGGACAAGGGCAAGTAAAGAGATGTTAGAGGAAGGAATCATATCAAGAAGTGTTAACTGACTGGGGAGGCTAGGTGATGCAGTAAATAGAGCACTGGCCCTGGAGTCAGGAGGACCTGAGTTCAAATGTGACCTCAGGCACTTAATACTCGCCATGTGACCTTGGTCAAGTCACTTAACCCCAATTACCCTGCCATCCCCCCCTCCAGAAAGCAAAAAAAAAAAAAAGCTTACTACTAAATATTGGGGCGGCTAGGTGGTGCAGTGAATGCAGCACTGGCCCTGAAGTCAAGATGACCTGAGTTCAAATTTGACCTCAGACACTTAACAGAAAAACTAGCTGTGTGACCTTGGGCAAGTCACTTAAACCCTGCCCTACCCTCCCATCTCAAAAAAAAAAAAAAGCAAAAAATAAAAAGAAGCGTTAACTGGCAGCCTTGCATGAAGAGGTAAAGCAGAAAAACTAAAAAGCACACCCAGAATTGTATCCCACTGCTATAGTGCAGGTTTATAATTTTGATAGTCCTTTGGGTACCTAAATAAGAGTTTTGTGGAAGAACTAGACTGGCCATTCTACTTTGAAGGCAACAGGGCCTTTAATGTTTAGCAATAATCTGGGGGATAAAACTTAACAAGAGGTACCCAAAGCTTGGGATCACAGGGGAAGGATGGTAGATGGGGTGTCACAGGAAGGCCCACCCCCAATCTGGGGCAGCTGCCCTTACTTCCAGCTCTGGTGCAGCACATCACACCTACCTTGCTCCCCTAACTTAGGCAGTGGCTGATGAGTTCAAAATAGAATAGAAAAGTACAGGGAAGGGATACAATTAAGGATATTGCCAGTGCATCAGGCTGAGAGTCTTCAGGTCACAATGGGAAGAGAGAACCATGGACTTGGTTCATGATAATACCAAACTCTCTTTAGAAAGGCTATAGGAGGACAAACACACCAATACCTAGTTGGTGAAGCTGTGAATTTGTCTAGCCTTTTGGAAAGAAATTAGGAATTATACTCAAAAAGCCATTTTACTGTGCATATCCTTTGACTCAGTGAAGCCACTGAAGGCTTATACCCCCAGAGTGAGCAAATAAGGAGTGAAAGTAGTCGTGTACAAAAATATTCATACTAGTTGGATTATAGTAAAGAACTAGGAACAAAGAGAGTTGGGGAGTGGCTAGACAATTTACTAGTATGTTAATATAATAATATTATTGTACCATAAGTAATGAAAAAAGAATGGATTCAGAGAAACTTGAGAAATTAATGAACACAGTGAAATGAGCAGAACCATGGGAACAAGTTCATATGATGACTGTATCACTATAAAGAAAAACAGCTTTGAAAGATCTAAGACTGTGATCCATGAAATGACTGACCATGACTACCAGAAAGTGATAACAAAACATCATAATGGAGAGGTGATGGACCCCAGGGTATAGAGAGAAACATGCCTTTTGGGACCTGACCATTGCTTTGTTTTGACTATGCCTGTTTGTCACAAGGAACTTTGGGGGTATGGCGGAGGTAGAATGATAAAGAGATAACTATAGTGAGGGCGCTGAAGAAAAAAATTAAGAAAAGATCGTCATTGCAGCATTCACAAACATTGAACAGAAGAGAACAGAGGGAATTTCAGAGGGAGACACCGACTCGCAAGGCAGCTTTGAAACTCATGGGTTGGATTTATTGTGTAATTTAAAAAAATAACTGTATGTAAGAGACATTCATAGTTTCGCATATAACCTTCTGTTCTTTGTATATGGAAAGGTTCGCAATGATGTTTGTGAAATTCAGAATAACAAAATTAAAAAAAAAAATCTTTGTGCTTTTCAGAGTTGCTCAGTGATTCACAGCAGCTTTCCCTTCTATTGGCACTGGTTTGTTTTGCTCATAAGGTGTAAATTGGACCCGTAAATCCTGCCCTCCAGATTCCTTCCCAAAGATGTGTTCTATCTCAAGGACTCCTGCCATACACTCAAATACTTTTTATTTGGAATAGTTTTCTGTCTGAGTCTTTTTCTATTTCCTAGACCATTGGCAGCTGTCTTTGAGGCATCCACAGGAACCGCCTGCCCGTGTAGGAGAAATTTTCATGAATACAGGGCTAAGAGGCCAGGAAAAGAGGAAGGGGAGGAACACAGCATTTTGGCTGCCTCAGTAAGCACTAATTAACTAGTTTATTGGGGGAAAAGCTGCTCCATATGGTTGAATAATAAATTTGATGAAATGTTTTTATTTCTTCTCAGGCATATATGGTGATTTCTAAAGTATGCTAACAGGACAATATGCTAATATTCCTCATAAGTTTTCTTTTTTCTAGGCTAAACATCCCCACTTTCATCAAATTGTGCCACAAATAACATGGTTTCTAAATCTCTTATCCTGCTGGTTATCTATCTCTGTATAGCTGCTGTCCCTTTTAAAATGCAATGGTCGTTGTGTTGGTACTACTATTACCACTACTACTACTGCTAATAAATTATATTTACAGTGCTTTAAATTTTGCACATGCACACACAAATTATGCATTTTATTAGTTGAATCTCACAAAAACCCTGTGAGATAGTTACTATAAATGGAAAGACATTTATCAGTCCCAATGTGCCAGGTGCTGGAGATACAACTCCAAGACAGTATGCAAGACCCTAGCTATATGGAGTTTGCATTCTGACGGGAAGAGAACACATAAAGAAGAGCTAACAAGAATGGTAGAGGAGCCACCCACATGTCAGTATGGTTTGGAGATGATGGCCAGGATATGAGACTGTAAGTCTGATTCCCAGCAAGATAGGATGAAAGAAAGGTCACATATCAGAAGCCAGAATGGTTCCAGGATTTCTGGGGAGGAGATAGGAATGATGGCCAGACGCCAGGCAGCATGGTTTGAAGCTAGGAAGTATTATTGTTCCCAATAGGGAAGGCTTAAGCTGTCACTTGCTTGTAGTCACAGAACTAAATGCAGAAATCCAGGTGTGGCACGACCAAAATTGAGAAGAGAGGTGCTGTTGTTGTAACCTAAGACCCTAAGGCTTTTGTAGCAGGTACCCCACATTGTTGAGCTTGCAGTTAGCAAAAACCATTATGTATTTTTCACATGCACAATTAAGTTAGATGTCCCCCATCTCTCACATGTCCAGAACTTTCATCCCTATTACATTTTATCTTAATAATTACAAGCCCATCTTAGCACCTAAGGGAGGGACATTAGACAACAGCTAGTCCAAGCCTATAATTTCATAAATGAGGAAAGAGAGGCCCAGAGAGATTAATTGACTTGCCCAAGAGTATACTGTAAGTGCTAGATTAAGATTTGAATCCAGGTCCTTTGCATCCAAATCTAACACGTTTAGATCTAGGCATGTATAAGTCTAGCAGCTTCATAAGCATACCTTCATCCAAGGCACTGATTAAAAAAAGCAGGATAAGTTTGAGGACTAAGCCCTCTGGCATATCACTAGAGCACTGCCTTCAGTTTGTATGTCAGTAGTCTCTGAATATTGTCATTCACCCACTTATGAGTCTTTCCAACTCTACTGTGATCTAGTTCAGAGGTGTCAAACACATCTCCCACAACACTCCTGAGTACGGCCTGAACCAGACTAAAATTTAATTGAGAAATATTTAACAATAAATAAAAATACAATACAATAAAAAAATATTGCATTTAAAAAACAAAGCCAATATATGGCCTGTGGGAATCCTTACGTATGGATAAGTAGCCCCATGTAAGACTTTGTCAAGTGCCTTATTAACCATCATATATACTTTGTCTACTTGGAAATTCTTAATCATTTTTTTCTCCTTTGGCAATGTGGTAAAACCTGCTGACCCCTCTTCACAATAATGTATTTTAAAAAATAATAATTGAATAATAAATTTCTTCTAGAGATTAGTGAACATAAAGATGAATTTTTTTCCCCCAGACTGATGGATTCATCTGCAGTCTGTCCATTGACCCAAAAGGTTCTTGGACCCCAAATTAAGAATTCTTGGGCTGTGTTATTCCTAAATCTCATAACCTAGTGAACAAAAAAAGATAGTTTAATTTGACATTATTCTTTCTTGATGAATTCTTTAAAAATTATTTTGTGAAAATAGCTATTTGGCAAAATAATTTACTAACCTGTGAGTCTAAGACATATTTGTTAGTTTATTAGTTTGCAAGAGGGTTTTCCCCCATTTCTAGACTTCAGCTCCCTTTCTGAAATTTAATTCTTCTGAAAACTGAATTGACATATGGGGGTGGGGTCCAGGTACGGTAAGACCATGGCACAGGTGTAGCTCATTAGCATCTATGTTTATTGCTATATAAGTATAAACAATGAATTCTTCTGGGTCAGATCTAAAGAGCACATGGTGCTTTTGTGACTAATATGAAAGTGTTAGTGGTGTAGCTGTAATGACCAACTTGAAAATATTGCATTTTTTAAAGTTTCTTACTTTGTGGTACTTTTGAGGTTTTTACATTAGAGGCATGCATATTATTAATAATGGACATTTATATAGTACTTTACAATTTATGCAGTGTGTTTTTTGTAACCAGCCTGTTGGTTTGGTAGTACAACTATTTTTATTCTCATTTTATAGGTAAAGAAAATGAGGAACAATAAGGTTCACATCTGAAATTCAGTAGGGATAAATGTAAAAAGTCTTATACTTGGACTTGAAAAAAAATCAGCTTCACAAGTACAAAATGGATACTGGCTTACATTAGAAGAATAGAGTACTCCCTCTCCCTCTCCTACGTCGTTCGCCCTCTGTCTTTCTCTTGCACTCTGTCATATATGATTACTGCTCATGAAAACAACCGATTTCATATGTAATTATGTAAATGTACCCCAGTTTATTTAATAAGAAAGTAGTCCTAAAAATAAAGATTAAAGAGACAAAAAAAAAAAGACATCAAAATGGCCAAAGTGAGGATGGGAGGGATTGCTAGGTAGTAGCAATTTAAAAGTTAGAAGGGACTTCAGAGCCCATCTATTACAACTCATACCCCAAAAGGAATCTCTATCAGGAATACCTGATAAGTAGCTAAACAGCCTATACCAGAAGGCCTTCAAAGAGAGGGAACCCACTATCTCCTGAAGTAACCCATCCCTCTTATCAACAGCCCTAATCAGAAAGAAGTTAGCTGCTTTGCAACTTCGACCTATTGCTCCTGATAGGACCTTTAAAAGCTTTAAAAGCTCTGGGGATTTTTGTTGCCTGCAGTATGTATTAGCTGTGTTATAAGACAGCCAAATAAGCTAATGAAGCTTATTAAGCCCCATTATAATTAAGAGAGGCATGGCTTATGTAATAGTTCTCTGATTTTTTTTTTTTACTCCCAGAACACCATTCTTTGCCACAACTTCATGAGTCATGCTATAACCAAATGTTTAAAGTGGCATCACTATAGGAGATTTAGCCATACATATAGACCTTTCCATAACAACAGCCATTTTTGTTAAGTACTTTGGGAGTTCAATTTCTGACCTGTTACGATGTTTGTGTGTACATTTAATAGGCAAATTTTGTTTATTTTGTGACTATTCTACTCATATGCTGAGTAAGTAAAATTGATTTCTGGAAGTTATGTACCAATTTGCCTTTGTCTTCAGTCACATCTGAAAGTTTACAGCACACCCAGCAGAAGTCACAGTACATTAATATTCTATAGCACACCCTTTGACAACCACTGGCTTAAAGGAATAAGTAATGAATCCCAAGTGCTCTTTCCTTGACCACATACGGTTTATGGGGTTCAGTGCACAGTGGCACAGTCAAGAAAGGATATTGATAAACTGGAGCTATCCATAGCAAGGACAACCAGGATGCTGAAGGGTCTTGAGTCCTTGTCATATGAAGATAAGTGGAAGGAAATGAGGAGAAGAGATGCCGGAGGAAGGAAAGAATCAGGGAGTACATGTAGTTGGCCTCAAATATTTGAAGGCCTGTCATGTGGAAGATGAATTATACTTGTGCTTTTAGCCACAGGAGATGGAATCAGGAGCAATAGGTCGAAGTTGCAAAGCAGCTAACTTCTTTCTGATTAGGGCTGTTGATAAGAGGGATGGGTTACTTCAGGAGATAGTGGGTTCATTCCCTCTCTTTGAAGGCCTTCTGGTATAGGCTGTTTAGCTACTTATCAGGTATTCCTGATAGAGATTCCTTTTGGGGTATGAGTTGTAATAGATAGGCTCTGAAGTCCCTTCTAACTTTAAAATTGTATTCTGAAATTCTTTTTTTTTTTTTTTGGGAGGGGGAAAGAAGGCAGGGTAATTGGGGTTGTGACTTGCCCAAGGTCACACAACTAGTAAGAGTTAAATGTCTGAACTTAGATTTGAACTTGGGTCCTCTTGACTCCAGGGCCGGTGCTTTATTCTGATTCTGAAATTCTTGCTTTGAATCCCAGCTCTGTCACATATTATGTATGTGAAATTGGACAACTTTCAACCTTAGTTCTCTCATCTATAAAATGAGGAGGTTGACCTAAATTACCTCTCGGGATGCCTCCTAGCTCAAACATTTTTTTGTTCCTCTGACCATGGATAGTGTCAGATTCAATACTTGAAACCAGGCCTTATTCATCAGACTTGGGTCTTTTTACACTATGTGCTTCACACTACGCTAAACTGTGCCAAACATGTAATTCCTATCTTGAATATTTTTAATCAATATACTAAATCGAATTTCTTTTCAACTTGAGTCAGGTTAGGAAAAAAAAAAGAATTACAATCATAATAGCTAGCATAATGTTGCTCCTTAATGTTTACAAGTAATTTTATGTTTTCTCATTTGATAATGAGACTGATACTCTTAATAACCTTGGGAGAGAGGTGCTTTTATTATGTTCATTTTGAGGGTGAGGAAACTGAGGCTAAGAGAGATTTAGTGATTAGCCTAGGGCCACACAGTTTATAATTATCTGAGACAGGACTTGAACTTAGACCTTTCTGTCTTCAAATCCAGTACTCTGTCTGCTATGACCCCATATGGGGTTGTGACCCACAGTTTAAGAAGCATTGAAGGGGCTGTGAGTGGAGAAATTTAAGAAGCCCTGCACTATGTGACCTACCTAGCTCCTAAATAACAGTAATGAGCCTAACCCTGTAGTAACCTGAAGAGTAAAGTATTATCTTGAGTATAAGTTATTCTCTTCTGTGGTTAATTTATTTTCCAGGGATACTGCAGTATGATTTTTTTTTTTTGGTCTTTTTGGAGCGGGGAAGGCAGGAAAATTGGGGTTAAGTGACTTACCCAAGGTCATCCAGTTAATAAGTGTTAAGTGTCTGAGTTCAAAACTCAGGTCCTCTTGACTCCAGGGCCGGTGCTCTATTTATTGCGTCACCTAGCTGCCCCAACAGTATGATTTTGATAGGCACAGTAGTATTATCAAAAATGTAGCAGTCTTGGAGTCAGAAGAGCCCTTAGTTTGAATCCTACCTCCAAGACACAGCCTTTTTGAGTTTCAGTTTCCTCGTCTATAAAACAGGGCTAATGAAACCTACAGTTCCTTAACGCACCAAATTATTATAAAGTTTAATGAGATATTGGGTACCGAGGGTGATGTAAGCCTCAAGGCTCCAGATATAAATATTAGCTACCATTATTTTGTAAGTTACCTTTTCCAGAATATTAATGCCCTGAACAATCGGATTCACATCAAGATAGTTTTAAAGTTAAGTAGCTCACTAATCCTGGAGTGACTTATTCATGTGTGTCAACAACTGGAATAATGAGCACAGTCCTGGTGACCTCACCTCAAGAAAGCTGGAGGCATTCCAGATGTCAAGAGGCATGGAGAAGAGGGGCCATATGAGGACAATCTGAAAAGATTATGGCTCTGCAAGTCAGAAGAGAAAGGCTGAAAAGCATGCATTTGCGTTCACAATCCTCTTCCCCCCCCCCCCCGTCCAGAACCAAAATGCTGGAACTAGAGTATATGCTATGAAGGATAAAGGTTAGAACAGATTAAAAGAGGGATCATTTTACTTTACATTCTGGGTGAGAAATTTAGGAGCTCATTACCCCCACTCCCATGAGAGGTAGCATAAGCTGAAAATACAGTCAAGAAAGATTTTGATAAAATAGTGAATGGTTGATCATAATGATGTGTTAAAGGTTTTAGAGTATACCTCTGCCTCTTAGAGGTCACTTTCAAGGAGAGCAAATACTGTGGGTAGAAGAGAGTTCTGGACTCAGAATCAAGATACTTTCATTAAAATCCCAACTCCAACCCTTAGTAGCTATGTGACCAAGTAAGTCACTTAAATACTGAGCCTTGGTTTCCTTATCTGTTAAATCAGGTTAATACTACTTGCACCAGCTACCTCATGAATTGTTATTAGCAAAGCACTTTGTAAACCTCAAAGTACCATATAAATTTGAGTTATTATGGAGCAATCTACAAAATGCCACTTAATTCCACTGTGAGAGATAGAGTATAATGTATGATCCTGAGCCTGGGAGTCAGGAAACTGAAGTCTTGTCTAGTTTCTGCCATGAACTAGCTATATGCCCTTGAGCAAGTCCCTCTTCATCCCCAAGCCTTGCTTTTTTTTTTTTTTTCATCTATTTGAGGGTATTGAGTAGAAAATTCCTAGGTTTTCTTACAAATAGCACATTCTAAGATTCCATGATATGATACTGGGATTAATACATTGGTCTGGCTTTCTCTGATGGTCTCATAGATAATAGAATGAGACTCTATAGCAAGTCAGTGTGGTACAATGGAAAGGGAACCAGATTTGAAGTTTGAGGAACTGAATTCAGATCCCAGGAGTCATTTCACTTGCTGTCTGTGTGACCTTTGGGCAAATCACTGCAAGCTGACTTCTAGCTCAGTATCTGTGATGCTATAAACAAAACTGTGGGCCGAAGCAAGTAGAAGGTTTTGAAAGACTACAAAGTAAATTTGGCCAGATCTTGGAGAGAGGAATTTAGCTACCCCTTCCCTATTTGTTGGATAATCACACAAACTTCCATTTCATTTTCGTCATATGGACCAGACAACAGATTGCTTTTTCTCTGAGACACTCAGAATAATCCATATTGAGTAATTAAATCAGTTTGAATAACTAGATCCTAGATTTAGAACTAAGAAGGAAACATAGAGGTCATTTGGTTTCACACTTTTATTTTATAGGTGGGAACACTGAATCCTAGAAGATTTAAATGACTTGTCAAGAGTTACATAGGTGGAGTGTCAAAACCATGATTTGAACCGAGATCCTCCAACTCCAAATCCAGTGGTCTTTCCAGTGCCCATAAAGAACAAAAATAAAGTATGTTGACCTTGACAAGAAAATAATACCGTTTCACAGTCATCAGAATTAATTAATGCTTGAGAATAAGAATCCAACAAGGAGTCACTGATTGATCGTTATTTATGACATGGCACACTAGAAATAAGCTAATAGGAGAATACAATTATTGCCTGGTGTGAACTCCCTGGGGAGGACATATTAAGATGGAATGAACCCCTAAATGATCAGATAGAAAAAGTGACAGGCTGCCCAAAAAGTCAGTCACTTTGAACACTTACCTTTCTAGCTCTTGGACCTAACTTCCAGTGTGTTAGAGTGATAGTCAGTTATATATGAGAAAGGAATAATTAATATGGAGACCAAGGATACCTTATATACCTTTGCAGTGTTACAGGCCTTGCCAGTCAGCACTTACTGCACAGCTTCGTAGAACAAAGAAACAACTGAAGCTTCTTTTAAGCCAGAGGATGGGGATTTGGCATTTTGTCAGTTTCAGTCTATAATGAAAAACATGACTTAGGACCTAGCAGTATAGAAAATCTCTCATAACAAAGCAGCACCTTGTATTGTATTTTATAACCTTCTTCTAGGCAATGAGGGCTATATTTTTATTTTTCAGTTCTTAGGAATTTCTAAGGCTAATCTTAGGTTTCTGAATTCTAGTCCTCAAATTACATCCCAGTCAAGTCCGACAAGATACTCTTTCCAGACCTCCAATCTTAAAAAAGACAGGCAGTATATGTTTTCCAAAATGGTTTGAAAGAAAGCCAACTCCTATGGATATCCCCAGATTCTTTGACTGCACTTGATTTCCCCATCCATAGGCATTGGCTTCCTTTCAACCGTTTTGGCCTTTTAGAAAACATACGCTGCCTATCTTTATGAGGTTGGAGATCTGGAGAGAACTTGTAGGACTTGATAAATTTAGCCCCAAGCTCACTATTGTTTGTTAATATTTCCCCTGGGATTGCCTTGAAAGGAATGACATGTGGTAAATGAGACTGGAGTGCCTGAAACCCCAGATAGACAACATAATCAACTAAAAAGAATGAACATTGTAAAGGACTTTCAAGGTCATATAGTCTAATCTGCCCTTTTCCTAGATGAGACCACTGAGGCCTAGAGGGAGGAAATTGCTGGTCCAAGATCATGCAGTCATTAGATTGAAGTCTCCTGACTGAACCCAGTGGTCCTTCCATTTTATTATTTCCGTGGATTCTCTCTTCTCAGGTCCATATTTAGCTCGATCTTAGGAAAATTCTTGAGCCTCATGTTCCCTAGCTCTCAATTTCTGTTGTCTGATTCCTTGTCCCCACGGCTGGAACTGAAGATATTTTAAAATGCTTTCAATTGAGGGAAGGGGAAATAACGAATGAATGAATGAATGGGGCAGATAGATAAATAAATAGATAAATTCTTGAACAAATTTCAGTTCTACTTGTGGCTAACTGCACTCAGTGCTCTCAGCACCGAACGGCCTCTGCCCTTAGCAAAGCCATGTTTTCCTGGCTGTGCAGCCCTCGCAGGTACTGCTGACTGCTGCAGGTCCCTCTCCTCCCCATCTGTCTATAAAAGCCTTCAATCCTGGCACAATGTTTTTTAAAGCTTCATGGCTCACTGTCTAATTCCTTTGATGGGAAAGTCCAGGTCTGCACACACAGGTAAGGTTCCTATAACCTAATAAAAATTCCCAGGGTAGTCTGTTTATTGTGTTTATTGCTGTTTATTGTGACCAAGGCCAAGTGTATTCCTGTGCACTAAGCATGTACAGTGTATTGTCCCATGATAACAGGAAAGCAACAAAATTTCAGTGTTTGAAAGCACCTGAGAAGGCGTCTAGTCTAGCCTCTTCCTGAGCAATAATCCTTTCTTACAACTACCCCTGATAGGTAATACATCCAGCTTCTTATTGAAGATTTCCAGTGAGTGGGAAACCAGAACTTCCCCCTAAATGTTTGTGTTGTATACATAATGTAGTTTCACAGATAAAAGCTCAAAGATATATACGGTGAAGCTTTAAACCTGTGTGGTAAGTAGCTTCTTCAATATGTTGATGGAAACCTTGGTTTCACTGGTACAGATACTCTTCCCTTAGGTGCAGTTTGCAATTCCTCTATGCCTTCTTATCCTTTCTAAAGTTCTCCATAGAGGCCAGAGGCTTCCCTCCAGTTCAGGAGCTTGTAATCACTTTTGTGTCATGGACCGTTTCAGCAGTGTGGTGAAGCCTATGGATCTTTTCTCAAAATAATGATTTTAGATGCATAAAAGAAAATACATTGTATTACAAAGGAGCTGTTATTTCTCACTGGACGATTCCAGTGGCTCCACAGATGGGCTATAAGACATCAAGGAATAGGGCCCTAGAAAGTACAGAGTGAGCTCTTGGAGCATGCTGTTATCTATGGATATCCCTAGATTTTTGAAAACATTTGATTTCTCCATCTATTTGCCTTATTCTTCCACTAGACATTAGACTAGAAGATCTGTGGGGGCAAGAACTGTACTTTATTTAACTGTATTTCCCCTAGTGTCTAAAGTAGCTCTTTGTGCAAATGAGGTACTTATTAGGTGATCGTTAAATGAATAAATGGTGTCATTTTAATCAGTTTCTAAAAATACAAAAATTTTTGGACATGAATATCTGCACATTTTCATTTAGTTTAGCCTTTTATTCTCTCTATTTTTATATAATGATGTTTTCTGCTTTTCCCACAGTAAATTTCATCACAAAAAGCCCATTTTATATATTTATATACATAGAAAATCCCATCACAATGAAAATATATATGAAATGATAAAATATTACCTAAATATGAACTGTTATAATATTGTTGTTGTTATTTCTGTACTGCAAGTAATTAGTCACTTATTTCAAGCACTGCTACAACAAAATTCCTATATAACAGAAGAATTTGGTTGGTCCCCTGGAATGTATTGAAATAGGATTCAATCTGTATATTAGGCCTGTCACACTTCTGATATTTTTCATTTCTACAGGTCAATAAATATGCCTTGATAGTAAAGCCAGTGAAATCAATATTTCTTGCTGTAATAAAGCAACAGCAACAATAAATTCTGACCACATATATTTTATCATAAATGTAACTATTTGAAATACCCTCAAATGTATATCACCAACACAATACCATCAACACAACTATAATGAGAGAAAAAACCTGGAACATTTATAACCCCTTACTTTTCCCCCTTGATTAATTCTCTCATGTCTCCACAGCAACCCCAATATTTATTGTGCTCCCCAGGTATACATAAATATCTCAGCATCTGAAGGGCTTTCAGGAAATCATAGTTCATTCCCCAAGTTTCTAGATGGACTCATATCTAACCCCACCTCTTCTTCCCTTCTTCCTGTTCGTCTAGGTACAGGGTAAAGGATGTCTGAAAACAACTTTAGAATATAATCAGACTACCTACTTCACAAAGTTTTGGTGAGGAAAGCTCTTTGTAAGCTATCCATGCATGTGTGTAAGTGCACCTGTGTGTATGAACTAGCTAGATAAATATATACTGTTCTTAAAATATAATGCCTACAAGTAAACACTGTTCCAGATGCTATGACTTCATTTATTATGAATAATATGCCTTTCTTAATGTAGTCCAAGATCTGACTAGCCAGTTGTGCCTTCTGATGCCAGATGCTGCAATTATCTTATAGCAAACTGGAACTGGTGAAAGTTATCACCACTTTTTTTTTTTTTTGCTAATCAGTCAACCAGTTTAAATAAGCGCCTACTCTATGCTGTGTACTATGGGGGTGGGGGTGGGGCACTGTGGATATTAAGACAAAAATCAAACAGTTCTTGACCTTCGGGTTCTTTGACATCGTATCTTAATTTAGGAACTATCATAGTAATTCAGATTTGTCCAGTAGTTTTTTTTTTTTCCTGGTCACATCTAGAAAGGCATAGCACATTATATGGATGTCTGTAATTTTTGTGAAGGAACATTTTGGGTTGTGTTTAAAAGACTCTTAACATGCCAAATATACAGCTAACTCTTTATACTAAATCTATATGGCAACATTTATATAATTTGCCATTGAGATCATAGGATCTGGAGCCAGACAAAGACTATAGAGATTATTCAATCTAATCCTCTCACTTCACAAGGGATATATGGTCAGTAATTCTGAGCTTCCTAAGTAGAAAAAATAAAAAGTTTTTTTTTCATTTTCTAGTTCATGAAGAAATACAGAAAGTTTTGAGTCTTTATCAAAAGTTTGAAAAAACATTTTAAATAAATCTCTTTTTAATGAGGTATTATAATCGCTAAGCTATTTCTTCTGAAAAGCTCCCATTTATGAGAAATGAAATATATCTGAAAGGTATTGAGCTGACCTTTAAATTAAGTCAACAGCATTTTGGGACAGAAATAAATGTTTCTTACATGAGTAGCGGTACTGAAACAGACGGAAAATGGCCACAGAGTACTAAAGTGAAGTTTAGGTAAGCCCCAGAGGAGTGGATGTTTCTTCTGGTTGTAACTTACAGGCCTGTTTGTAGTATAAAGGATCCTTCATAAAACTGTGCTAAGGAGAAGGGAATACTTAAAAAGTAAAAAGCAAAGCATCCTTTCACCTCCTTCATTTCTGATTCACTTAAGGGCAGACAGGAAGGGTAAATATCCCTTTAAACTTGTTGGTTACATCCCCATACAACAGTTCACACCCGTGGCAGCCTGTATGTTAGGACAGTGCCAGAGACTCTAAGGCTACCACTAAGGGCCAACATCAACAAAATTCCTTAGAGGCTTCTCTCAGTTGTTATCTGAGTACCAAGAGCATTGATTTGGACTCAGAGGATCTGGGTTCCAGATGTGATTCTGCTATATTCACCCTTTCTCTGTGACCTGAGGCAAGTCACTTAACTTACCTTAGGCCTCAGTTTCCTCATCTGAAAAATGAAGGGGTTTGACTCAGTGACCTCTAAGAGATCTCTTCCATGTCTTAATCTATGACCCTTCATGATGCATGCCAAACTTACTAACATAGTAATTATACATTGTAATAAAACTCTCAAATTTAGATGGATGGTTTTAATTCATAAATAACTCAATGATAATAATAATAATTAAGAAATTATGGGCTGGGAAATATTAATATTAGAGTCAGAAGGCACCTATGAGATCATCTGACCCACTTTTCTTATTTTATAGATGTAAAACTGAGGTCCAAAGAAGGTTAGTAGGAAGCAGAATGGAAAGTAGAACCCCAATTTTATTTTTACTGTGCCTAGTGCTCTCTTCACTATGATCAGGCTGCTTCTTCTAATTGTTCTTAAATTATTTTATGACTGTTGCTCTCTTAACTGCTTGGGGCTGGAGTTCTCACCCCTTTTTTATGTCATAGACCCCTTTAGCAGTCTCAAGAAGTCTGTGGGCCCTTTTTTAGAATAATGTTTTTCAGTGCCTGAAAAAAATACATAGGATTACAAATGAAATAAAGTATATTGAAATTATGGATCTATATTTATCTTTGCACAGAGATAGATGTAGTATAGATATAGATGTAGGCATGGATATAGATACAGGTATAGGTAGCTCTAGATATCACAGGTTCACAGACCCCAGGTTAAGAATCCCTGGCTTAGGGGCAAGAACTGTGTCTCACTTGTTTCTATTAAATAAACATTTGTTGAATTGATTAAAACCTAGCCTTGGCAGCAATTTCAGTGTCCCAGGCAAGTGCAGGTTGAGTAGTGGGTGAATTTACTGTAATATAGTGTGGACATCTTGCTTTTCACAGCTCCTAATAGGACAGCCTAGCACTAGACTGCCATAGGAAGAGAGAAAAAATGAGTGTTCTACTGTATTGTACACGGTTGGGGAAGAGTGGGTTAGACGTGGGGAAAGAGGAGTGAATCTGAATAAGATGCTCCACAATAACTCAGCTGCCACTCAAATCCATAAAGAAGGCTTGAGGGGGTTGGAAAGATGCTTGGTGATGGGGGGGTTGACTTGACTTGGCCTTCCAAGCTATACCTGAGGATCATGGGGGCTGTAAGTGAGCTGGTCACCTCAAGGAATGGCACAAACCAGAGTCCATTGCTGCACACATGCAACTTGAGGGATGGGTAGAGGAACCTATGTAATAGGAAGGTGGAGGACCGGGTTAAGGCCACTAAGAATCATAGGATCCTGAGCTAATAAAAAAAAAATACTTTAGAATTCATGATCTAGTGAAACTCCTCTGAGTAAATACAGGTAGTAACAGAGCCATAATGTTGTCAAACTCAACAGATCTTGCTTCCCACAAGCCAGCTATAACTGCCCTACTTACTCTCATTTTAACATGAATAAGCTTCTTTTTTTATGGGTATATCCTTAAAGAAATAAAAAATATATTTTTTATTTCTCTTAAGTGCATATAGTAACTTGAACCAGATTGATGAAAAGGTTGCCTAATAGAGGTCCTTTAGAGGGATATTCTTCAAAGAATGGACAAGAATGGTTTGTAATTAGCATGTAGATAATTTATACATGAATAGGTGCTGCTAAAGAACTTGAAGGTGCTAGAAAACACTTTGTTCTGTTAAGCCAGTCCCTGTGGCTCCCTGCAATCTTGTTTGCTTAACTTCTTTAGCAAAAACCTTTCTTCTTAAAGAAAAGGCAAATTTAGTCTAGTCCCTGTGCAAGTATCCAGGATCTTAACTGTACCTTAATGTTTTGTTCAATATCTTCAGCTTAGAATTCCTATACAGCTTAAATTGTTTTCTTTTTCCACCGAGCCTGAATCTGTCTACTGTAACAAATCGATTCTAAATTGCAGAGAGGTGGTGATGATAATTGTGAGTTGTTGAGTTGTTTTTTTTCCCCTTCCTGTGTAAAATACATTTTTCATTTTCTCACATCTCTACCTCATGCAGTATTTCTGAAATGTCCTGAGTCAAACTCCCACAAGACACATTTCCTGTAGTTGTTCAAGTAGAGGGAATGCAGATACAAATGGTTCATTCTTTCTCAAGGTTACTTTTCACAGAATTGTCAAGAAAATGCCCCATTTCTTGGTCAGGCAAATGAAAGAATTAATATGTTAACTTCCGGCATCCTTTTCCCATCAGACAAATAGGGGCACAACTAATTTCTGTTCCCTGGAAGGGATACCCAATAATCAGAAACCCTAATTATTCTGTTGGAAGTCAGTACAAAACTTGATGGAAGACAGTAGCAATTGACAACGGTTGTGATCAATTTGTGAACATAGAATGAGTTACTACAGCTGTTATCGATCATTGTAATTATAGGACACATACCATAATCGATCATGGTCATATATAGGGATCATGGCTTTCTTGGCTGCTTATTCCAGAGAGATGCATCTGGAAACCACACTTCTGAGATTGGCCTTGTCTGTTTGTATTAATCTCAAACATATGGTTACAAGAGCAAACTTAAAGAATTTTCTAGATCCAGCTCAAAGGACTTATTCTCATTTTTAAGTTCTTTCCTGAGACTCCATTGATTGAAATTATTTTTCCCTCAGTAGAATTCTGTTGCCAGATAGTTACATCAGAATAAGAAGATGGCAACTGAAACCCACAATAACTTGAAGTAGGGGCCAAATTCAATTAAGAAGAGTCAAGTCCCACATGGAAACATAAGCCATATAAATCCATTTTAATTGCGTGCCATGGCACTTATCTGGTCATGTTTATTTTGGATGTTAGTGCCAGAGTTGGAGTTAGACCAGAACTCTAGCTCTGTAGATCTAATGACTAATCTGGGTATCTAATGAATCCCTTAATTCATTTCCTAATTAGGTCTCTCAGAACCCTAGGGTTGCTTGGTTACAGTTCTGAAAACTTTCTCACAAACTAGGACAGATGTAGACATTTTATTTTGATATTTTGTGACTTTAGCCCCAAACTTGAAGACACACAAAAGTCCCAAAACACCATTCCAGCTATATTTATATGCTTTTTTGTTGTTTAGTCAGTTAGTCACGTCTGACCCTTTGTGACCCTATTTGGGATTTTTTTGGCAGAGATACTGGAGTGGTTTGCCATTTACTTCTCCAGCTCATTTTACTTATTTGGAAACTGAGGCAAACAGGGTTAAGTGACTTGCCCAGGGTCACACAGCTAGTGACTACTAGCCCAACCTCCCACACCTTTGCATTTGTACTAGCTGTCCTCAGTGCCTAGAATGCATTCCTCCTTTATCTTTTATCTCAGAATCCTTATCATTTTTGAGGGCCCCATTTAGGTATCTCTTCCTCTATGAAGTTTCCTCTTAATTTCCCCTAGTTGTTGTCTTCCCCATACTCAAATTACTTTTGATCTGTGTAGATGAACTTCCTCCCTACTAACATGTTATCTGCTGTTAGGGCTCTGTAACCATAGTGCCTAGCACAGCATCTTACATGTAATAAGCACTTAATGTTTATTGAATTGAACAGAACAATCATTAAACTCACACAGGATTAAAAGAAATTGACTCAAAGATAGCTCCTTTAGGTTTGGGTATTGTCAAAGTATTTTCTTTGTCCCTCCTGCCATGTTACACTAGGAGTTCAGTTCAACAAGTTAAAATCATTTAATATTTATCAAGTGCTGGGGATACAAAGGTAAATATGACACAGAATTGAGTTCTCAAAAATAATATAGTAAAAATGTTTGCAGAACTTCTTTTCCTAAAATATTTTGGGTGGGGAGAACCTTGCTTCATTAGTAGAGATTCTGTAGCTTTTGCTTCCCAGAGTATTGCTCATGAGCCCACAGCATGGTGCTACATGAGATGAGGACTCTGACTGGTGGACAGTGCGCCACAAGACAGGAGGTTTTAAAATCGGCTGTAAGGAAGTGGGAGTAGAGCCTGCCACAGAAAAGCAAGGTACGGACCTGTGGTCAGAACAGTGACCAGATGGAGTGGCATGGCCACAGCATCTCTACACACAGGGGCCATGATACCTCAGAAGCAAAGTGAAATGATTCAACCATCCTCCATTTTGCTACAAGAGACCCTTGGGAAAGAAAATTAAAATGGCAGGTTATAACACATTCAGAGTGTTCCCCACTGGTGCTGTGAGTTCTGAAGTGATGGTGTGCTTCTGCCATTATTCTGGGGAAGGGGAAGGAATCAAAGGAGAATTAGATTATAACTCCCCTGAAAGGGGAGATGATGGAACTCTTTTTGTGTACAGGTGTAGGGAATGCTTTTCTATTTGATCACTTTCCTCGTTATTTATATTGTTTCACATCTTAATTAAATGCTTTGCTATTATATTTATGTGTCACTTGTATGTTCTCATAAGAGGGAATGCTAGCATTAGATGGGATCAGGGCCATGAGCTGAATAGTAAATATTCAAAACACCCTCCTTCACTTACATTGAACCTGGGTGTGGCATTATAATAATTACTCATATTTATATAACTCTTTAATGTTTATGCAGTACTTTTTCTTATAAAACCAATCATCCAAAAAGAAAGATAGGAAGGGTATTAATTATTACTCCCATTTTACAAATGGGAAAACTGAAGTTCCAAAAACAAAAATTAGTTACCCAACACCTCACAGTTAATAAATGTTTGAAGTAGGAATTAAACCCATGTCCATTGATTCAAAGTTCAAGTACCTTTCCATTACTCCATGCTGGCTCTAATAATAGGACCTCACATTTATATAACCCATTGTAAATACTTTCCTCATGAGAAACAGCTAGTTTAACAGGAGGGAAAAGACATCTGCACAAATAATTATGATAGAAGACTGTGATGCATGAAAAGGAAAGTTCCAGGAAAAGTACTATGGCAAGTTTGAGTAGAGGGAGACCAATTGCATCCAGGAAGTAGTGTTGTGAGAAGAGGACTGAGTAAGGGATAGAAGGCTTAATGGAGGGAGTAGTGCCTCAGTTAGACTATTAAGATAGTCCTGGATCTCTACCGGAAGAGAGAAGAGTTGAACAGGTATCACAGGCATCAGGGACAATGGAAGTGTTCAAAAGCATAGGAGCAGAAGATGTCAGAATAAAGAACAGTTCTATATCACTGGAAGGCATGAAGAATTAGTATCAGATAAGTCTGGAAGGGTGAGTTGGAGCCCAATTGTGGAGGGCCTTGAATGTGCCAGAATCAGGAGTTTATACTTCATTTGGAAGACAATGAGGGGATTGTTGAAGGATTTTAAATTTTGTTGTGATAGGATTAAGTGAAACCTAGGAATGTTGATGGTAGCTAGGTGGCTCTGTGGATGGATCCCTAGGCCTGGAGTCAGGAAGACTCATTCTTAAGAGTTCAAATTTGATCTCCCAACACTTACTAGCTGTGTGACCCAGGGCAAGTCACTTAATCCTGTAAAATGAGCTGGAGAAAGAGATGGCAAGCCACTCCAGTATCTTTGCCAAGAAAACCCCAAATAGGGGTTCACAGAGTCAGACCAGACTGAAAACCGACTGAACTGAAAGAAATGTAAATATATATGTACATGATGGTTTGAAGAAGCAAGAAACTGGAGACAAGAAAAACAGAATATTCATAGGAATCATAAGAGACCTTAGATGTCATTGAGTCCAGTCCCTACATTTTATAGATGAAGGAAGTGAAACCCCAGAAAGGTGACTTTCCTAAAATCATACAGTTTGTATGGGAAAGAGCTAGGATTGGAACCCAATTCTTCTTACTCCAAACCTGAGATTTTTTCCACTTTATTAGTCAGCCTCTGTATAATCACTCCAGGTGAAAAAGGATGATGGCCTAAATAAGGATGGAAGCGAAGAGAAGCAGTCTAACGTGAGATGTAAAAACTATTGTTAAAGGAAGATTCAGTAGGATTCGGCAACTGAATCCGCGGGGATGAGAGAAAGATTAAAAAATGATTGACTTTATGTTCTAAAGGTAGCATTTTTTCTGTTAAATTTTTAAAGCAGAATCTTACAGTATGATTACAGGGTTAACGTTCTCAGGCTTTCCTTGATTTATTCAAATGCTGCCTGACAATTTTTGAGGGGGAGTGGGGGGGAAGAAGGCAGAGAATTCTTTAAAATCTTGAATTAATTTTTTTTCTCTCAACATATACAACACTGACCCAGGTTGATGGACAAATATGATTAAGATATATAGTCTGTTATCTAAGAATAAAAACACTTAAAAACATTTTTTAGAATATTATATAGTAAAATATCTATCCTTACTGTGCATGTGCTGAGGAATGAGAAAAGAAAATGTTTCGGCCTTAATATTGACTGTGCTCAGTGATCAATTCTATTGATAATTTCATGTGCATTTCTTTAGGTTTCCCATTTCATGAATATTCAGAAATGAAAACCTTGAGGCTACTGCAGCCTAGTAATTTAATAATATTTCCATACCAGCTGAATGAAGGTTATGTAACCCCACAATAGATTACCAAGAGATGCTGTATAATCTTTCTTCTTGGCAGTTAAAAAAAAAAATCCCGTCTCTAAACCAGTTTAGATGTGCCCCTGCCTAAAGGTAGACTATAATTTTTGTGGTTAAGTTTTTACTGTTTCTGTCAGATCCAGAAGAACTAGATTCAGGTCCCTTTTCTGACATATATAAGCTGTGTGACTCTGAGCAAGTCACTTAAACTTACAGTATTCTAGGAAATTCTGTAAAACTATAAATTTTAAAGGAAGTGCCAGCTAACATTGGTAGTGGAAATTTCTTCATCTGGGCACCCTTGTATCAATAAATTACAGATCTCATCCCAATCCCTAATCTTTTTGTGTTTATTATGAGTGGCATGGTGGGAAAAGTGTTGGGTTGGCAATCAGAGGACTCTGGGTTCTTACCCTATTTCTGCAGCTTAACTGCTTGTGACCTTGGGTGAGTCACTAAATGTTTCTGGGTCTCAGTTTCCTCATCTGTAAAATGAAGGGGGGCAGGGTTGTACTAAATGATCAGCTCTAAAACTTTGATGTCAAACAAGAACTGTTTTTTTTTCATTCTTTTTCTTTACACAGACTAGTTAATCTGATTACAAATTGATCTGTACAAAGGGCTGTTTAATATGCTTTCAGCCCCTGGGGCCCAGGTAGCTAGTTTGATTTGGCTGGGTTACATGATTTCTTGAAGTAGCTTGGGTTATTATTGTGGCTTGGGAGAATGAAGCTACTGCTTCACTTTGTGAATTTGAAATGAGCCACAGATTGTGGATAGTGAAACCTGCAACATGTATCAGTGCAAGGTGCACCTGGGTCTAGGTCCCAGTCTACTATTGGCAGAGTTAGCACTAAAGGCTTCTTTTTCCAATTTCCTTTGACATCAGAATTTTTTGCCCTTTCCTTTGGCACACTGCCTGAGTCCTGCCTTTGTTTCCCCTCTGCCAAAAAGAAGGCCTAATATCATTTGTATGTAAATGACTGGTTTAATATCTCTCCAATCTTGACCTCTTTCAAATTGTGAATTGCAGTTCCCAAATTTAGTCCAGGTCCTAACAAATTTGGGATCATTGATCTAGCATTGGAAGAGAGCTCAGAGGTCATCTGGTCCCTCAGAGATCATGTGGTCCAACTCCCTTCTTTTTCAGAGGAGAAAACAGATCCTAGAGAAGTGTAAGAATTTGCCCAATACCATATTGATGAAGCTTACATACCTTCCAGTCCTGGCTGGAGAAGAACTTGAGATTAGCAGTGTTTCCCAATCAGGGAACCATAAAAATGAAGAGTTCATAGAAACATAAAATGTTGAGGTATAGGGTTAGGGGTGCTCGAGACCCCCAAACAGTAACACACTGGGTCCTGCCGAATAAATTAGACTCAAGTCTTCTCTCAGCCAAAGAAGAGCAAAGTTTATTAAAAGTTCACCATAATGGCTAGACTCTTAAGGAACCTTGGTATCTGTGACACTTGCATTGGACAAGCGGGCCAGAATGTGACATAGAGTGAGTCTGTGTGAGATCATTCTCTAGTACTCTCACACTTCATGGAGGCAAGTTGGGGTCTTATGTACAGAAAGGTTGTGGGAGAAATCTAGGAGTGGTCTAGGGGAGGAGTTTGGGGGAGGATCTTCAGGAGGAGTCAAATGAGGTCAGACTCCAGTGATGAGAGATTAAGGGTGAGAGGTAGCTGGAGGCTACCTGGAGATGAGACAATGGAGGGTTTGGGAGGATCAAGGGTGGGAACCAGCTGGACAAAGGAGGGCTAGTAACAGAGGTTTGGGCCTAGCCACAGTGAAAGGCTTATGGCCTCAGGCAAATGCCTCATCAAATGGGAAGATTCAATCAGAGTTCAAGGGGATTCCCAGAGCCTGTACCTCATCAACATCAAATTACAGAGATGGAATTAGAACCCAGATCTTTTGATGCAGAATTCAGTATTCTTTTCACCATATTCCTCTTATTCCAAGAAATATTTATCCCATTTACTTCCACACACATGTATATGTGTATATATATATATATATATATATATATGTATGTATGTATGTGTGTGTGTATATATATATAAGCTTATGAGAAAATATTCTTTTCACCCAACTTTGTGCATGGATATGTGACACTAATCATATATATAGAGAGAGTAGAAAGATACATAAAGCATATGAGAGGAAAGAAATACCAGTAATACAATGTTCATTTTGTTAGCAACCAAAAATTTTTGAAGGGCTTATGAGGAACATGTATGAAATGTTAAGACTCTATGAATACATATTGGAATTGTTGAAAAAGTAACCTTAGGTGGCCAAGTGGATAGTCATTGCTGGATTCAGAATCAGGAAGTTTGATGTTGAAACCCTGCCTTTGACACTTACTAGCGGTGTGATTCTGTGCAAGTCACATACTCACTTTCAGACTCAGTTTCTTCATTCATAAAATGGAACTAATAATAGCACCTACTTCATAGGGTTGTTGTTAGAATCAAATGAGATAATATGAGGGACAGAACCAAGATGGTGGAGTAGAAGCAGGAAAACTCTGTGAGCTCCCCCTATAACCACCTCAAATGTCTATAAAATATGACTCTAAACAAATTTTAGAGCTACCAACCCACAAAGCGACAGAGAGAAACAAATCTCCTGCTGAGAGCAGCCCGGCAGGTGGACAGGAAGGATCCATTGCAGCATGCTGGGAGAGGAGCCCAGCCCTGTGTGAGCCTGCAATTTTGGCCCCAGGGTGCCCCCTACCAGCAGCAGCTAGAGCAGACTTCAGGAGAGTAAGTCAGCAGCAGCTGTGGCAGTTTCCAGAAATATCAAAACATAAATGCCAAAAACAAAGTAAAGGGTCAGTGTGGAACTCTGTTGGAACTGGGAGGATGGAGCGGGATCCGGCCTCTGCCCCCAGAGCTAGAAGTGGTGGAGGCACCGCAGCCCTGCAGCCACCTCTACGTGGCTGCTTCAGAGCTCCTGGCCTGCAGATCATAGGAGGACCAAGTGACCATTCAGAGGGTAATTGCTTTTGCTTTAACCTGCCTGGATCTGGATTGCAGTCTTGGGTGGTGGTCCTGAGGTGTGTGACCAGTGAGCCAGAGCTTGTGGGGACAGCAGAGAGGGCACTCAACTAATAGCTCTAGCAGCTGCAAAAACCCCAGCAATTTGGGACAAAGCTCTCCTCTCCGGAAGCAGAGCTCTACTGTGGCAGAGAGCTCAAAAGTCAAGTAATTGAGTGGCAACATAAGCAAGCAAAGAAAGCAAAGCAAGCACAGCAATCAAACCTTAGATAACTGGGGGACAAAAAGGATCAAAGCATGGAACGGGAGGAAGACAACGAAATCAGAACTCCTGCACCAAAAGCTTCCAAGGAAAATATGAATTGGTTACAGGCCATTGAGGAGCTCAAGAAGGATTTTGAAAATCAGGTAAGAGAAGTAGAGAAAAAATTGGAAAGAGAAATGAAAATGATGCAAGAAAATCATGAAAAGAGAGTCAACAA